>JADNRZ010000045.1:0-159861 GCA_015501605.1 Panaeolus papilionaceus | reverse complement strand
CCTCTCAGAGTCTAATGCATACACCACCAGCCGCTGCTCCAACGCGGGCTTCTCAGACCCCCGCGATTGCAGAGCAGCAAGGTCCACAACCTGCCACGTCATCATCCGAGATCGCACCTCCAGGAGCACCAATGGACGTGGATACAGGTATGTTTCACTTGTTCTCATTCATCTTTCAGAAATTCCGATATCTAATATTCTATCAGATCTTTCCAACGACCCGAAAGATAAGGCAGAAACGTCATCGATGCGTAAGTGTTTTCCGTAATTCATCTTCAATACAAGTTCTAATTACATATTATCAAGCAGTTGTCGACGCTCAAGCTCCAGTGGATACGTCTATGGGTAAGTCACGATCGCTTTATTTTTTTTGCAAGACTCTCACACACTCTCAATAGTCGTTGATGCTCCACCAGCCGCGAGTGCATCTTCTTCGACTCAGGATGCCCCTCCGTCCCTCACCGAGGAGAAGGAGGTCTCTTCCATTCTCCAGGCTGAGAAGACGAGCGCATCCCCGAGTCAGGAGTCTCAGGATCCACCAACGCAGGTACCAGACGATGATGATGATGAGGAGGAGGAGGAGGAAGCATCGGACGACCCAACGCTATCCAAATCTCTTCACAATCGCGTGCCCACGAGCCCCTTGAGCGACCTTCCTCGTGGCTACTCCTTCGATCTTGGAGGGTATGGGGACGATGGGGAAACACCCAATGACCTTCTTCTCCCTTCCACACCCCCACCAACTGCATCGGGTTCGAGTGCTGTGCCTGATCCCGACAACGAACCACAGGGCCATCGTAAAAAGCGCACGGCTGACCGGCTCTCGCCCTCAGTCTCTCCCACCGAAGTAAGTCCCCTTTGTGATATCAAAACAAAATCATACTCAGTGCTCACTTATCTGTAGAAGCCGAAACGCAAGAAGAGGAGGAATCGCGGAATGCCCAAACCCCAAAATGCCGCTCCCTACGTCAACGCCAACCTCAACAAGCGTCTGGCTACGATTGGAGATAACTTCATCTCAGGGATGTCTCAAGAGAACCGTGGGACACGTGGACGCCAGACTCAGCCCAGCACTCCCGCCAATCGCAACAATTCTCGTGCAAGCTCTTCACGACGTCCACCTCAGCCTCCTGGAGCCACTGACCGCAACGATCCTGGTGCAGGTCCATCAAGGCGTCCCCCTCAGCATCCTGGTCCTACCTCTCGCAACGATCCTGGTGCGGGCTCGTCAGGAAGCCGTGGACGACCTACTCAGCCCAGCGATCCAGCTTCTCTCAACAATCCTGGTGCAGGCCCGTCAAGGAGGTCGACAAGACCTAAACCCCCCCACACACCGAGGTAGATGAGCAGCCTAACCCGCTGCTTCGCCATCTATCTTACTTGCTGGTATCGTTGGTTGGGTTGGTCCTCGTCGTTGTTGTCATCTTGTTCGCCGCTCCGTTTTTTTTGTTTTTTTTGTTCGTCTTATTGTATCGTGCAGCATTCCCATCCCCCATCCCCCATCCCATATATTTTTTAACACGCATTCTTCGACCTCGTATATTTTTAGTCGTCGTGCTTGTTATTCATCTATTCTTGTTAGTGCCCCCTCGTTTTTTTGTACTACCTGTCTTGTTATCCCCCCCAAAAAATACATATATCTATCCGTTGTTTCCGCCTTTGAAGCCCGATGTGTGAAGTAACATTGTGAGAGAATGAATTGAAAATAATGTTTAAGTATTGAAAAAAGAATGAAAGTTCGATGTTCATTGAGAAATTTGACCACCCCCTTCCCTTCGGGTCGATATTCAGCAAAGAACGTTGAACTTTTATTTTTCTCTCAAAACACACATGCATTATCGATACACTGCGCTCACTTTACATTTACGAGACTTGGATTTTCTCACCGATGAACGGCTATAGATATGAGCTCGATGAATGTGTTGAACTCGACGGTGTGCCATCACACTGTGGGGGTCTCTGACGCCCGCGGTGTGTGCATGCATTAGTTGACTCGTATTTGGTGATTCCTGTTGCTCACCACAACACGGGCGTGTGAGACGCCCATAGTGCACTGGCACACTTGATGTGGTGTGTGAGATAAATGTTACCAACACAACGCGGGCATCTTACGACCCCGCACTGCATACACACCATAAACAAGTTCACACACACTACCGAGGCGTTTCAACTCATTACTTATCTCGCTTTCTAATGAACAAAGATAGTTCACGCAACAAGTAGTGACCCGCACATCACTCTGAGCATCAAAGATGTCTGTAATGAGTTCATTATACGTTTCACACACACACAATCCCACGCACACCTTTACTGTGTTCACATATGCTCACACGAGTCTGTTACATTTCGTCTCTACATTCTATAGCCTCACATCTATCTGTGTATCATATTCCACGATGCAGGTTGCATTTGCAACACAAATCCTTGCAATCTCGTGTGTCGTATCGCTCTCATACATCATTCGACTACCATATATGGCAAGCCCGAGTTATTTTAACCCCTAGGCTAAGGTTATGTCCCATTTCCACCTATCCCAAGTGCGCCTCCAAAGTGCATACATGTAGTCATAAACCCTAAGACCTCGCGAACGATCCAGCAGGCCTCAGTGGGAACTGCCTGCCAAGCTCCGCCACTCTTAGGGGCACAGGACGGGAACGGCCGAGGTCAGACGTGGGAAAGTGGGTGGGTTGGAATCGCACGAACGAGGGCTACGAGACGGTACCCGAGTCGGACGTCTGACCTCACGAGAGATTCCCGTTGAGTCGATGGGAACCGTCAATAGCTATAGATTCGCCCCTGAAACTTGGCATGTGCATTCGTCTAATCAATCTAATGATACCTTCATGTTCAACCTAAGCCCCAATCGCTCATCTTGCCGACGAATGTTCTTTACACTGTCCCCCTCCTCCTCCTCCTCCTGAAAACGGCCGAAACCAGTCTCCTGAGCCCAGCTTTGAAGATTCGCCCCTGAAACTTCGTAGGTGCATTCACCTAACTAATCGAACGGCACCTTCATGTTACACCTAAGCCCCAGTCGCCCATCCCGCCGATGAATGTTCCTGACGATATCCCTCGATTCCTACCTTGTAAGCTGAACTGCGGGCCGAGTTTTTTAGATTCGGAAAAAGTCTCTTCAGATTCGGAATCAGATCGACGAGGGCTTTAAAACGTGCCTGGCCACTTTTTGCCAGCTCCAACTTTTTTCCCATTGGGCCAACGGGAACCGCTAATAGCTATAGGTAATTTTGAGCTGTCCTCGGGCTTCAGAGGGTCGTCGAGGACCCATTTCAGGCGCCTCACATATTCTTCTAGGCCACGTACACTTTGAAGGATGGTCTCGAGGCGGCTGAGCTTGGAAAGCGCACTGGGATGGGTGGAAACTGTGAGAGTGAGTGTGCGAAGAAGGTAGGGCGCTGCAAGTATGGCGAAGGTGTGGTGAGCAAGACTCAGGGAGATGAGGTCGTTGGTAGAGGTAAGGGATGTGGATTCAGATTTAGCGAGTGGAGAGGAATAGGCTATGTCATAGACGATGAGAGAAAGGACCTCAAGCGGAAGGTTGAGAAGATTTGAAGAGGTATCGAAGGTAGGGACTGGAACTTGGGTGCTTGACATAAAGAGAGAGAGCGGGGTAATCATTGCTGAGTACAGTCAATTCTAGCAGACTTAAATGGTATGCAAGATCGATATTTTTGGTAGGCTTATTACAGTTCGTGGTAATCCGGATGCGTGCGAACCATATACCGAGGGAGTGGTTCACCAGGTTAATCCATTGTGACACGTTTATCCATACAAGCTGGTCCTGACCGTTGAGGAGCATCAGTTTGAGTGAGTGTCAGTTCTATGTCTGAAACAGCCTCGACAAATTGCGAGATCGGAGTCTACGACGACTTCGGATGAGCTGTACTGATCATGTGTATATTCTAATTATATGGTTGACAGACTGGGCTTTTGATTAGGTTTGAACTGGTCCATCGAGGTACCCTTGTGCGTCGATTAATCATTTTGGATGGTTATGCAGCGGTCAGCCAAGACGAGAGTTCACATACAATATCTGCTGATAATTATTCGAGTCTCTGTAGCGCAATTGCCAACGGCGTCAGAGACGGCCACACAGGATCCCAACACATTCAAGGTGTTACTGTTAAAAACCGACGACGCTTTAGCCCACCTATTAATTAATGGATTGAACCATGTATCTGCACACAGTGTCGTCCCAGACGACGCCATATCACTCGTCTACACATATCTATCGATACAGGACCCGGATAGATGTACCAGAGTCTCAGACTCAGGCTTGTTTTGTTCCATACGATGTAGTAACACCACTTCAAAAATTTGACCGCCTTTGAATAGCTTTTAACGGAACCATTCGAAACTCGGTCAATTCATAGCACTTGTATCTGCCTATCAAATACATCTGATATCGTAAAAATAGGTGAGAAACCTGTTGTGTTATGTGTTATGCAAATATCCCGCCACTCCATACACCAGTCCATTAGATACATTCAGACATTAGTATCCCAAATTTTTGACCATGTACTGGTGTATAGACATTCTCTTCATCACCGAATGAGCTGAACACTCAAGCAAATAATCACGCAGTGCGCTCAACTGCGCATCAGCGCATCACGCACGCGCGACCTTCCACATCCCAAATAGGAACACTCTCACTCATACTCCTCACCATCTCCACCACTCGCTACACCTCAAAACTCCATAACCACAAACGAGACCTCAAGAACGGAATTGAGATGGGTATAAGGGCGTAGTGTTAGCAAGTATTTCTATTTTTATTTTTTTACTTCCACTCTCTCCACGACCGCGCTTGGAAAGACTCCTATCTGGTAGAGTTTCTTCACCTTCGAAACACCTGCTTTTCTTGTGAAATCCCATCACTCCCCTCCATTTCATGTTCTCTATCTCCTATCCATTCCAAACTCCCACCACTCCCCTCTCATGCTCTGCTCCTGCAGCAAGTGGATTGACACCCCACTTGAGTCTGGTCAACTCAGCTCAGTGACATGTTGAGCTGGCGATGTCAATAGGAGTGACTGGCAGCGGTGAATGGCAAGAGACTCATTTTAACTTTATTACAACAACACAGACAATTACATAGTGTAGATACATTTCAAATCTGTATGCTTAGCGAGCCTGGGCAGCACAAGAGCACATGTGTGCCCAGTATTAGGTACATTCTTGTTTTCTCTCATATAACACCACCTCCTCTCAAATATCATCGTCTCTGCTTTTGCCTTTATTCCTCTCTGTCTGAACCATGTGATCTTACCTGAGCCTCATGAGCCTGAGCGAGCACTTTTGAGCACGAGCTTTCTCTCACCACTCCATACATCTTATTCCCTCCCTTGGGAATCTTCTTGTTATTTGTACTCTACACTACACTCGCCCCATCTGACATTCAGCCACAAATATTCTACAACTATGTATGCCAATTGCCATGAAGCCCAGATGCGTGTGAATCTATGGAACCCTAAGATCAAAGTCCCACATAGCCTTTTCCGGTAATTTTAACCCTAAGCTAAGGTTGGAAATGTCTGCTGCAACCTCTGAAGTCCATAATCGCCTTATAACCCTAAACCCTAACCGCCCTCTCTCCTTATTCCACCCCCTCTCTTGCAACTCCTTTTAAGATATTCCTTTGTTACGAGGCCTTTTCTGATGTGCCTGGGCGCTTTCTGGCGTTGTTTCGAACCCCCCGTAGTCAGTATTAAATTCATTTCAGTTGTACTTAATTCAGAAGGCTTCGTAAAATCAAAACAGCTAGTTTTATGCCCACATTTCGAATCTCTAAGTTTTAGTCTTCGTCTCAGTCATAGGAAGCGTCGTTTGCTTCAATCTTAGCTATATTCTATCGTTACGAAGGCCTAGTCAACTACGGAAACACCCACACGCACCCTCAGAGCGACTCTTACGACGTTGACCTCACTCCGGTCATCAAGTGTGTTTGTTTTACGCACCTGAAGACGTCGTATGCACATCAATGATATGTATAATGCTATGGGCAATGATGGAAATTAAAATAAAATACTCGAATCTAAGGAAAGCAAGAGCGCTCAATGCGTGAACGAAGCGCTGATGCGACCAGAAATAATCAGAAAATGATCGAAAAATAGATAAATAGGGATTACCGATGCGGGGCTCACCACCGTCTGTGCACCTTTATTAGAGGTTTGTCCTGTTATTTTCGCCGTTTTCCTCCCTCCTCTTTGCCTTAGTTCACCTCACATCCATCTGCCCTTCACGGGGCGTGTCACAGCCCTCCCTTTCCATCCGATCCTCTCACCCTCACTCACCTTTCGCCGGGGTCTCCCCACACGCACATCAGCGCTTACATATTGGATTTCCACTTTCTAAGGATTGGACGTTCTGAGCCAACGTCTGGCCCTCGGAGTCATCTGGGTGGGTGTTTCACTTCAGTTCAACTCAGTCAAAGCCGTAACGCTCATTTGGAGCCCGTTTCAGAGTCATTTGGCGACTCCTCCTGGCTTCCCACTTCAGCATGTACAATTCAATATACATACACGTTTATGAAATAGATTTTAAGTGTAATATATAGAGTAGGTTTCAGTCGAGTGAACATTGTGCTCGCAGGAATAGGGGCGTGTGACCCCCATGAAGGGGGGGTATCATTGATTGCTGAGCAAGCAACGACGACTAGAATGTGCGAAGCGAAGGAAGTTCAACCATGCGGTTCCTGTCAACCGTAACGATAGAGTAGATACGGTTGACGGGAACCGCATGGTTGGACTTTTTCGCTTTATGCGCTCAACTCCTCGGCTCCTGCTCGGCACCTACAAGGGTGTCCCTTCATCGCATCAAAACACCCCTATAATCGGGATATATGAAGTAGTGAAAGGGAACAACCCCTAAACATCGCTTAAAAAGGTGGTGAAGGTGAAACTGGGAGATGGTGGGATGAAAAAGGAAAGTGAGAGACACAGTTCGTTGGGTCAATGACAGAGAGACGGAGATGAGGAGATGGGAAGAGAATATGAGTGTGAGGTGAAATGGGGCGAATACGAAGGACGAATATGGCAAAGATTACAGAAATAACTGTTAACGGAGGTGTACACCAACGACGAAAGACGAAAGACGAACACGAAATACGAGATACGAGGGAGAAAGAGAAATTCAGAGCTTGTTTTCGTTGTAAACTATGTATGTACATGATATGAATAATGCTATGGAAAATGATGGAAATCAAAATAAAATACTCGAATCTACGGAAATCAAGAGCGCGCAACGCGCGAACGAAGCAACGATGCGAACAGAAATAATCAGAAAATGATCGAAAAATAGATAAATAGGGATTACCGATGCGGTGCTCATCACCGTCTGTGCACCTCTATTAGCAGTTTTTTTGTTATTTTCGCTGTTTTCCTCCTCACCTTGCGCCGAGGTCTCCCATGCGCACATCAGCGCTTACATATTGGATTTCCGCTTTCTAAGGATTGGATGTTCTGAGACAAAGTCTTGCCCTCAGACTCATCTGGGTGGGTGTTTCACTTCAGTTCAATTCAGTCAAAGCCGTAATGCTCATTTGGAGCCCGTTTCGGGGTCATTTGTCGACTCCTCCTGGCTTCCCACTTCAGCATGTACAATTCAATATTACCATTAAGTTTAGGAAATGCATTTTAACTGTAATATATGGAGCAGGTTTTAGTCGAGTGACCATTGTATTGGCAGAAATAGGGGCGTGTGACCCCCATAAAGGGGGTCTCATTGATTGCCGAGCTGGAACCGACGACTGGAATGTGCAAAGCGAAGAAAGTTCAACCATGCGGTTCCCGTCAACCGTAGGAGCTGACATTGAACAAGACGAGCGCGACACATGGAGGAACAGAGCCAACCTGTATTGTCCAAATCTGGCGTTCAACTCATGCATCAAATAGTTGTAAACAACGCGACCGTTAAATTGTTCTGCCATTTATCACTCAGATGCGTCGTAACTCATGATGCATGATGGCTGACGTATCAAGGGCGGGTTTTGATTGTTCGAGATCCATAGAAATGAGTATGAGATATCTCTGGAAGAAAAAAAGACAACGAAAACGGCTGAAGAAGATATAAGACAGCATCAGGACACCTCTGACCTCATGCCACTCGATATTTTGGGAGAGACTTCAGTGCCGCTTGTATGTTTATTAACGCGGATAGTTTTACCAGTAACACAAGAGATTCACATGGGGACGGAAGTCTCTTGTGCAAATCCCCTATCGCAGTCCTTATGTGATAGTCGTCGACATATTGGTTATACCTCGCTGGAGAGGACCACGATCCGGGGCCCCTTTTAAAGCTGAGGGTGAACCTGACACTTGTAATTGCGAAAAATTGGTTTACAAGGCCAGAAAGTCCAAGGTGCGCTGGGTGGTAGGGACTTTATCTCCACAGTGAAGTTGTAAACGAGATCCACTTATATGTCGCAGCGTAACGCTCCGACAATGTTCTCAGTCCTTCAAAGTAGATTTGAAAGGGCGGTATCCCTATATGAATGTCCTCCTTGTCGTCGAAATATATTCTAATAGTACATGTTACGCTTTGTTTTCGTTCCCGGAGTCTATACCTCCATTCCGGCTACCATTTTCGATCTTTATTCAAAAAATGAGTGATGAGAAAGGTATGTTGCGGGTTACAGACAGTCGCTCATTATTATACAAATATAGATCGTACTACAACCCCCGATAAATGAAGCAAGAAAGGTGATTTAAGTAATAACAGTCGAGGATCGTTTACCCACTCTGGCCCGTAGGGATGCGCCTCCCTTTCCATCCGAAGATTCGAGCCGAACCTCCAAGCCCACCTGCAATGCCTCCCAAGCTGATACCAGAAATAACGCCTGTGTATACCAGTATGGCACCAACGCCTGCTACGGCGACGACAGAGACAACAGCAGCGGTTATGATGATCTTACGCATGGATGGATCGTTGCTGACTCCGACGAGAGTCTCTGTTGTAGTGGGGGTATTATCGTTCAAGGGCGATCTGAGCATGGGGGCGACATCTAACGGCCGTGGATTGTACGCAGACTGAGAGAGTGGTTCGGGTCGTGAAATGATATGAATAGCGAACGTTTCGTCTTCATGCGGAAGGAGCATCGAGTCGAGGATGTTCTGGTCCTCATCTGAAATTCGTTGTTCAGCTTCAGCTCTGGCGATGTCATTGGTAGTGGCGGGCTCTGGAGTGGCGACAATAACAGGACTATCAGTGACTTCCACGTCTTCAGCACGTTCCGCAGCCGCAGTGTTAGCAGACGCTGCGTTGAGAGGCAGTGCTGGCGCAGCTGCGTCGTCCTCTTCCTCGGGAGAAATGACCAATTCTACAATAGATCCGTCAAGGTTAACCTGGACCAGAACGGGGTCCGACTTGTCTGTGGACCCCTCTTTCGATTCTGCGATAAGAGAAGGGGAGAGGAGAGGGCGCGCGTTCGTTTCGAGAGACGATGTAGGGGCCACGATTTCCTCAGCTGCAGGTGTGAGCGGAATGATCACCATGGATTCGTGCAGGGAGGAGGTGGCGGAAGGACTGGATTTCGGCTGAGGAGTTGTGATAACTACACGTGTCGAGTCGCGCTTCAAGTGTCGCGATACGAGCGATTGTTTGGATGCAGATATTGAGCTCATCCAAGACGACGTCCTCTTCAAAGCCTGCTCTCCAGGTGTCTTTTCGTCCTTGACCACGGACTCCTCATGCGGGTGCTTTTTATGAATGGAGAGACGCTGTGAGGCGGTTCGGACGACAGCACCGATTTGAGACGTCCATTTTTGCCTGACATTTAGTGAGTTGGTGGCCTTCTCGCTGGGGATTGTGGTTTGAGTCGATCGTGTGGCCGAATCAGCCATGATGGAGGAGTGAATGAGAGGTGCGGAAATGTGCCAATAGTCGTTGTTCGTGTTTCTATCGAATTAATAAGCGTTCCGGATGTGTGACGCAACGTGTCGACTATGGGTTATGAAGACATCCATCGTGATGCAACCACGAGGCTCGCTGGGCTTGTAGAATGTAAGATTAGTGTAGTTCAGAGTCGACCTCAAACTGATTCTGTCGCGATCAGCTTTCATTTGCAAAATGAAGTACATGATATTATTTTCATCGGCCCTCATTCAACGTTTATAATTTTGTGTCGATGAAATATATATATTCCCTGTCGTGCAACATACGTGAGAAACACCCATAGCATAATTGAATCCCCATCCGTGGTGAAAATGGAAAGAGACATCGAAGCGAGATGAGTGATCACCGTGACGATATAGTTGGATTGGTCACAATATGCAGAAGCTGAGGGAAAGAAAACACGATGACGATTATGAGTGTCGATGTGGAGATTCGTGTTGAAGGCACGGTAAGGCAAAATATAGAACATGACATGGACGACATCAACGGAGAGTTCATGGCTTTACACTTTCAATGCGGGTGACGTGGTTAATCAGTGCTCAAATGTGCTCGTAAGGTGGCATATTTTAGAGGATCGCTGTTGTCATTGCACATGGTAGCAAGCCAATGATTTGTTGGATACCAAGAAGCATATCAAGTAAATTGTGATGCTATGTTCAAACCAGTATCTCCAAGCCATTATTTTTGACATTCTCCTTTTTATATTCGTATCAACAGACCACTTGCGCAGTTATACACAGGCGTCGTCAAGGACGTCGATCTTGTTTTATTCCTTGATTCTTCGCAGTGAGACTTGTATATCTTATGCAATGATCCCAGTATCTTGCGTTCATAGTCCTCGAGTTAAAGTAATGGTAATGTGCTGTATTAAAGCATGTGCACATTGTCGCATAATGAGCGCGCGTCAAAGATGTAGCATAAGCGCCGGCGCCCAAGTCGCATGACCGGTCATTTCCGCTGACTGATGGGCTTCACATGACGGTTGTGTCAACACAATCAACGCAAACAACGGCTGACACAAACACAGACATACAAGTGTTCCCTCTTTCCATAGTATTGTCTCCAGCATCCCCTCCAAACACTCGTCTCTACCATCTCTCTCCCTCTCTCCAACACTAACATTACGATTATTTTGCGTTATTTAGCCCACTAGGAGGAGGTTTTTACCCATTTTATTTGATTAAATCCTTTAGGACGAGATCGGCAAGTACAGGACATTTAACCTTGTGTTTTTACGGCTTTCTGATTTTTTTTTCTTGATTTTAGGACGCATATATGCGTCTTTAAAGGGACATTCGTATTTTGAGGAGACGCTGTGTTTTTTCTTGTGAAAAAGATTGAAGGAAAGAGAGAAACTGAGGATGAGCATGGATGCGCAGGAAGCAGCGCTTGGATTGCTTTCAATGGGGATGGGGAGTTCTGGGATGAACGGAGCGGGGTCATCGTCGTCGTCAGCGGCGAGCTTGGGGCTAGCAGGAGGACAGCAAGCAGCGTATCAACCACACCCGTCTCAACAACAACAGCAACAGCGAAGTCTACATCAGCATCAGCATCACTCGTCTTCCTCATCAACAACGACCACCACCACGACAACAACGGGTTCTCCTGTCTCATTTCCCCCTCCACCACCTCACCAGCATCACCATTTTCAGCACCACCCGCATTCACGACAGCATAGCCCGCCTTCAAGCTCCTCATCACCGCACCCGCATTCACATCAGCAACAACAACACTTGCACCCCCACCATTTCCCACCACCTACATCCAGCGCAACCCTCAACTCCATCCTAGGCCCACCCTCGTCATCTCCGTTAATACCAGCCAAACGTAAAATTGTGCTTCTTGACGAGGGGTATGAGACAGGAAGGGCACTGAGAGGCGGAATTGCGCCAGGGGAGGGGAGAGACATGGGGTCAATGAGGGATGGACGAGAGCCAGGGATTGGGCTGGGAATGGCGAGGGAGGTGCAGGGGTTTGGGGTCGGGTATGGCAGGGTTAGCGCGCAGAGGGATGAAGGGGAGATCTTAAGGCTGGGCATGGGTACACCTCTGGGGAGGACATCAACGACGGCGCAGCCTCAGAAGAGTCCATCATCAACATCGATGGATACTTTTCATCATAGGCCCAGCTCACGCCCTACGTCTTCATCTTCGACGTCCGGTCCTCATACAGCGTCATTTAATCCCTATCCACAACCACCACCTCCGCCAACGACGACGACAGCGACAGGAAAAGGGAGAGTGTCATCCCCTTCACTCTATTTACGTGGATCTATGCCACCACCCACACCCATCTCACCACCACCTCCCCCAATACCAGCAATGCCAATAACGACCCCACCCAGCCGAAAATCAAAACCCCTCCCACCACCCGACCCACCACCACCTATATCCAACAGCCTTCCACCCTCATCCATGCCACCCTCCCAACCCACAACTGTCGCAGCGGAGCCTACCTCTACTGACGGGATTGACTGCATATGTGCCATCAACATCGACGACGGGTACAGCGTTGCATGTGACGAATGCGGGCGGTGGTGTCATATGGCTTGTTTCAATTTTCCGCCATCGGGGCAGGGCCAGAATGCGGCGAGTGATATCGAGTTTAGGTGCTGGAGGTGCGAGCCGAGGAGTCCTGGGATGGCGGTGAGGGCTAGGGAGATTATGAAGGGCAAGATGGCTGCGAGGGGAGGAGGAGGAGGGGGAGGAGGGGCGATTGTGGCCAGTACAAGTGGGGGAGGTGAGGGTGGGGATGGAAGGAGGAGGAGTCCGGTTGGGAGCGTTGAGGGTGGGAGGAGGGGAAGGAAGACGAGTGCGCCAGTGGGCAATGCAGATGCGACGATGGGGAATAAGAGGAAGAGGAGGAATAGTGGTGCTAATCCTGCTCCTAATGGTGTTGTTACTCCACTAACGGCCATTACTTCGACTGCGGTTGCGACTACGACTATGACACCGACGACCACGACACCTGCGCCTGGAGTAGCTGGAGCAACGACAACCACGGGGGAGGAGGAGCATGTGGAGATTGACGAGCCTTGGAATCAGGCTTATGTTCATATCCGAGAGGACATCGTCACTGACGATGAAACCCGTCAAAAATTGCGTCTTCACGCAAAGAATTGGCGAGGCATCACGGCTCTTGTTGAAGACCCCTCATCTTCATCTCCCCAACCCGCGTCGTCCTCATCACCTATCCTCAATTCCACCACCAAACTCAAGCCCATTCCTCAAAATATCATTTCTGCGCAGCCGTTATTATCGCCCTCATATACATCGTCTCATCCTTCTATCCTCCCTCCATCCTATGCACTCCATACCACCACACCTCTCCCCTCCAACTCGCTCATCATCCCTCTGAAATCACGAATATCAACCTCCACGTCCTACCTCCGCGACCCGCTCAACTCATACGCGCACCTAGGCATGCCACGACCATTTGTGCACCTCATGGGTCCGCCGTTGGATTTGAGTCTGGACGGGAGGTGTGTGGGGAATGAGGCGAGATGGGTGCGGAGTGGGTGTGTGCCAAATGCGGTGTTGAAGCCTGTGTTGTGTAGGGAGGGGAAGGCGAGGAGGAGGAAAGGCAAGGTGGAGATGGTTAAGGGGAAAGAGAAGGAAAAGGAGGGCGAGGAGATGGTTGTGGATGGGCGGGAGGGCGAGGGCGAGAAGAAGGTCGTTGGGAAGGGCAAAGAGAAGGCTGGGGACGAGGATGATACGACGTTGGGATTTGCGCTCTTTGCGACGAGGGATTTGAAGGCCAACGAGGAGGTTGTGCTAGGCTGGGAATGGGACGATGGGAATGTGGTGCATCTTTTACCTGCGCTCATGGATGCGCCGGGGATGTTTAGGTCAGTATTGTCTTTTTCCTTGAATCTTTTTTCTTAACTTCGTCTTTTTTATTTAATACATCAAACGAACAACTCATTTCTAACTTACAGCGCACCACCTGCATCCTCCAGTCCTTCTCAGATCCTCACACTACGGAACCAGATGGCCAACATCCTCCATGCTCTCTCTTCCACATTCGCTACATGCGCATGCGGCGCAGCAAGTAAAAGCTGCGTATTATCACGCATGAAAGCATTCGTGCAAAGCACCTCAATACCTTTTCCTCTGTCCTCATCGCACCCAACATCATCGTCACGCGAAAATGGGATGAGTTTGGAGGCGAATATGTGGGCGGAGGCGTTGAGTATGGCGTTGGATGCGACGCACGGCAGGGAAGGGGCTGATTTGGGGCCATTGGTGGGGACTGATAAGAGGAGGGGGTTTAGAACGAGAGAGAGGGTGCCGGGGAGTGGAGGGTTGGGAGGGATGGAGATGGTTCCGCCGAGAGTTGTGAAGGGGAATGTGGATAGTGAGGCAAGGCCGACAGGGAAGGGAAAGGGCAAGGAGAGGGTGGTTGTTGATAAGGTTGTTGACGAGGGTTGGTTTTATTTTATTTTGGGTCTCTTGGTCCGGATTTTATAGGATAGCGCTGATGTTTTTCTTTATTTTTTATAGGAAGAAATACAACGTTGGATCCACAGCGGCAGCAACACGACCTCAGACCTTTTGATCCTGGTACGCAGGAGGAGAGGATTCATCCGAGGATGAGGAAGAAGTGGATGAAGGGTGTCGTGGAGAAGAAGAGGGAGGACGACATGATGAAGACCCAGACCACAGTGGAGGATAAGGAGAAGAGGGTTCTGAGTGAGGGTACGTTTATTTTCATCATTTCTATTTTAATTTTACAAAATTCCTTTCTAACGTCCATGGATTTTTTTTAATTTTTTACAGACGAGCTCGCGATGCTCGCTATGCCACCTCCTCCAATGCCCGCGTCTCTGGATCCAACGACCATCTCATCGGCTGAAGAGGCGAGGAAGGTTGTTGTTCCTGTTGTTGAGGTTTTGGAGCAGCGAGAAGAGGAGGTTGTTGGAAAGGGTGACGAGGAGAAGATGCAGGTAGATGGCGCTCAAAAAGGTGTTGAGGTTGAGGTGCCTGGTCATCGGGATGAAGCGGGAGACGTGGTGATGGACGACGCGCAGCCTGCCTCGCCGCTGGTTGAAAATCCACCCACAGAACAACCTACTGCTACGCCTTCAACATTGAGGACAACATCACCTTCATCACCCTCTCAACCAACGTCAGCAACTGCAACAAGGACAGCACCTCGTCCTGGCGAAGGCTCGCGAGCATCTTCAGCGACGCCTGAACCACCAGCTATGAATTCACCTCCTGCATCTTCTCAATCCGCAGAGAGCATGGCCGGCAAAGAGGAGAGAGCGGTAACGCCGTTGAGTGCTAGCAGTGTTGGACCACCCCCGCTTAGTGCGACGAGTATAGGACCTCCACGATCCAGCGCAACGACCGTTATCAGTGACACGTCATCAGTCGTCACGGTTGAACCCGTACCACCACCACCTCCCATAACCACGACGATCGGAGAAGGAGATGGGGATGAGACAGAGGACGAACACGAACCACCGCTACCGGTTCAGAAGGCTGTCGAGGAGGAGAAGGATGTCGGCAGCTTACCTGTAGATGTTCCTCAGCCCCATATCGTGATTTCCCACCCCGAATCTATTTCACCTCCCCGTTCCTCGCCCCCACTCTCTGAGCCTCCCGCGTCTTCACCCTCAACACGTTCTGTTTCTCCTGAAGTATCTCCCATTCCCCAACTTCAAGTGTTGCCACCTGAGGGCGATGAGAATGCGTCTTCCAACCCCGATGCTGTTGTCAATGGCCACTCTACTCATGTTGCTCATTCAGCTTCGCCCAAGCCTCAGAAACCTTCACTCGCACTCGCTAGTTCATTTGAACAACTCTCAGCTACCCTCCTAGTCTCACCACCTGCCAAATCCCTGGCTCTTTCTCCACGTCAGCGACCATCCAGGATTGATACCGACCTCACCAAAGCTCTTGTTCAACCACCTGAACTAAACTCTCCCAGCTTGACGAGTCCAACTTGGAGTGTCAAGTCAGCTGGAGACGCGATGGAGGGAGTGGTGGAAGGAAAAGGCCACGAGGAGGAAAGGGAAGAAGAGGAGAAATTCGAGGACAAACCCGTATCGGAACTTCAACCCACAGAGTCACTCTCATCTACCACAGAACCTGTCTCAACCTCAACCCCCGAGGCAGAACCTGAACCAGAGGCTACGCCTGTCCCTGCGACGAAGAAGAAATTGTCATTGGCGGAGTTTATCGCGAGGAAGAAGAAGTTGAAGGAGGAGGGACAAGGGCAGGGCGCGACGACCCCCACTGCAGGAGGGATGACGCCGACCGCTGGCCCTGGGGCGACGTTGACACCAACCTTGGGTCCTGGATCTTCTCTGGCACCCATTTCTGGTGCAGGATTGGGAGCAGGGACGATGTCAGCCGCATCTGGGGTATCCTCGGTGAACCTCACACCTACCATAGGGCCAGCGGCGACTTTGACTCCTACAGCAGCTCAGGCTGCCACCCTAACCCCTACACCGGGCCTATCAGAAAACTCGACATCTTCTGCTCCTCCTGGAGCGCCTCTTCTCTCTCTTGGAATTTCTGCAGGTCCAGGAACGTCCCTTGTTGATGGTCAGACGGTTGGTTTGGGGTTGGGCTTGGGAGGCAGTGTTGGGGTTATATCTAGCGCGACGGCCTCGCCTTTGAGCACGATCAGCGTTGTTGGGGAGGCTGAAGAGAAGGATGGGATGGTGGTTGATAAGCATGAGGTGCTGCGGAAGGACAAGGACGACGCGATGAAGGTGGATGAGGAGAGTATGAATGGACGGCACCCTAATGCGACCAAGGAGAACTTGTCGCCGTTGTTGACGATGAGGGAAATCAAAGATGGGTCTCATCCTTCCTCGGCGGTGTCCAAGGACCACAAGAAGCTGTTGGACTCGCCAGCTCACCATGCGCTGTCACCACTCATCGGCGTTGGGTCGTTGAACATGCACCTTACCAATGGGCACTCATCTACGCCTATTCACTCCCTCTCCCCTGTCCCTCCTTCAACTCTTGGTTTGGGTTTGGGACTCGGCGTTCCTCCTTCCCATAGTCTTGCGCCGTCGCCTCTGTCGCAGTCTCCTGACATTACAACCAAGGACGCAAAGAAGGAGCTTGTTGACGTGTCACTCGCAGCGATGAACTTTGCCAACCGGAAAGCAACAGCTTCACCCGCCATCCTCAGCGAGGAGCACCGTTTCTCCAGGAAACCTCCATCACCACCCTCGCCCGTCACTGCTGCCCCTCAGCCCTCGTCCTTATCTGCCACGTCATCAGCTCCACTACCTTCCTCCGCTCCAACGCGAAAACTCAGCACACCTCCACCTCCCTCAGCATCGTCAGGTCGTTCAACGGTATATGCACCAGCTCCTAGTGCACCATCACCTCTGAGTTTGGCACCTGCGTCACCTATTCATCCCGATGCCAGGAATTGGCAAGCATCACCACCACCTGCGTCGTCCTCGTTGTCGTCCCCGACCATGACGATAAACCACTCACCAGTAAATGGCCCTAGGATGCTTTACAGGTACAATATGCCTACCACCATGAACTCGGAGAGGATGACTTCTGCTCACGCGAGGAGGCAGAGCCAGGAAGACGGAGAAATTGGGGAGCATGAGAGTGAGGGTGATGGTAGACGACGTATGTTTTCTTTTTTTTTTTAATCTGTTCTTATGATTTATCTGACGTCTTGTTTTAAAATAGATTCTGCCTCGTCTGCGCCTCATCCTTCAACTTCACACAATCCCCATTCCTCTTCATTCAACACCCCTCAGCCGTCAAGTACAAACCCCATAGCTCCCAAACGTGGTGTTGTCCCGTTCCCCTTCAGGCAGGCAAGCTACCCGTTTGCCCCGAACGTTGCCAATCACGCTCAACATACGCCATCACATTCACCCCCAACTCATCCACGTTCATTCTCTATTAAGCCTACGTTACCTTCCCGTCCAGGCGTGTTAAGGCCCAACGGTGTGGCCTCTGACGCTGACTCTTCTACTACCCCTACTTCCGCATCCGCATCTACGCCTACATCAGGCAAACCTCCAACCCTCCTTGGACAAATCCAAAAACCTGTCACAACTCCCTCCACGCCATCAAGCATGCCTTCCAACTACGGCCAAGTTCCACCCACAGCTCCTCGTGCACTGAGGCAAAGTATTAACAACAAACCACCTAACGCACGACCTCCCTACGCGCAATATCTCCCTCATCACCCGTACCCTTCATGGTCCAACCCTCCCAACACATCCGGTTCCACAGACGGGAGTAACGGCACCCCCAACACCAGTTCTACCAACGGTCCATCCACACCCACCGCAAACGGGAACGGTGCAGAGCATTTCATCCCTCGCGGTCCTGCATCCCAGATGCGGGATCGCCACAAGGATGACCTGGACAGGGAACGCGATGCCAGTCTTGCCCGAGATCGTGATCGTTGTTTGCCAGGTGGGAGTCGTTGGGATTCACCATCTGCTCATCGGGATGGGTCGGATCGTGATGCCAGGGATGGAAGAGATGCGAGGGATGGACACTATACTGGGGGTGGACCTGGGTTGGGGAGGTATCGTGGTGGGATGTCGTCGAGGGGAAAGTATGGTGGTTGGGGAGATGGTTGGAGGAGGTAGTTGGTAGTGTCCTGTTGCAGTGTGTTGTATGCTCTCTCCTTTTCACGGTCTTTACCCCCTCCCCCATCATATGTTATGATATGACTGTATGTGCTATTCCATATGCTATGTATATTCTCCCTACGCCCCTCATGGTTTTTCTTTTCGCATCTTCTCTCCCCTCGTTGTCCTTACTACTACACACATTATTACTTACAACTTAGCTTATTGTTATTCCCTTTGCTAGTGTTTTCAGCTTTTTTTTTCTTTCCTCTCATTCGCGTACTTTGCCTTCCGCTGATGTTGTACTTTGATTCTTTTCTAATTTATTTCCTTTCCTATGATGTTTCTTCATCCGTCGTCTTTCTATTTCATCTCCTTCCTCCTTGTGTTATGTCGTTATTTTTCATTTTACGGTCTCACAACCCCAAAGGCTATTTTTTTTTTCTCGCCATCTAGTCCAGGCTCATTATGCCTTGATCGTAGTTTAGTTATAGTTTCATCGTATTGAATGGAATAGAACTTGACGGTTATATTGACACACGCCTGACTGGCATACTTCACAAGGGAAGAATCACCATGGGTATGAATAGTCTGGAGCAATTAGGACCTTGCATCTCCCCTATCCAAAACCATCCCTCGCACAATGTGGGGCTGTGGTTAATGAATGGCGTATTCACAACCAGTTTTCGCGGCGACAACCTAACTCTCTTTCGCGCTACTACATCGCCCTTGCAGCTATGAATGTTGATAGGAACTTTTTCCACCTCCACATCGATATCGAGATCGTCGGTACTGTCCAACTGACACTCGCCAACTAGAAAGTGCAGTGAGGCTAGGGAACCAGTGTTTCTGCAAGTTCGGTCTGAATATTCGTCCTGAGACATTATTTTATCCTGTCGTAGGATGTTAGGTCCTATTGGGGCAGGGAAGAGCACAGTGAGGTAAGTTCACGATTTAACACATTGAGCTACCCTTGGATCATTGCGACTCGGTTTATCGAGAGTAGAGGAGTGCGTGCAGAGCCTGACTGAAGTGCAATTAATCTGAATTCTTCAGCATTTAGATAATTGAAGCGCTTGGCGCAGATCCAACGCTCGATATTGTACATGTATCAACCTAATAGCGTGCTTTTCGGAGGAGATGCTGTTTATCTGTTGACACCCCGGGTTTTGCGGACATGAAGATATCGGAGGCAGCTATAGTAATGGTGTTGAGGAACTGGATAGCGGAATATCAGCATACCATTATGCCCTCCTAAGCACTGGTGTCTGCTGACGGCGCTTTAGAATGATAGACTGCGGTCGTATTGTTTATCTAATGCCCTCTACCTCGGTACGTTTGTCTGGAAGTCAGTAACAAGTGCATCGCACTGGTCAGGTGCTCACCAGCATCAAAACCGTAGAAAATATCACCAATGTCTCCACAATGTGGGACGCTATCTGGGGAGACCAGCAATAGAGTCACTGCGTGGAGTGGATGCATAAGTCATAAAGTTGTTCGATAGGGTTAATCTGTCAGCGGCGATGGTCGTTAAAAGGTCGACAATCAAAGTATCTAAACATACACATGCTGCCCCAGATTGGATATCCTCTACCAGTGTTCGAAAACCCACCTATAGAACCTAGACTCGGGGCCGAGTGTAAGTATAATGATACTCGGAACGACAAAGCTGACACCAAGATACTGTCTCAATCTCGGAATTAGCGTCCACATGTGTGATTCTTCCATCCTTTTTTGACGACAGATTGAGCGATTGAACTTGCGATAAATTTACCTCCGTGTAATGTAGGGTTTCTTTTCCTAGGAAGTGAATGAAGTGCCGCAAAGGGATCAGCATTCTAAGTCAAGACCTTAATCCAGGTCGGTACTCACGTTAGCTTAGATCCACATAGAAGTAATTATAATAAGGGTATCCCCGTACATTTGCCATACTTTTCAAGTCCAAATCGGTGAGGTCCCCTGTGATCGCCACTTAGGAAACCCAGTCGGATAAACGTCCCTGATGACGCAAACTTAGTATACGATCTCGTTTGAGAAAGACCTACATTTCTTAATCCAATCATGGTGGCGATGTCGATCGTACGTCCTAAAATAAAGGATAATGTGCCGGAAAGCAAGGTGGAGAAGACAAGAAGAAATACAACCACCCCAAAATGAGCGGCTACGACGAACCACGCATGTTCACCGGATGAAATTAACGAGGACGTGAATAAGTGCGAACTAACCAGGCGCAATTCGCCTCCTTCAAAGCTTCCATGGTAATGTGACAGCATACACACCTTTGGGTTCGTCTGCTCGGACCTTGGGACCTGATCTCTCGACCAAAGTAGCCCATGCTTTATTGTAAGTGTGCTATTATTAAGTACTTATCAAACGAACACGCTGCCTCCAAAAGTACGCCGGACAGCCCGACGAGCGCAAAACTGAGACTGAAGCCCACGATGTTAAATCCCACACCAACTATGACATGAGCACAAAAAAAGTCATGTTGTTCCCATGGTAGACGCAGTTTGTACAGTGTCCCACCGTCATATGATACACCACTACGCTGTGATACACATCGACATTAAACACCGACGCGCATCCGCATTCCGGAGCGCGCAAATACACATGAGCACGCGTTTTGTATATATAGATAGTGTCAATATAAATATGCTTTAAGGGAGGTCAGATAGCTCTGCTGTGGTGAGATAAAGAGCATATGATGCTCAGTTCAGGTGACCTTTTCGAGCATTTTGAAAATGTTTTCCTCTGCCGAAGAAAGGGTACTTCACAATGTGCTATGCTCTATATACCAATTGAAAGCTATAAATGAGAGCTCTCAATTGAATGTAATTTCATGCTCCAAAGCGTACTGGATGACATGTTATATCCGTAACAAATGGGTGTTATTTTTAGTACATAGGAAAGAACTGTGTATAAATACATTGTCAATACTATGTACATAGGCATGATGCCTCCCAGTCAAAAATGCATCCCCTCACCCTATACACATCTATCTTCTAATGAGCTTCATGATCTTCTCATGAATTGTGCCGTACTGCTCTATAAAGCAGAGCAGAAACAGAGCATGTGCATCAAATATTGCCCTCCTCCTATGGGCTACTGCACGGTTTGTGATGTTGTCCAAAAGGAATTTCTTGTCGAAACTGGTCTAAGTATTCCGATTTCTCACACTATGCTCCGGAACTGGGTTGCACAATGAGTTCTTCAAGGCAAGGTGCTGCAGGAGAAGGAGAGGGGAGAGTGATTGACTCACCGGGTTTCCATTTACCCGGTGTATCATAGCATAGTGATTGCCATCATATGCCCCCCCAACGCCTTTTGCCTCCTCCTGACCTCAATTCGCAGTATTTTTCTTAGTTTTTTTATAAAGACACTTGTAGCACTTGTATTTTTCGTTTCCTCTTTGTTTTTTTAATATATGTTTGTACGTCGTTCGAAAAATTTAAATTTAATTATTTGGTGTATCATATGACGGTGGGACACTGTAGATGTAAAAATTGCGAAGGCAGCTATCCAGAAGAGGTGTGTACCAGGAGTGGTGTTTCAAAATGTTCAGAGAACGGGTGCTTTTTGGCATCGAAGCAGGTGAGGATATGTTGATCCTCAGAAAAGATCTGTTATGATGAATATCGGTACTGTAAAGGGAAAGATCTACAATGCAAGAACATGGAGGATGCAATAAGTTGCAGTAGACGATAAAAACCAGTATCGCCTGTGTCAGGGGGGGTGGGGGGGGGGGGGGGGGGGGGGGAGGAATGCCCTAATTTATACATCAGTCTTATTGAGAGTCATATAACGACATGAATAGTAAGTGACTTGAATAAATGGATTGCGTCAACTCTTCATTACATCACAATGGAGTTACCAAACTCCGTGGGAAGAGAATGAGTGATAGGGGTGTCTGAAAGATCGCAGCAACTGGAGTGCCTATTTTTGGATCATTAAATGTTCCTGTGCATTTGTCGCTGTGATCTCATCTGTTCCTCGTCAAGATACAGTCTTGTAGATTATGCGCATCGAGTCTATTGGAGTGCTCATTACCCAAATGATTCGAATTTCTCGACGCCTGTATACCTCCCTCCTCTTATTGGGCTTCGGTCTGTGGGTCTCAGTCTGTGTTATCTTGATGTCCAGTTCCAACACTGAGTCTCGACCAGGACACTTCATCTTCGCATCACTGTACACCACAGTTCTGATGCATCTCACGCGTTATCTCTCTTTCTCTACTGGCTTGATTCGTGTTGGAAATATCAATCGGAAGCAATGAGCGGCTAACAATACCACATCCCCAGGCCATTTAAACCCAGAAACCCATACTCCCCTCACCCATCCTTTGCGGCCCTATCTCACCATGGCCATAATATCTTTAAACAACACATATGGGATATTTCAAGTCGCGATGTTTCTCGAAGCCATGTAAGCGCATTTCCATCTTCATTTCACGATTATTCTCATGTCCACAATCGTATAATTCCTGCCTCGCAGTCTCTATGGGTGCGGTTTGCTTCAGACGTGGCTCTACTTCAGATGGTACAGCAAAGATCCGTGGGGCTTGAAGCTAATGGTATGGCGCTTGGATAGAAGGAGATACTTGCTAATTAACCTGCACAGGTGGCAGTTCTTGTGTAAGGTCATTCATAAGAATAGCTTCCGTCGTCGCTCATGGATCCTGTGACTTCAAGCATTCTCGAGACGCTGCAAGTGACGATGTACTTCGCCGCCAACTACGATTACTTGATCACGAATTACGGTAACATTTTTTTCCTTTTCAAAGTTACGTGGTGAGCATCATCCAAGGCACCATTCTCCTATTTTACAATTTCTCATTGATCCCAGGCAGGTCGAGGTACGTTCAAACAAATGCCACGCACTGGCGCACGTACGGCTGAGACTTATGGATCGCGCTCTGACGACCACTTAGGCGCAGCTCATGCTTGGTGTGAGTTTCTTCCGTGATACGTGAATTAATTTTGTCCTGAATTGAAAAATCAGTTCATGGCGGCATTTGTCGTACAAGTGTAAGTCGTGTTTCAAGTTTGTAGTTGAGGACCCCAAAAACTCACGGAGACTCAGATATTTCGCGTACTGTGTATACAAATGTAAGTGCTAGGGTTCATTCTCTGAAGATATAATCTTGTATTCTGAGGGCATTATACAATCCTTAGTAAAACGCGAATCTTGGTTTCTTCCTGCTTTGATCGTATGTACCTCCATCCGATCAAACACGCATGGCCAGCTTTGAATTAACGCGTCGCTGCCGATGATTTAACAGACGCTGTTAGCGCTCACACAAATAGGTTTGATGATACGGTAACTTTTTACTCTGTCTTTACTAATAATGTTCGTTTATAGGAACTGGAGTCGGTAGGTAAACATGCCGAAAGCGATACAACTCAATTAACGTTCGGTTTGACGTGGTAGCCTCGATTGTGGTGACGTAAGACCGATTTCTCTTGTCCTAGAGCTGTCACAATAATCATAAATCTCATCCCTTGTAGGTCCCGAATTGGAACATTCCTCCGGGGCGACGAATTTAGGGTACGTATCATTGACGCTTGATAAAAGCTTCTCCCAACTCACGATCACCCGACTCACCCTTCAACTTGTTAGAGCGTCTTACTTACGCAGAGTTCTGCCACGCTTGCGTGCGATGTTGTCATCACATTTTCCCTCGTTAGGCGTTTATGGGTTGCTAAATCCACCATTCAATCGTAGGTAATTTCGAAACCCAAGACTCCTTTCAAAGCTCTAATGACTTCCCCAGAACGAATTCTATGCTAAACCATCTGATTATATATGCCGTCAATCGTGGGGCGCTTCTTGTCGTTTGTGTAGCTTTGAACATTGTCCTGGTAAGAAGAACAGTCTCGTACTTTGTTCTGTGGACATTCCTAACCGTTTTGTATGTTCAGTACCTGGTATTCCCCGAGACATTTTACTTCTTCCTCATGCTTTTACTAGCCAGCCAGTGTAAGTAAGATACGTTTTGCCTCTGTCCAGATCACTGACAACCTTCCAAGTATATCTGAATAGCGCATTGGCAACGTGAGCAGACCCATTTCGTTGTTTACATCATTCCCAAAACTAAATTTGCGTCATACAGATTAAACAGCCGCGAGCATATTCGGCGCGCTGGAGATTCCCGCTCCAACGTCTGGAACATGGATTCAATGAATAGTACTGGTATTGGGTCCCTCAGAGCCGCCAGCGGTACTCAAACAGGTTCTCGCCATGTCGTTAGCATGATTGCTGATGAGGAATCCGTAAGTATTAATAGAAATGTAGAATCGAGACCCGCGCTGATTAAGGTCTACACCCCTTATACCTCATCACGATGAACAGCAACAGCTGCCTCCTTCAGAAAAGGTTAACCGAGATTTCACAGAAGGGATGATATAGTTCTGAATCTTCCGTACCTGTATCCGTATCGTAGTGTCTCCGGCCTGACGATCCGATGTAATGAAATATTCGAATTCAATCAATTAAGCCTCAAGGCAAGGAGGCTGTGCACCTGCTATCAGCCCCTTTGATCAGTCCGCACAGGTCTTTTGTTCGCAAACACCATTTTTAAAGATTCCAATCATTACCACGACATACAATCCTTCAATGTCTATGCTCAAAGGCGTGATAGAAACGGGGCCTGTGCATCTGCGGCCTCTTCGTCCTGATGAACAGCTACCTGCCTGGCGTTGGATAATCTTGTATTATTTTCTTCCAATCCTGTTCTCTCGCGGCAACAATCACTAACTATCGTTCGAATTTCTCAGAATGCTCGGCGAGACAGGAGTCGGGAAAAGCAATGTAAGACCTTTCGCAGATTAACTGGTGGCCTCTTCTCCTAGGTACTATGTCTAACTGGAGCTTTTCTTCTCTCCAGTTCCTCGAAACTCTTCACGGCAATAAATCACTTGGAATTTCTGGAGATCAGCTTGAGGCGGTTACGCAGAAGGTGACTGCATATGAGCTGATGAATGCCCGGTGCAAGCCACGATTTGGGATATTGGATGCTTTGGCTCCCCCTGTTTTTCTGGTCGACACGCCGGGTTTCAGTGATTCTCACACTTCCGAACTAAAAGTTATCAAAATGATCCAGGAATGGCTCAGCAAAGAGTGAGCTGACATATAGTCCACGATACAGTCGCGTACCACTCATTTTACTTCATAGTCGTAAGCCGGATGACATGCGCGTCGTAGACCGTGTCTGGTACTTTCAGCGAATAACAGACAAGCGCCTTAGTGGTTCGCAGATCAAGATCTCCAAGCTCATCAAAGCCCTATTGGGATCAGGCAAAATGTTTGATACCTATGTCATTACCACGATGTGGGACACGATGTGGACACCCTTGCAGATATCTCAGGCTGAAGCACGATTCCAGGAGTTGACGTCAAAATATTGGAAGGTATTATCCCACCGGAATTCAAGTTACATGTCGATTCTTATTTACATAACCCCTTGTTCTAGGCACCCTCCTTGGGCTTGAAGTTTTATAACACGCAGGAGTCGGCATTGGAGCTAGTGGGAACACGCGCAGCGCGTGTTATGTCAGAGGATGTCCTGAATGTCCCCCCAATCACATACGGCGTCGTCGGTATCCCATCCAAGCATCAGATCGAATTTTCACGTCAGCTTTACGAACTCGTTATGGGCCGAATTGAGCGCCTGGTGCAGCGTACACGCATTTTGGATGACGAACTTGCAGAACCAGACGTCACTTGTGACGGCGAGCTTACGTCTAGACTCAGGGGGGAGATGGTCGATATCAGTGAACTAATGGTCGTTCTCCAGAAAGAAAAGGATGAATTGTATCCAGCAGCGTTCATGGACTTCGAAGAGAAGAGGGGTTTTAGAGACAGGATTTCTGCCCGTTGGAACCAGGTTATGGGGAATAGTGGGGACTGATCATGTATGATCATTTGATTAGAATTGATATTCGACTATGTACCCCGCTGGGTTCATGGATGGAAAGGAAGTCAGGGGTATCCGATCTCCCGTTGGAGGAAGATTAAAGACTAGAAACGTAATGAATAGGTTTTCCTCGTGCTGTATACCAGTTTACAATTCTGACGCAGAGGATTAGTCGATTGAAGGTGGTTTCTTACATAGTTACGGAACATGGTGGTACATCCGAGCTGCCAATGGGTGTGAGACTGTATTTTCTATGCGACTACGAATGACTTGAAGTCCACAGTTGTATGACATACATGCTATCGTTTATACTACAGTCCGCGTTGAATTTTTACCGTTCAAGCCTCTATATCAACACTTTTCTCCCTGTCCGACAACACCCGGTATCTTAATATCGCATCGCCAGCTTGTTCTTGCAACTCCTCCAAACTCATCCCAGGAACGATTCTTTCCCCACCCTCGATCTCGACTTCCTTCGCATAAAACGCTAAAATCCATGAGCCGAGGTTGAACCGTCTCCTAGGCGCTCCCATTGGTAAGCGAGGGATGGCGATGGTGCATAGTAAACCAGTCATGAAGATGAGAGCCAAAGCCATAATCAAGTCAAATGGTCGAACATCGGCCTGGGTAATGACGACGTCTTCAGTGAAATAGCCTATCATACTGCCTGATCCGGAGAGATATGGAAGTACATTAATAGCATCCGAACGGGACCTTCCCAATGCGTATGAAGTGGTCGAAAAATTAGTGTACTGCAGTAGCCATGGATCGTCATCATTTGCGTATGATATGATCTATTAGTATTAATTTCAATTAGTAAACTCCCTGACAAGTAATGATGCACTTGGGCCTACAGATTGCGAGGGGGCATATGGTAACTCGCGGTTGTTGTCCGTTTTTACTTGCCATAGGATACTATTCTGATGGGCGTCAAAATAACTGAGCATATAAGGCGGGCCCAGGGACGGATATCAACGGTTCAGTAAAATTAAACTGGGCTTAGATGAGGACGTACATCTGGCTTGCCCTCGATATGTTCAAACTTTTTGAATCAAACCTTGGAACTGGAATAGAGTAGATTGATGACGAATTGTCAGCGCCTGTCAACGTCCGCGGAGGTCCAGTAGAGTCCATATACACAGATGTGTCCCATTGGTCCAATACCTGCAAACATGCTGTAGCATCATATCCTATATAGGTTGGTTCTCCCTTCGCATTCAAAGAAATAGGTCCTTTAAAACCAAATGCCGCATTGGGGGCGTAGGTGCTATTGAGACGTATGAGAACTGTCTCTATTGTTTGGAGCCCGAAGTCATCGTCGATCGGCCCAACAACCGTCGTATTGACTGAACTAGCCTGCCCGTTATTGGAATAGCGTACTGATCAAATGCGTTATTCGTTTTATTGGATAGAAAGTCTACGCACAACACACCTCCCATTAATATAGAGCTAACGTTCAAGGTAGAAGGTGGCACATCATCACCGTACATGGTTGCCGTGACGTTGATTTGTTGATTCACCATTGCAGGGACGTACTCCTGGAACCAGAACAATACATTGTACAGCTTCAGAACTACGGCTCGTGGAACGAATAAATAAGTAAAATTATTCTTCGAAGAGATGATCCTAATTTGATATCAGCTAGACTCATCACATTGGCAGTCCAGATACGCTCACATATTTTGATCCAAATCTGGTATTTTCTCGCAGACGGTGCGTATTCCCCATCTCGGTATTCTAAACATGGTCAGGATGTATAGCTTGAAATAAGGATGGAAGTTTTTTGACTTACGAAGTGTATGTTCCTCCATTTAGTATCATGTTGGTATTTTCTGAGTTATCAGTCGCGTTGTGAGTCCCTGTCTCCGACGCAGAGCCCGTGGCTCTGATCGTCGACTCTACCCAGCGGAAGGCACCAAATCCCGGATCCTGGATATCAGAACGCAACTGACCTCGCGTAACTTCGGCGAAGTATGTAGTTGTACCATATCCACTTGCATTGTACGATATAGAACGGGGGAGAATGTCACGCATAAACAACGAGTCCGTGTTCCAAGTAAGATTTCCGAGCTACAAATGCACAAAGTTTTCAGGAAATAAGGCAATTGTGCAAAACTGACAAACAATGACCAAACCTTGGAGCGATATTGTTCGGCTCGTGTCATATCATCATCAGATAGATCGACCAACACTTCGATGCTCCGTTCGCTTGATTCTTGTCGCTGAATGAAGATTCCCCATCATGAGCAAAACGGAATATTCACGAGAATGAAAATTTATACCTTAGTTACGGCTGTAATATCTACCGCCCTCCCGAGTATGAAAGAGACAGTCGCAGCAAGCATGGCAGAGAAAGCAAAGAGGATGACATATCCTGCCCAAAACCGATGGCTAGCACAGCATGAATGATCAGAAACTCGATGAAAAATGACAGGCCAGGAAAGACCTACCCGCTATATGAATTTTTATATTTCCGATCCCTCCAACACCGATATAATAACATGAACGCTCCAATGATACCCTTCGCCTCGTCTACTTGGAAGCAGAATTCCTTTAGTCGAATTCCAGATTGGGCACCGTGTTTCATCATGGACTGGTCAATTAATACCGCCCAGGCTACGCAAGAAATCCATAACTCAGCGATGATGTGCGCCCGTAACTTTTAAACGTACCTGCGGCCTCTACAAGATTCCCAGCTATTCCAACTAGCGTGATGCTGAGGAAAAATCCCATGATATTGCACCCAATGCCAACTACCACACGAGCCCAAAATATTGTCTGGGACGTCGCATACCTGGCCGTGACACTCAGAACCGGGTAGGTAATCAAACAAAGCGATGCATGGAAGAAGAAAAGAGTAACAGGGGGAGCCTCGTACGCCCGGGAAAGCGGGTGGTGTTTGGGAGCGAAGATATTGCGCATATAGGAAACCATCGAGGTGAACCAGATCGCGGCTACAGAAACGTATGGGGTGTTTGCTTCTGCATCATTGTAATCATCGCTATGGTAACTGTCATGCTTCTCAGCAGGAGCCATAGGCTCGTAGGCCCACTCGTTGTGTTGCGAGGATGGCTTGACGTCAGTCAGGGGAAAGTTACGATGATCTGGAGCTTGTGGCAAACCCTTCATCCACTGGGTCGTGCTGAAGCGTTGAGAATGTAGCTCAGAGGACGAATAACGCAATATAGATTCAGGCATTGTGGGAGTACACGGAGGTGAGGATGAGGAATTGGACGTGGACATCTTAACGGGAGAACGATTCAGTCTTGTGTTGTGGAGATGTTTCATCCTTTATAATGAAAATCACCAGGAAAACGTCAGAGATGCGTGTATCTCGGATACGAGGAAGGGTGACAGTTCATTCAATGTTCAGCAATCATGTTGCCGTATGATGATCAACACGAATCATCAAATACTATCTGTGGAGCAAAGCACAGGCTGGAAACGGCTATGCCTTCGCTAGTTTTTGAGGCTGAGCGAGGTTTCATTGAGCTTCTTGTAGCGAGTTTGACCCTGGTATATATTTAGATGCACCATTCACATCGGTACAGAGTGATCAACAGTTATACCTGAGGTACTTATAAACTACAGATCCTTCACCAATGCAGAGGTGCGTAACGTAGGACAAACTAAGGAGCTGATCCAGAAAATGCTATCGGAATACAAGCAGAAATATATTCAGATGGACACCTGCTTGAGCGAGTCTCGGGCTACTCATGGATTGGAACATTTTTTTACTTTGAGTTGTCCATAAGTAATCATTACCATTACGCTGGACACACCGCCATTGTCACTGTGATGGGAACAATGAATCATATAGAAATTTAGAAAAGAACCATTTAAAAATAAATGAGATAACCAGTTTGCGCTGTATATATAAGATAAGTTAACAAAAAAAGACAAGCTATGAAGCACAGATTGAGAAGGCACTTCAACTGGAATACCTGAGTGTGTAAAGTACTTCGACATGAGCGTTGAGTGCGTCCTAACTACTTAATAAGAGAGCTGCTGAGTGATATCCATGTAGACCCTCTGAAATGAAACTAAAACCCCCAAGACTTTTTGCCATGGATACCATTTGATCCGAAGGCAGGATCAACGAAGCTCGTCCATTTTAAAAACATAAAAAAAATAAACCCTATTTTGAAGTGCTCCATGGGTTCTGAGGTTAGTGCTGCGAGTAATTAAAGTCGAATGGATTGATTTAGCCCTTTCAACTTCGGAAGGGATTATCACACGAGTTTAATCGTTTAAAGGACTAGAGATCATGCTGGTAATTAAACAAAGCAACGTATGAAAGAAGAAGAGGGTAAGAGGGGGAGCTTCGTATTCATGGGAAAGCGGATGGTGTCGAGGAACAAAGAAATTGCGCACACGGAGAATCATTGACGTTAGCCAGAGGTGGGCTACAGATACGTATGGGGTGGTGGACTCAGCGTCGTCATATTCGTCCCTGGAAGACCCGTCCTCCGATGCAATAGCAGTCATCGACTCATATGTCCACTCCTTGTGGTGAAATCGTGGGTTAAAGTCTGTGGGAGAGAAGTAGTGGCGATGTGGAGTATCTGGCAAATCCTTCATCGTGTACATGGTGCCCGTGCTGGAATATCGAGTGTGTAGCTCGAAGGATGATTCATGGGGATCAAATGGAGGCATGCTGGGGCGAAGAATGAGGGATGGAAAAAAACAGATTGGAGATAGGATAGCTAAATAAGGACTCCAAGTGGAGGAGCTTCGGTGCAAACAACGTCGCCGAGTCCACTGCTTCATCATTCACTGACGATTGGTCGAACACAGCCATGTTTTCAACTACTGACGGAGCACAAGCATAGCTGACCCCGGGCAATCATATTTCGGCATGACGATCATTGAAATGTTCGATCGGCAGCGCCAAAGGCAACATACAGGGCCTGACGGCGGCTATGTTCTTCACCGCTGTCAATATCAAGTTTGAATGAGGTATATCAAGCCCTGTATATGTCAGAACCCCCGACTGTGATTTGAATACAGTGAGTAGCAGTCATCACCCGTTCACAACGGGAGAAGATGGTCAGCTGGTACACTTGAGTTATTATTAACTGACGAGCCTCCAGTGTGGTCTGATGGTTTATTTCCTTTTCCTATTTCTTAACGGATCATTGGTCTTTCGGCATTGAATCTTAGGGGTACGATAGTGAGGTAAATAGGGGGACAACGCGTAAAGGTAGGAATTAGGCCTAGGGATCAACGGGTTTTCGGAATATCAAATACATTTGACTTCGGAGCATCATTACTGATGTGAAGGGAAGAGATTTATGAACGTATTACAACAATTGGGTGGTCCCAGAGTTGTACCGAAACCGCGATTCAACGATACCAAATCGGTGACTCGGAGCGCACACGAACTGGTTGTCATGCGTGATGAATGACCGAGGCAACATGGAGGATTTAGTTACCACTATTGGGCTTAGAACGGTTAATAGTTTATACTCTATGACATCCAAGAGCAAGAAATCGATCAGATTCAAATTAAAGTGTAGGACGCCATGCAAGATTGACCGACGCTGGTACAAATAAGAAAAAAGCGCGGGGCGCGACGGGCAAACGTGAGGCTGATGCGAAGACGACGAAATTTACGGTTTCTGATTATGGAAAGATTGAAAGGCCCGGGGGTGGGTTAAGACAAGTTCATGAAAACGATATTCATAATTACATAACATCTCTCTAACGTCCACACGTAGCTTTACAACGGAGACGGCACCGCTATAACCTCTCCCCTAAACCTAATACCCTTCCGATTTCTAACCTCGCTCATCCCTTCAACAACATACTTCTGCAAATCCCCATCTTTCCCCTCATACGTCTTCTTAATATCCCACATCGTATCTGGGTATACCGTAACGCTCATGTTCACCTCTTCCAACACAGGGTATCCTCTGGGCGATGCCATCATTGACGCCATCATCCTCAAGTCGTTATACGACGGAAGAAAGGCAATAATGTGAAAGTGGAGCTCCAATGAGATCGATTTCAACACGTTGCCGAATCGCATGGCCCCGAAAAATTCCTCGAGCTCGTTTATGAGGGATGCGTATGGATCCGGGAAAGTGCGGGACTGAAGGACGAGCGTGAGGTGGGTCAGTGATTTGAGTTTGTGTCGTATCAGGTTGGAGAGTTGGAGAGCGGAAAGTGATAAATAAGGTTGTAGATAGTTAGGAGCTTTGAATGATGTGTATCATGTATGTCAGATCACGTTCAATATCATAACCCCAAAACCATACTAACGACGCACCTTCAATAGTCAATGAACACAGGGACGGCGTCAATTCCAAAATATCTCGCAGTGGTTTGATCTGCTCATCGGTCCCAAGAGGCACCCTCAGCTCGTTCAAGTGTTGAAACGGCTGCACACACTTCATCCTACCACGCAACATGAAATACTGGCCCAGCGTATCCAGCGGTCCCTGATCAAAAGCAGGATGGCGCGATTCGATAATCAGACGCTGCAATTTGAAAGGAGGAAGTACGACTTTATCATCCGTTGGCAATGTCAACAGGTAAAGATCGGATATCTCGAGGTCTGCTATATGTGGACAATGGTCGAGAATGGAGAGGTTGAAGTCGCCTCTGATGTGGAGGCGGGTGATGTCAGAGTCGTACACGAAATCCAATCCATCCCACTGTGACGGTGGTGGATCGTTGATCTCTAGGGATCGCAAGGTGCCAGAGGCGAGGATGAGCCCAATGGGAGGTTCTTCCGTGACTTTGTCAAGTGACAGAGATTGAAAGAATGGGGAGAGCAGTGCGGCGTGGATGAGATCGCCGAATATGGCGGCTGATGATTCCAATGAGTTGTAATCGTCGGCTGGTATGTTACAGAGTAGAGAGAGATGGGTGAGATTGCGAAGGCCCATGAGATGTAACCCCACTTCGTTGATCTCGTCCACTGTGAGGACGTCTCGATCCCTGATGCTGTAACCATCCATAACGGAATAATCGAAGGTTAGCCATCGGATGAGCGTATAGTTATTGGGGGCTTTTCTGAGAACCTCAGCAAGGCGCGTTGACTTGCGTCTCAATCGTCCTCGCACTCCGCAGTAAACACGTTCAAAGATGTGGGGTTTACACGTCCTTGCCAAATCAGAGGACACGAGTGCGAGGGATGTGAGTGTTTTGAGTCGACCGTGATCTTCTTTTGGGTTATCAACAACATAGCTAGTGCTGACCTGTTTGACGATTTCCTCGAGAATATCATGAGGCAGGTAGGGTTCTGAGGTGGTCGACATGAGAGTACTAAATGTGGAGCGATAATGACACGTTGATCAAAAACACAGCCTACTTATTCCATAAAGCGTCTTAATCAATGATGAATTCAAGCTGAGATAGATATCACTGGGCAGGTCTCAGATGATCAGAGCAGAGGATTATTATCACTAACATATTTCTGATAAGTAGCTGCCTGCTGTTCGGTTACGAACATTTGCCAGTTCAAGTCGTTATGGACCTATGAGTCATCAATGCATCAAGCGGTAGAGCGAAATATGTACACGAGCAACAAGTCTCGCTTCAGGTTGATTTTTGACCTTTGGAAGAGGTTTAATCGACTATCAGATGATGGCATGCTGCAGAGATAGAGTGATTCGGACACCAAGCTAGGCTAGAATGGTGCAGGAACCTGGTATGACCCATTGAATCGGAGCAACGATTTTTTTAAACTCAGCTACTATGTAGTTTTTCGAACTCCCTCAGCCAAGCAACTCAGGGTCGTTTCCTCCCAAGTACCACGATGACGCTTCATCTCCCTACATCCTGCGACCTGCGTGTCAACTCCTTCGCTCAAACAAATTGAATTGGGACTGCGCATTCATTCCGCACAGGACCCAAAACGATTCAACCATGTCGGTCTTGGCACACCCATGCTCCGTCCCCATTCTCAGGGTTCTGTGATGTCTACCACCACTTTTTTTCCTCTTTCCTGTATGTTCTTACCCGCCGATATTCAAAAGGGATACCTGAAACGCCGAAAATCCGATAAGGGTTGGCGGGATAAGTTATAGTCGGTGGACGTTCAAAGGGCATTTGGTCGGGTTTAGTGGCGAGGAGCATTGATAGAGTTTGTATCTTGAGGCTTGACAGGGTAAGCATCTCCTTCCTTTTGTCTGTATCACCCGCTTCATTCACATTCTCGTTGCCTACCCTGCTAGGTCTGCTGACCTTTCACAAAATGAACAGGCATTGATAAACGCGTCAAAACCTACGTCTAGGGTGTTCATTTCGATGTCTGCCGAACAGGAGCCACAGAGCGGGATGACGAGGATGAGCGAATACAGACGATAGGTATGGAACATTCATTCCACTTGTTCATATCCTTCGACGCGACGTATCACTGACAATCATCAACTCTATCGCTAGCTGGTGTTCACAATTCAATCCCCCAGGCCCACCACTCACCTTACAGGATAGCAATCTGAATATCGGACCAACACTCGCAGCTCATCATCTGGACCTCCCCAGTCTTCTCCATTCAAATCACAGGCATACACCAGCTCCGTCTGGATCCGCTAGGATTTTCGGAGTGTTTGACGGTCCTGACCTGAGTGTCCATTTCTGTACGTCATGACCCTGCACACGGTATATAAACCCCTCAAACCGCACAGTGTCGTTCCCTACTCGAGTTTCCTCTTCGAGATCACCTACCGTTCCCGACCTGTCTTCCTCGTCTCTCCACCATGCAGTTCAAATCCTTGTTCCTTTCCGTCGCTGCCCTACTTCCGGCTCTCGTCTCTGCCAACACGCACTATGAGATCGTCAACAACTGCGGTATCTCTCTCGACCTCTACATTAGCGGTGTGAAGCAAGAGACGCTAGCATCCGCTGGAGGAAACACGCACCGTGACTTGCCAGAAGAATGGAGTGGGTTTATTTATACGGACTTTAACAGAGGAAACGCAGATGGGTATGGAACGGTTAGAGCCGGCTTTTACGGACGTGTGAGTTGTCCTTGTCTCCTCGACCATCTATCTGTTATTGAATACTCAATTTCAGGACAAGTATTATTACATCGTCACCGATCCCGCATGGCAAAACGTAGGGTTGAGTATTCAACCCATCAGCGCAGCACCCGTACATCTTCTCGCTCTCTTTCCGGTTTCTTCTCGTCACTCACCTGATATGTTACCACCAGGTTGGGGGCTTCTGTCTCCCTGTCTCATGCCAATTCAATGACTGCCCCGCCAATGCCCACTTCAACGCACCTCCCACTGCATTCCCGCCTTCTCAAGCTGGCGTTCCACCTCAACAACCGCTCTATCAGTGCCCTGGCGCCGCTGTTAGTGGGTATAAGGTTACGTGAGTTTCTTTGTCCTCGTACTCTTATCCTTCAATGCTAACATATCTATTGTAAGGTTCTGCCCCAACGGAAACCTCCCCAACTACAACCCTCGCCCCATCTTCGTCACCACTGCTCGTTCTCAGAACAAATGCTTGGACGTAAGGGGTGGTGTTATGGCGAATGGCACCCCAGTGCAGATGTGCGTCTCCCTTTCTTTGCTCATCATAGCCCCAGCGACTATGGATGCTGACAATTACGCGTTTCAATGAAACAGCTACGACTGCAACGGCACCCAAGCGCAGATGTGGGCTCTCCGACGTGGTGGTCAGCAGATCAAGGTCGCGGGTACTAATTTCTGTTTGGATGCTGGGTCCAGTACGTGTTTATCTCGCCTGACTCTTCTGCACACAAAGATTGACAAGAAACCTGACTGGGTTCGTTAGACCCCGCCAACGCCGTCGGCATGAAAATCTGGACATGCTACGATAACGTCCCTCAACAAAAGTGGTTGTATAACTCTGAGAATCAGATCGTGTTGCAGAACCGAGGTTTGTTGTCGCTCGCCATCTCTTCTTCCATTTTATTTCAAATCATCCGTGATTATTTTCCATACTGAGGCTGACGCGGCGATGGTTTAACTTACAGGTCTATGCCTCGACCTTACCAATGGCGTTGTTACGAACAGCAATCAAGTTCAGACGTGGCAATGCGCGTCGGGCAACTTGAACCAAGTTTGGAATTCTTAAAGATTGAGAGGACTGAACTGCGTCTTCTGGTTTGGTCGCATAATTCGTCGTAAAGATGGACTGTTGATGTGATGGACTTTAACTTGAGTGCTTTCATGGACTTTTCGATTTGTCTTATATTTTGGACATTTTGTGTAGGGTATTAAGACTGGGTACAGCAGTGCGTAGATAATGGACATTCGAGGACTTTGGTATGGTGAGAATGTAGTTGATGGTTTAGGGTTGATGTATGCTATGGTGCATTCGGGAATTCAATTGACCCACAATCGCGACTGAGTGAAACTTATTTGTAAGCTCAAACAATTGCAGAATCGAGTATAGTCGCGGCTTGTCAAAGTAACACCAGCAACAATGTCAGACAAATCCGCTCCAACCCTCCCCGTCGAGCTCATTGAAGCCATTATTGAAGAAGTAGGATCCAAAGGGATAGATCCTCATGAACCTAATCAAGGAAGATTGGACGACTTGCGCTCATGTGCATTGGTCTGTAAATCATTATCAAACAAATGTCGACCTTTCATCTTCCGGTACATCGATGGTATGAGAGTCTCAGGGCAGGCGCAACAGCGTACAGTCAATCTCGTCAACGCCCTCAGTGTCAATCCGCACCTCCTAGATTTGGTACACGCACTCACTCTCGACACGTCTGATGTGGACGATGCGCCGGGTTACACCCTCTCCAAATCACAGATCGAGCAGATCACGCCCGTCCTCACATCGTTTCCCAGTCTACAACATCTAAAAATAACAGGATATGGAAAAGTATGGTAAGCCATCTGCAATTTTATTCTTTTGCGCGTGTACATAGGTGGCCCACCATATTTGATGCGTAAGTGAAGATTATGGAGTGCGTGTATATGTATTGAGTGCGCGCGTGTAGAAATATGAGGTGTTTGCATTCAAAACGGGACATTTTGGGAGTGCATATCTAAAATTGTTGTGTGTGCATCTACATTTTGGGAGTGTGCATACAAATTTGGGGTGTGCGTATAGAATCTGAGGGTGCTCTTCTACAAATCTAGGTTAAAATAAGATTTTCAAGGCGTGCACATACATTTCGCGTGCGAAACGCATGAATTATCAAGGATACGGCCTCGATAATGACTGACAACGATGATTCTATCATGTTTGATGCGTTGATGGGAGCTCGGAACAACTCCCGAACCGAATTTGATGTCATCACCGTGTCGGATCTGGTGGGCACGTGACAATTTCTATGTGCACGCTCTCTAGGGTTGCGGAAAAAACTCATTATTTATTTACCAATATATTATTTACTGGTAAATTACTGTAAGTTACCGGGTAAATAAGTCGAGGGTCAGGTCTATTTTTTACCTGGGTAGATAATGCAGTCACGTGGTATCGGAAAAAAATAATATTTTCATTTTTGATGCGCAGCAGCAGGACACTGTCCATTGCTCGCCGCCCTTGCATCCCAGAACTCCCAGCTGCTTTCACAGACCATCACTGCTTATAATGTCTATCAATATATTTCAGATTGAGCCAATGCCAAATCATATCATGCAAGCCCTATTGCCTGATCCAACACTCAGTGTTGTAGATCTCATACATTTTAAACTACCGCCCATCAACAACACCCTTAACTTCCTTTCCCTCGGAGCCAATGACCTGTTCTCAACATCACCAAGTTATATCAAAACCGCTGAACAAGCCGTCGCAATCTTACGCACCCTGTCAATCCCATCAGTTAGTCATCTCAACAGTCTGCATACTGAAGCAAGTGCAGCGATGGAAAATGGATCTGTGTCGCTCGTTTACCCTCCAAACCCTGCCACGACAAGCATGACAAGCATACGACTGCCACTGTGGACCCTTGACTACTGGCATAGTGTTCATCAGGTTCACATATGTCAGATAACTTGGACGTCTGCGATCAACTACATTCAGGAGCATCAGTCAATGGACACGGCAAATGTTATGAGTTTACTCACAAGTGTTCCATGGTCACACCACTTTATGCGTGGTAGCACTGGATGGGAGTCTATTTCTTTGGCTTGGTTTTGCTCTAGAAACTGGTTGGGGACTGATGAAGTCGATATGATGGTAGAGGTGCTAGAGAGTGAGTTGGGTCAACACGGTATCACCAATGCAAGAAAGATAAACCAAACCTTCTTGTTTCATCTACATCTTCTCATGGAATCAGCAACACGAGACGAAGACTACAACACACTATCCAAGTACAAGGCAATGCATCAGGTGGGCAAGGGAATGAAGGAGGCATCACAGGCTTACATGATTGCGGGTGTGCATGCAAAGGGTACAGACTCCACGATTCTTCCAAGTCAGAGTGCTCCCTGTAATCATTGGATTTCTGTGGTACTCAATATACAAGGCGACGAAGGAGTAACAGCATATGTTGGAGATTCTCTAGGAGGGGCTACACCGACAGAGTTAGTAAAAGGATTAGAGTGGTGGTTGGGACGACACATACCAATGCAATCAATGATCAAAATCTGCGAGCTACCCTCAACACGTCAAGTCGACTCATACTCTTGCGGAATTCTGGCAGCAAATAGCCTTGGACATCACCTCCTGCCAGCTAGGCCACTACTCGATTCTCGTGCATGTCAAGTAGAGGGATGGCTGTCTGCGCTTGCGTCAATTATCAAGTTGCTGCAACATGATGTGAGCAAATCATTTATGTATTAATCTTGAGGTTAAGCTTAAACATACCTATCTAAGGTAGCGGACACTCATCTCCCACCAAGTGGCGTGATGCACAGCCACGGTATCCAAAAATGGAAAAAAGCACCAAAAGGTCGCGTTTTTTGAGCTCATTAACTGCAAAAAGCGTGTTTTGTATAATATGCACATCCATTTTTCTAAATAAAAGTTGAACAGGTTGTAGGGAAAGTTATTTTACACGATATTTCTCAATATGGTGGAAATCAGAACAAAAACAACAGAGAAATATGCCTTCCTGTTCAGGGTGTTGTCAATATGACCCTATAAATCACAAATTCTCTACTAGAACTAGTTATTTACACTCGGAAACGACAAATGGGATGCGCAAAGGAGGCAAATCAAGCTATACTTGCCAAACTTGGAGGATTACATGGACCTCCAGCAAAAAAGCGACAGAAAACGTCCCATGAAGCATGCGAGAATGATGAAAATCAGGGTTCCAGCAGCGTCGTGAGTGCTAAAAACAACAGAAGTCAATTATTTTGAACTCATAAATGCTATATAAACATACCTACCCATCCTTGGGTCGTGCTCCACTTGTTGATATGTCTAATAAACCTGAATTTACGAAGATGACATCAAAATTCAGGTTACAGGAGAAGCCACACAGCTTTGTCTCGACATTCATGTGAACTATCTCACCATTGTTTTTCATATTTTTCGTGCAATAGTTACTTGATCATTATAATTCGTTGTACACTGCTTTAATTTAATGTCTACTATAACTTGTTCAACTTTTTCCCCCGATATCTTAGCTACCTTCTTTGTAAACTACATATATCTGTTGCGAGACGATGATAATTACTGATAAATTCTTTAACTCCGTCAAATCCGAGCCAAAATTACCTTTTCTGGACCAGCGTCACACGTGACGGCACTTGGTGGGAGATGAGTGTCCGCTACCTTAGCCTTCAACCATCCCCATTTCAAGAGCTGCCACTGCAACTCATCCACCAATTACTCAGAAAAAGATTACAACCACGTCAAATTCTGTGCAAGGGTCAATTAAAACTGAAAAGAAAGCAGCTCAACAACGTACCCTTCCAGTTATATTTGGGACTCCCGAAACAGCACAGTATTGGAAGAAGATGAATTCAGCATTGGGTTTGATTAAAGGTGAAGCGAGTGAAAAGACCGCAGGAGGCGCATCAGGGCATGGATTTGGAGTCGGGAAAATGGAGGTTGAGGGAGACATGATCGAGGTTGAGGGGGAGATGGTGGATGATGATGAATGGGAGGACGAAGCAGCAGCTGTTGGTACTAGTGGTCAGGAGGCTGTTGTCTTTGCGCCAGATCAATTTGTGGACTTACCGATACCAAAGCCAAAACCCAACCTGAAAGGCCGACCCAGAAACCCCCTTCTCGACAAATTGCTTCACCCCTGCACCCTCACTTCAGATCCTACAAAGAAGCTCTTTTGTTGTGTGGCCAAGAACTGTGGAACAACATTTTCAAACCGCAACCTGCAGCATGCTGTTGGACATGCCCGGAATTGTTATGCATTGGATATCAAAACAAGAACGGAGGCACGCAGCTATGCTGTTAAGCACTTTGCGCCTTCATCTAAAATTCAGGATGGGAAAAGCGTGGTTTCAGAGGGGACGCTGAGAATAGAGGGAGGGGCAGATGGGAACGAAGGAAAGGTGGTGGTGGTGGTCAAGAAGCGAAAGTTAGATGAGAATTCCGAGAACGACGCTGATGACAATACAAGCACAGCCACTTCAACAACTCGCGCGCACCGATGGTTTCAGGAAGCGGCAAAGCTAGGCTTGCAGGAACGGTGTGAATGGCTAAATCTTTTAATCGTCCAATTATTTGCAGTTGGTGGCCTGTCTACACACATCGTATCCTTGGATATATGGAAGGAAATGTGGCATGTTGCTTTACCTGCATACAAACCAGCCTCACGCGACAAACTTGAAGGGGAGCACATAATCGGAGAGGCAGAACGGATTCTTGAGCTACAAGTGGAGTTTCTGAAAACTCAAAAAAATATTACAGTGTCCTGTGACGGTGGTACCTCCAGAGGGAAAGAATCCTTTTGGACAGTACACATGTCTGTTGTCCAGAAGGTGTTCTTAATGGAGATGCGTGAGGCTACAGCAGTTTCACATACTGGTGAATGGATTAAAAGCCTTGTACTTGAGGTACGGGTCTATGTGTATTTCCAAATATATTTTCTAATTTTTTTTTTCAAGGTGATTGATACAGTTGGTTGAGAGCGCATTAGCGCTGTCACAAGCGACAGTACTGGAAACACGCGCCTACATCGAGAACTCCTAGCAAAAGAAATTCCAACCATTCTCAATATGCCTGACATTGTCCACTTCATCAGCAACATGATCAAGAATTTCATTAAACTACCCTACTTCAAGTCATGCATTCTGGTAATCCGCGCAGTCATTACCAAATTTCATAAATCCCACTTAGGTACTGTTGAACTCAACCGTGCCCGAAAGCGATTGGGTATTGGACGTGGACTCGAAGCAATAGGGAAGACTCGCTTTGGTACCATTATTGCTGCTGCAAATTCTGTGCGACGAAATTATACAGCAATTCAGCAGGTTGTTCAGGCCAGGAGGTTTGATCTTGGGGTGTGTACTGTCTTATCTATGCGCCTACACACAGCTGACATTTGAATTAGGATCTTGCGGAATCCTTTGAGGACGGTCTTTCGTTAAAGAAGTCTCAATTTATTGTTAATCTAACCCAACTGTGCGAGCTTGGCACCCCAGCTTTGAAGGCATTGACATGTTTGGAGGCCAATGAAGCATCTCCTGCAGATGTATTCATTTTCTGGCATTCACTGCTGGCGGCGACGAAGGATGTTGTCATGAAGAAGAACAACCAGTTTCCTGAAGATGTTCAAGAAGAAATATTTGGAATTATGTCAATGCGCCACGAGCAATTGTTCGGAGAAGATGGTGATTTATCGAGTGGGGCCAATGTTTATCTCGCGGCGGCATATCTTCACCCTCGTGAGTCCACCTTAAGAATCATATTCAAGTATCTACAGATTACATACATTCCGATATTTTTCTTGACATCGACAACTCGGTTGTGGGACTGGACATGCAGGGAATCCGACACGCCTCACTTTATCGCACTGTTGCAACAATCCTTGCACGGATTGCAGGGAATGAAATCCTCCATGGTGCGCAGCCTGAGTTTACCCGTTGGCGAGGTCATGCGTCTGTATTCAAAGAGAGACTGCGAAACCAATTGAAAACATATGCCCGAAGGCAATACCCCTTCAACCAGCCTTTGAATCTCGAGCACGATGGGATTGTGGAATGGTGGACAAGGTTGGATGGACAGACAGATACTGATGTTCTTGTTGTAAGCATTGTCCTTTTTTGTAGAGACGATCCTGCTTACCTTCATTTATGCAGCCCCTCGCTATCAAAATCCATACCGTTCGCGTTAATTCCATGCCAGAGGAGCGTACTGCCTCAACGTTTACATGGCTAACCCCTGCGCTGAGAGCACGTATGAAAATTGGCCAAATAAGCGCACGTGCGGTCATCAACCAGTTCTACAAGACAGAGAAAACGGTCAGTGCATTGTGTAATTGTGTCGGGATCAGCTCGACTTACTGATCACACTAGAGAAAGGGCAATGTTGCCCGCCCGACAGTCAAATTTTATAATCTAAAGGATAGGATTTATAGTGGGAATGACCCAAATCAGCCATTGGACGACGAAGACGACTCGTGGTTGGACAAACCTGAAGATGAGATATTCCCATCCCGCTCGTTTTCATCACTGAAGACCCAAGTTGACTTTACCTCTCGTCACCTCAGCTCATTCCTATCCGATGAATGTCAAGACGAGGTTGAAGGTGGTGATGGCCAGGATCGTGGCAAGGTTCCCAGTTTGGATGTAAAGGATGTGAAGGCTAGAGCGATGGACAACGACTTTGAGATGGCATTTGATTGATTCTTGAATAACATGATACATAGTTGAAGCACTCGACGAGCAGGTTGAGCTGTGAGTACCGAACTCGCTGGCGGCTAGGACCAAGAAAAGCATCACGTGTCTCATCACGTGCTTTGTAATTTACTGTAAATTATCTGAATAAAAATTAGTTTTCGTAAGGTCAATATCCCGCAAAGAAAACAACCCCAAACGCTCGCGACTGCATTCGGAAGCTTGTAGGTTATAATTATAACAACAAGTTTAATTTTAGCTTCAGGACGTCGTTAGATGTCTGAACGAGAAAACTTGACGGGTCTGAAATAATATGAGACTGATCGTCGGATTCAAGACCCTATATAACAACACAAGCTTGCAAGAAAGGAGCGACTCACCCTTTTTTCTGGTTACCTCAAACAGAAAAATATTTCGCTCGCTTGTTTTTTGTATTCATTATTCATACAACATCTCTTCGTTCATCTAACGTTTATGTCTGACCATGAGCAACGAACCCCCTCCCCGACTGTCGGCGACCTTGTTAGAACGTCTAGACAACGTTCGAATCCCTCTGGAACAACGCCTATCCGATCCAGTGGTAGGACCTTCACTTCATCGGAAGCGCCCTCGGAGCCGATCCGCGTCTCCGGTAGCAGGGATCAACTTGAACTCGATGAAGCTACCGCTGCCGCTGTACAAGCGTCTGAGACACTCTTCAGAGAGTTCAGAAACCAAAATCTCTCTCGAGATGAGGCTATCCGAAGGTTCCGTTCCACTCTCGGAGAGGATTCACCCTCCGATGGTGATCGACCCCGCGGACGTGCCGTCGATTTCTTCGTTCGACAACTCGACGAAGAACAAAGAAGATCTTCTCAGTCCCGCGTTGAAGGCGAGCGAATCGCATCAACACAGGACCTTGGAGGATCGTCTCTCAGGTTATCCGACGCTCAACCATCTCGAACCGACATCGAATCTCATGTCGCCCGAGTCCTGGGATCAAAGCACCCTCGGGAACACTCTAGTCTTGAACGAGCTATATCCCGAGATAGCTCAATTTCAGGATCAGATGACGGATCAAGAAATGGGGTACGTGTCGGAGGATCGGGTTCTTCCAAACGGATCAAAGTCAATCGCGAGGACTTACCTTGGACGCGACGTGAATCCTCCGTCCCCTCCATTAACCCTAAATGCCTCGAGAACCAGAAACTCCTCCTTACCTTCTCCTACGACATCCCCTTTGTTGTCTCGCAAATCCGCTTGTCTACCATCGCCCCCGCTGGATTCCCCTCTTCCGAGTGGACAAACATCTGCAAGGGACAACCGGTCAACCTCGATGTCGTGCTCTCCTCATTGCATCTCGTCCATCCTCCTAAAACGCTGCGATAAGTTCAATCGAAGAGGAGGTTGCGACAGAGGGGATGATTGCAGGTATGCCCACCTCTGTAAGTCATGTGGAAAGCAGGGACATGGTAGGGAGACATGTCAGGAGCGAGCTTGAAGAGGGTAGAGGCTATGTTCAACGTTTCAAAAGATATAACGATTGGGGTGAGGTTTCTCCTCTCGTCACTGCCAATTGGTCTATTTCCGCTTCCCCTCTTCCTTCATGTCATTCCTCTTTCTTCTCAAACCCTGCTGCATCGAATACCATCGCTTCTCATCCTTCTCTTTTCAAAATCGTCTCCCCTGTTAAACTCCCTGCCTTCCTCGATTACGTCGCCGATCATCCTAATCCCTCTTTCATTCACTCCGTCTCGAAAATGTTCACCGATGGCGCCTTTCCGCACGCCATTCTCCCTGATCATTATCCTGAGATTTGTGATATGTCGTCGCCCCCACCTGCAGACCCTGATCAAGCGGCCTTCCTTATCTCTCAACGGGACCTTGAATGTGCCAAGGATCGCTATTCAAAGGGTTTCGAGAATCTTGAACCGGGCATGTATGTAATGCCAGTTCACGCGGTTCCCAAAGACGATGGAAGGAATCTTCGATTGGTCACGGATCATAGCAAAGGCGAGTTCTCCTTAAATTCAATGATCGAGAAATCTCGATTGGGTTCTGTTCCTCTCGATGGGATGAAAGCCTTCGGTTCCGATCTCATTCGCATCCATAATCGTTTCCCGGACTCCAAATTCGTTGCTTGGAAATCGGACGTTTCAGAGGCGTACCGTCTCATTCCGATGCATCCACTTTGGCAGATCAAGCAGGTTGAGTTCATCGACGGCTTGTATCATGTTAACAGGTGTAATGTGTTCGGAGGTCGCTCTTCTCAAGCCCTCTTTATCGCTTTCATATCCTCTGTCACCTGGATTGCAAAATATAAAAAAGGTATTGAATATATTTGCGCCTATTCCGACGACCATTACGGCGTTTGTCGTGAAGACGATGTTGAATATTATCCCCCTTACGACCGATGGATGCCGTCCCCCCAAGTTCAGCTCCTCCTCCTCTGGGATGAACTTGGTATCCCTCACAAAAGCGAAAAACAGGTCTCCGGGAATCCCCTTATCATCATCGGCATCAAAGTCGACGTCAATAATCTCATCCTCACCTTGGACGAAGATTCAATCCGTGAGATTATCAGGGAGTTGGATCGGTGGATTGACAAGAAGGGTACTCCTGCGAAGAACGGTCAGACCCTTCGTCAATGGCAGAAATTGGCAGGTTGGTTAAATTGGAGCTTCAATGTGTTTCCTCTCCTCCGTCCTTGTCTCTCTAACGTCTATGACAAGATGGCAGGAAAAACTTCGCTTTTCAAGCGTTTCAGGCCGAACAATGCAATTCGTTCAGACTTGTCCTGGGCTAGTCACCATTTGTCTCATGCCAGCGGGATTCTCGTGCTTGAACACCTTCACTGGGATCCTCTAGACGCCGACCTGACCATCTTTACGGACGCCTGTCTGGATGGGATGGGTTATTACGTCCCTGAATTTCATCTCGGTTTCGTCGCGGACTTCGTTTCTTCAACCTATAACCTCATTTTTCTCAAAGAGGCTTTATGCGTCTTAGGTGCGTTCTCCTGGGCTTGTTCAATCGCCAAACAACCCCTCCGAATCGTCATTTTCTGCGACAATACCAACGTCGTTGACATCTTCAATTCATTATCCGCTTCCCCCCGTTTCAACCCCATCCTAAAGCGGGTCGTCGACCTGTTAACTGAAGGTCGTCATGACCTGAAGGTTCTATACGTGCCTGGCGAACGCAATATGATCGCAGACGCCTTGTCTCGATCCAATTTCTATAACGCGTCCCGCTGGGATCCTGCGTTAAAGATCGACTTTTTTGAACCCCCACGGATTACGTTGGGGCCGGAGCCTTAAATGAATAGCGTGAGTCGCCGAGGGTGGTCTCTTCGATGCCCTTGGTCTAGGGAGGAGTTTAATCGTCGCAGACTCCTCATTCTCGGTATGAAGTTGGATTCTTCCACTTGGAACTCCTACAAATCCTCATTCTTATCCTGGCAACATTTCACCGAACTTCATTCTATATCTATTCAACCTACCCCGCTTTCATTATCCGACTATGTTATGTACATGTCCGATCACATCAAGCCCTCATCCGTCGTAACGTACCTTTCAGGTATCATCCAGATTCTAGAACCCATCTTTCCCGACGTGCGAGAAGTTCGTGCTTCTCCTATGGTGCGGGACACCATCATCGGTTGCAAACACTTACACAGCATCCCCATCGCGCGAAAATCCCCTCTTACCGTGGAAATTGTGAGTGCAATCGCAAACTCAACTTCCTCTTCCTACAACGACATCCTCTTCAAGACGATGTTATCCGTCGGTTTTCACTCCTTGCTCCGCCTTGGCGACTTGACCGATCCCCTCAACCCTGCCTTAATCTCTCCTGCTAAGCGCGCCTCACGTCTTTCGGTCAAATCCCATGAAGATTCAATCTCTTATATCTTGCCGGCTCATAAAGCTGACAAGTTCTTCAAGGGTAATACTATCCTCATCAAAAACCTTTGGCCTCAAATTGACGTGGTGCGCTTATTCTCTATTTATCTTAAGATTCGCGATTCCCGTCATCCTTTCTCTTCCCCGCTATGGATTACGGAAGACGGTTTTGTTCCCAATCGCGACTTCTTCTTGAAGAGGCTGAGGGACGCTGGTTTGGGCGTAGAGTTTGGTGGCCAATCGATGCGCGCGGGGGGCGCTACAGCACTAGCAAGTGTGGGCGTCCCCGAACAGGCAATACAGGCAATCGGGAGGTGGTCCTCGGACGCGTGGCGAATCTACATTCGCCAACACCCCTTACTCCTGTACCAATTGAATCGCTCGGTGCCCTTCTTACCCCATCATCGTCCTTAGGTACTCCTCTCTTATTTTTTCTTTCAATGCTTTTATTCTTATTTCTTTCTTCTTTTCGTCATTTATCTAATAGGGATAGGACGGTCAATCAGGCCACCTTCCTTTGCATATTATATTATTCTTTCACTCTTTTATTTTATATTTTTAATTTTCCTATCGTTTACTCTTTATCTCTCGCATTTGTAATCGCTCTAAAAATGCTCATCTCATTTCCGGGAGGAGGACCGGTTACGGTCACCTCCTGATTACCGTATTCAGGAAACACTAGAGGTAAATAATGGTAGGCTCGTGACCAACCTGTATGCGATTCATTGCATACAGGCTGGTATTTCTCGTCGTTCCCACCCGTTGGTCCGTTTTCGACACAGCCACAGCACCAAATCTGACCTCACCTAAACTCAACTCGTCACGTTTCCCCCTATCTCTTGTCAAATGATGGTGCGACGCGTCGCGTACTGACGCGTCCCTTATCTCTATCCATCACATGCATTAATATTTATAACTTTACTATCACACTGTCATGATACGGAGCTTGAGTTTATTACAATAATTAAACATATACACTGGATCATCGAAATAAAACAAGACACTTGCAAAAATGATCATATTGGATGAGGGAGACAACGACTTCCTCCATTGACTTGGGCTCCTTTTTGGCGCTGTGAACATGCACCATTTACAGCCTAACCTGCGATGATCACTGTAACTATCATTTTCGTTCGTCGATAGTGTCTGGGAAATGGTGAGAGGTGAGAGGTGCCGTGCCGTTGATAGTGTTGCATCTTTGGCAAAGTGAGTGGAAAGAGGCTCTGAACCTTGTGGTTGTCGAGATGGGACTGGCTTCACGATGTGGGGGAGAGTTCGGGGGAAATGAGAAGGGCGTGTTGTCGAGCTTGTCAGGTAGAGAGACAACGGGGAATGGGAGAGGGCGATGGCGATGAGATTTGGGAGGGGAGAGAGAAGATTTGGTTGCTCGTGATCAGTTGAGTTTAGGTGAGGTCAGATTAGGTGCTGTGGCTGTGTCGAAAACGGACCAACGGGTGGGAACGACGAAATCTACCGGTCTGTCTATCGACAACTCCTACGAAGTGGTCACGTTTCATTAGACAGACGGTTACCGGTCTAAAATAATGGGTGGCTAGCCAACCCAGGTAACTTACTGGTAAAATTCTGGCGGGTATTTTTTCCCGCAACCCTAACGCTCTCCTCTTGAGTGTGTGCGCGCACACTAACAAACGTGGTCTGCGCACGCGAAATGTATGTGCACGCCTTGAAAATCTTATTTTAACCTAGATTTGTAGAAGAGCACCCTCAGATTCTATACGCACACCCCAAATTTGTATGCACACTCCCAAAATGTAGATGCACACACAACAATTTTAGATATGCACTCCCAAAATGTCCCGTTTTGAATGCAAACACCTCATATTTCTACACGCGCGCACTCAATACATATACGCGCACTCCATAATCTTCACTTACGCATCAAATATCGTGGGCCACCTATGTACACGCGCAAAAGAATAAAATTGCAGATGGCTTACCATAGAAAAGAGTCACCTGGAGGGTATTTCATCATGAATAATCTGCGTACGACGTTGTGTAGCGTGTACTTCACACGAGGAACTTTGCAATCAGCGCACATCGATCACATCAAGACAATATCCCTATCCTCCTATCCTGCCTTCACATCACCTCGTCTACGTTCTCTTTCAATCACTTGGGCGTCAGGAGTGTTCACGATTCCAGGTGGAGCAGTGTCTTTCATCCGCCACCTCAAGCTCGACAGCACCTTTGCCCACGCCCTTCCTCTTCAATCCCTCGACCATTTTCCTAACTTGGAAGAGCTGGAGCTTGGTGGGATTCCGCTCATGAATTCAGAATCTATTAACGCATTTTTAGCCACTATTCCATTGACCCGCTTCACCCCTTCGAAACTTAAAATCCTCCGCATCAGGTGTTTTTACCTTCATAGGGCCACTCGATTCATGATAGCTCGACACAACACAGCTGAAACACCTATGTTTCCACACCTGCGAGAGCTCTCCGCCAGCGCACGTTCTCATTGTGACGTCCAAGCCCTGCACGACATCTTAAAGGAGACGCGTCGACTGGAGAGATTATTTATACTCCGTACGAATCCCGCATAAAGCTCAATATTCAAACAAATCTGATACAATATACGTAGTCAGCGACGGTGTTACAACGGGATTGCGGAGCATTCTACAGCCCTACACGCGGTTTTCCGAGGGTACGATGCAGAGTTTAACCCAGCTTTCCATTTGGATTCAAGCGCAATACCTCCCGGGTGCTCTAAGTGGGTCTCTCGCCGATATAGCCCACATCATGAGCTCAATATCTCACCACAACTCTCTTAAATACGCGTGCCTCCTTTTCATTTACGACTTAAAAGGAGACGGTATGCAACAAGTTGAAGTCGTACCGGACGATTTCGAGAAGCTGGCGGCCATTTTATCATGTCCTTTACGATATCCTTCGCTCACTCAAGTCGAACTGGGGATCGTCCTCTATCATAAACAGTTCGTATCGCTCTCCATGGTTCAGAGAGAATATGAAGAAGAAAGGCTTTTCAAAATCATGATCACAGGGATGAGCAGCGTCCTAGAGCGTATTGGCAACGGGTTAACAATTGTAGCTCGATTGAACAGCGGGTCGTCTCCTATAAGATAGCGCAACAACGTTGATCGGTACTGGTGTTGAAATCGGACGCGCGCCTTAGCGTTGTCTGATGCTACATATATTTTCTTATTATCTTTATTATTCTTATTGTTCACATACGAGCTTCGCTCATACTTCAACTTCTACTTTGTCACTCACGTCTTGGGCCAACACCCACTCTTTCCTTTCGTGTTTACTTGTCATTTTATTTCCTTTTCTATTTATATTGTCACCTCATTGGCCGACGTCACCCTGATAGCACATATCTTGACCTTCATTACAAGTCGCAGTCGCTGGCTTATTTCCTTAACTATACTCTTTTTTATATGCAGTGACCTATACCTAAGTACCATAAGTAGTTTACCTATAAATACGGCACCTACATGCACTCGATGACCTCGGTCAATCTATCGTTCTACTTTCACTACGTGGGGCTGTGCCAAAGCATATGGAGGTGAAATGACGGAAACGCCAACAGGAGGCCGACTCATACATAAGGTATCGATACAGAACTCTATTCTGAGAGGTATGCGTATTCGCAGTCCATTGATAGCAGATGGTGATAATACCTCGCACGTCGGTCGGTTCCTTAAGTGTGCCCCTATTTCCAAAAACACGTGGCTATCAGGGACAATGTTATAATGAAAACATGAGGACCTTTGATATGAATCGCGATATCCTGGGGCGATCACTGTGAACCTACAGAACTGGACGTTGAGGTAACCCAATTATATTCAGTAGAGGTGAATGGCGTCTCTTTGCAGTATGCCACGAAATATATACAGTCATTGCGATGTCAGTTCTTATCATTCTATCTTGAGGCAGGCTTCCTTTCAGTCTTAGGATATCTGTGATCTCAACTATATGAACAGTATCTTTTCCATCACCGTGTCTGAACCAAGGCAAGAGTTGTCAAGTCGTCCGGAAATGCCGCAATCGTGACGTGACATGTGACGTGGCGGTTCGCCTTCTGTTGGAATCACATCTTGCCATAACTCAAACTCAACGAGGACCAACCATGTCAACACCCATGCCCTCATTTCCTATAGACATCTTTGGACACATCATCGATATCATCGCAAAACGGCGTTCTACTCAAGACGAACATCCACCATTGGCGTGCCTCAAAAATCTTTCTCTTGTCTGCAAAACCTTCGTCGATCTCTCTCAGCGTCATCTCTTCAGGCGCATTGGTTCTACTGGTGGCAGTGGAGTAGGGGTGCTTGAAAAGGTACTATGGGTCTCAGAAAATGCTCCCCACATACGCCTTTATGTTCAAGAGCTCTGGATCGACTTCACCAAGTACGAGGATGGCACCATTCCCGATGCAACTCTCGCATGTGCACACTCGCAACTCACCAGATTGCCGAACCTTCAAGTTTTGGCCTTATTGTACAGAGAAACTGCTTCTTCAACTGCTTCTCAGCCAGCAGATACTGTCGACCCAGTCATCTCCCTGCTGCATTACCTCATTGACGAGTACATAGCTCAAGAAAATCTTCGCACTCTAGCAATTGACACCGTACCACGTGTCTCCATGTCAGCGATTGCTAGGTTTATGGCTGGTCGCTCTTCGAGGAAGCTCTTGTATAAAGGAACCGGAATGGATGTGCTTTCTGAACTCTATCCTGTGTCAAGGATCACCCAGCTGGTAGTTTCTGTTGTCCCGTCCTTCGATTTGTCTGTTCTGTCGTACCTCCCAGAGCTAGTTAGGCTCGACCTTTCGTGTTCGAAACTTATTCTCGACAACTTCGACGCTACAGATTCGCTTTCCCTCAACCTTGAGAACCTTGCTCTTGGATTTCCCGAACCTGGACAGGCTGCCTTTGTCATCAGTCTCTACCAGCGATATGGTGCTACTACTGGGGTCACTGCTTTTGGAAAGCTCACCCGCCTTAAATATTACTTCGTGGACCGAAGCGACGTTTTAGCTTTTAATGAAATACTCCGAGACGTGCCACCCCTCCATTGTCTGCATCTCTTCGGTGTGTTGGTGTCTGTTTCTCAAACCCACATGATCTGACGGAATCCACGAAACGAAATAGCACAGAAATATACGGAATCCGTCTTTCCTATGGACCTCATCGACATGGATGGTTACTTCCAACACCCTGCTCGACCGCTCACCTCGCTCTTTATCTGGCACCACGCGTTTCGAACCACCGAGGCCAACTTCAGAGCTTCACTTGCCGGGCTTCAAAATTTCCTTTTGGCCATGGCCACGCGCAACGTCTTGGAGGATTTCACATACCAGTTCAGCGCTGATGCAGATCGACTCTCCTTACCACCCAGCGGGCCCTGGCACGACATCGGTGACGTTCTCGCCCCCGTATCCCATTTTCCCAACCTAAACCATGTCGAAGTCACCCTCCATTTTCAGGTTGACACGCATACATTGACAGTTCTGCGGAAGGAGAACGTATATGGTGATAATTATTATATCCGGGGTGCACTGTTGGATTTGGGAGACAGGCTCGGGTCGTCGTTGGTAACTTGGATGCTTTTTTTGATACAGTCAGAGGATGAATGAATGGAGCGATGCTTTAGCCGTTGTCACTCAAAGCGAGATATGAAAAATAAGTCATTCCCTGATTAAACTAGAAATCGGACCTTCACAGGCTCGCCTTTATCGTATCGTTGTACTTTTTTGATTCGAAATGAATGAAATCGTTCTGAACAGCAATCAAGTTCAAACGTGGCAATGCACGTCAGGGAACTTGAATCAGGTTTGCAATTCTCATAGACTGAGATGAGAGGCTTGTATCCTGGTTTAGTCGTTTAATTCGTCGTAAAGGTGGACTCTGGTCGGATGGACTTTAACCTGATGTGTTCGTGCATGGACTTTTCGTAGAGTAATAGGGTTGAGGTAGCGTATGCAGATAACAAACTTTCTAGGACATTTGTACGTAGTATGACGAGGATGTTATCGATTGTTGCGGGTTGATGTATGTCACGGTATATTTGGGAATTGATCCACGAGCACGTTCGCATGAACCTCACTTGTAAGATCGTCTAAATGTAGGCCGCGAATCGAGTGTGTATTTCGGAAAGGAAGACCGTCAACCACGGCATATAAAATGTATGTAAAGCTCCATTTAGAGGGCTATGCAATTCGCCGTTCATTGATTCCACCACATGGTCATAGTACCTCCGATCGGATTGTCAGGGCAGTCCCTATTTATAAAAATGTATGATCGTTATCTGGAACATTGGCATCACGAAAGCAGAAGGACCTTTGATATGAATCATCTTATCAATAGACTGCATACATAGAACAATTTGCGAAAGGCACTCACTTTTACGAACATAACCAACGGTCAAGCGGAATTGCAAAGCTACCATAGCAGACGTAAGGCAGGCGCAGATAAGTGTTTTGAATCATCAGATATATCCATACTCCATGCTCGAGCCGTCTTCTGCCCCCGGGGTAAATTTTGTAGTATTTGACCTGGAGTTGGGGTATAGGTGGAAATGCTCTGTGGATCCATTATCTGACCGATCTTTGGAGATTTCATTACCAGGGGCTCAACAACTCGCAAGCAGCGCATGACCACTACACGGTTTCCCTCGTGTTCCGGCAGTGTGGATCTTTCAAAACACGCATTGATGATTCCTAGATCAAGACATCAGTTCACCGAGACTAGAAGCAAACGTAGCTAGGCATTGCATACCGGACTTGAAAGTTGGTATTGACTCCGACAGGGTACGTATATAAGTTATGTTACCCTGACCATACTCAGTTACCGCCCGAAGTTTGATAATAGGAGATTTGGCGTAGTCGATCTCGAATGGGTCCGAGAGCGTGAAGAGAAATTTCGTTCCATTGTCAAGTTTCTGAATGGGTCTCATCTTGCGAATGGCTGCTACAAGACTCCCTTCAACAAGACCCTCATTGACGAGATGAGAATGAAGACTGGCATAGGCTTTGTTGTTGGGGATATTGAAGCAGTAAATATTCCATGGTGTGGGGGAACGAGGACTGGTTCGCGAAAATGTGAGGTCGTGTCCATGTGAAAACGATGCTGGGTCATCGCTCGGTGTGACGCGAAAACGAAGTTGACCAGCGATACGAGGTCGATCAGAGGGACTGTGATAATACAAGAAACCTCTGGTTCCGCTTGGGAAAGGAATGTACTGAGTGGATCTGCTGTCGAACTTCAAAACGCTATATCCACCTAGCGGGAAAACCCGAGCTACTTGCAAATTTGATAGGTCTATAGCGGGTTGTTGCAGTTGTACGAGTTTCTTTGGGTCCAAAGTTATGATGGGTCGGTTTTGTCGAGTCGCATATTTTCGGAGCTGGAGAGTATTAATGGAGATCCTTTGCCTCATTCCGACCAAGAGAGTAGAGAAATTTCGAATACAAGGAAATGTGGGATGGTAATGATGATGGCCGTTCTGGAACAAGAGACGGGGCGCGACGCGACAACGGATTGTGGCGACACAGCCACTATGGGAAATTCTCACATTTTTGATCGCACATAAATAACTCAACAAACGATGACCGCCGCCTTGAAAACAGGCCGAACTGTAGACAGTGGAGCCCGAGCGTTCGACTTGAAGTGTCGTGACAATGCATGTAGTGCACATCTTCGGGTTGCACGACGTAATCAAACAGTACAGCCATATAAACAAGCAGGTGATGTTTAAGATGTGTAGGTTATACTGATCGTAATCCCCAGGTGCAGACGTTCTAATCCAACCTACGTCGGACGTGTATATTCTCATCCCCCAATTCCACCGAATATTGGTGACCTTGTCAAAACTTCATCAGCCGCAATTTAGATAGGAGAGACTACATGGGTGTGCGCCCTCACCCCAGCAGGGACGGTTGATGAACTATTATAAACCCCCGAAGCAGTTCACTCTGAACGGGTCTACTATGATGTCTTGGGCTATAGATTAAGGTCGTAAGTATAACACATACGACAGCCACGCAAACCCACCTTCGAATCCTCGTCGCTTAGAAGAGGCTCCACTACATTCAGGAGGATCGACAGGAGCAGAGTTGACAAAGGAGGTTAAGAGAACAAGAAACATAATGACTCTGATATTGGCAAGGCGGCCACCCATCTTCTTGGCTCTGAATGCAACTTCCGGGGGATTGGTCTGATGCGACCTTGAGGAGACTAGAAGCTAATCGGGAGGGCCTTTATATCTTAGGATTAGGACATGTGGTAAGCTCACAGAACGTTCTGTTGGATGGACCTCAACGATTCTGAGGAACATGAAGAATATAGCATGGCAATATTATAACAGCGCGTTCTATCGCCGGATAACCTGTGAGTACTGAACGATAACGGGAATGACAGTACGTGATATCAATAGGATTCCAAGTAAATATAGATTGATGTTGCTCACCATTTGCAAAACGACCGAATCTCAAGGGAACCGATGAGCGAAGTCGATAGATGTGGAAAACAATTCACATGGGTGTAATGGTAGTAGAGCTTATGAAGGTCATCAAGAGCCCATTGAACTTGAAGCGTTCAGGGTCGTATATGCAGTTACCACATAAAATGTCGCAAGTTAACCTGCGGAAAATTTCAACGATGATCCCAGTTTGAGAGGATGAAACGTAAATCAAAATAACACGAATGTCATAGAACACGGATGAAGAACCGAATCCTGATGAATATTTTGATATAGATTACACTTTGAGTGGGTCAGAAAGCGCCATTAACGAGTTCTCAACAACCCTTTGAGGACTCCAAGGTTGACATCGCTCGTAGTGCGTGGATGACAGCAACGTCGTGGGCCAGAGCTACCAGATAAAGGACTGATATCCCATTTGATTGTTGACTTGCACGACACGCGACCATAGCCTTTGACCAATGTACCATATTTAGTCTCACCAGTAGATCATACATGAATTAATATTAACGTTGGGACTGGGCTTCTCTGGGAAGCGTAGAGCACCGGTCAGATCTAGGTACCCCACCTTGCATTATCGTTCGTTTCTATGATCTAACTCTCGTACATGAGCCTATGCATGATGAGCACCACAGTCCAGGCGAAAAAAAATGCCGGTATTTACTCACCTCCAGGGCGTATAAATGAGAATCATAGGAGTTCGGGGACAAATCTCCAACGGACTTGACGAGATTATACAGGTATTCCTGGTCACACGAGTCGTAAACGTCAGTCATCGCGCTGAGAGGTAAGATGTGAAAGCAATACCTTGTTGGGTCCAGAGGGACCTATGGAAGACCAGATGGTATGAGAGAGGCTGTTGAGTGGCTCAGAGCCGCCTGGTGGACGTAGTTAACGCGATTAGCTCTCGTTAATTTTGACATATTAGAGAACTACAGGTATGGCTCACCAAACGAGGGGTTATCACTCCTTCCAACGTAGCCCTGCATACCGGTATCAGGTCGGCCCAGTATGCCAAATGACAAGACTCAGTAGATAACAGACATATGCCTATGCGAGTAGATGTTGTCAGTCTGGGCGGACATGACGCCAGAGGGGTCAAGGACCCGCTGAGAACGCACATCGTGCGATTCAGAAAGCTACTCTAGACACCAATGGCACTATGGACACTCTTTCGCTCAACCTCAGGCATCTTTTTCTCAGCTTTTCTGAACCTGGACAGGCTGCCATTGTTGTCAACTTCTACAAGCAATGTGCCTCTACTTCTGGCGTTGCCGCTTTTGCCGAGCTTACTAGCCTTAACTATGTCTTCGTGGACCGAAGCGACGTTTCAGCCTTCAACGAAATCCTCAGGGGCATACCACCTTTTGTTTCTCTTTGTCTCTTCGGTATCTCGCCGCCTGCCTTTCAATTCCAGCGCATTATCTTATAAAATCCACGAAATGAATTAGCGCAACAATCTACTCAACATGTCTTCCCTATGGACATCATCGATCTACCCGACTACTTTGATCACCCCGCTCGACCGTTAACCTCGCTCTTCATCTGACATCGTGCTGTGACAACCACCGAGGCCAACTTCAGAGCCTCGCTCGCTGGGCTTCACAATTTCCTATCGGCCATGGCTACGCGTAACGTCTTGGAATACTTCATCTACCGGTTCTCTGCTGAGGCGGATCGGCTCTCTTTACACCCAGGCTGAGGGGGCCCTGGCACGACATTGGAGATACTCTCGCACCCGTGTCTCATTTTCCTAGCCTGAGCTGCGTCGACTTCACCCTCAATTTTCAGCTTGACACGGAGACTTTGATAGTTTTGAGTAAAGAGGAAACTTATCAGGATAATTTTTATATCCAGGGTGCGATGATGGATCTGGGAGATAGACTTGGGTCGTCGTTGAAGACCTCGATGACGTTTTTGATACAGTAGGAGGATTCGTGAATGGGGCGAAGCCGCATATAAACGACTTTCTTTATTCATTCGATTAGGAATAACAGCATTCACCTGTGTAGCTTTGGGATACGTCTTCGATTTTAAATGGATGAGTTAAAATGAGTTTCTTGCCTTGGGCAGCATCTGAGATAAGATAAAGATAATATCTGGAGATAGAATTAAGAGAGTACTGCCGGTTGTGCTGTCTTGAATACCCTTGGTGCATTCTTTATATCAATGTAGTTATTTTCCACCTCTGTTATCCACTGACCATGTCAAGATTGAAATGAGCAAGAGTCAGGAGCTAACCCTCACCATCACGACGAACACATGTAGTTTGCCCCTTCGTGATGCCCCCAATCCTGCAGGGGACACGGTTCATGTATAGAAGACGGAAACACTCTTTCCAAGCCTGAGGCATACGTATATCAGTAGATCCCTCGGTTCGACTCTTCAAGATTGAGCGTCTCTCGGAATGTGACACTCAAGACCCTATGATCGAGGGGTTCCCCCCCTCATATCACTTGTCGCTTGCTCTACTTGGCTCCTGCATCAACGCATTCTGAGTTAACTCCTAAGAGCCTGTACAGCAACGAAAATATGAATCATTTGGCTTGTATCACAATACGATCAATGGGCCTATACCCGTTTTGGTTGCTGTTCGGCTCCCAAAAACATAACCTGATGTGACTGTAACGACTTGATTACAATCTTCGCGCTTTCTTGCCTTGTACCATGCCAATTATCACTGCTGAACAACGATGCCTGTTGCTTGTTGCATCTGCATACATGGTAAATGTAGTAGCTGTAGCAATGCAACTATATTCATCTCCGTTTTATTGGAAACAACCCTACCATACCTCCAAGCTCTCAGGGGAGGAATGGGTCAGAGAGCTCATTAATGGGCACCCCGATTGCATTTGGACAGAACTTGGTGTCCGTGTTCTGTCGACTTGACCATCTAGAATAAAATAGAGAGAACAGGAGAAGTGGGAGAAAGGAGTGAAGAACAGCAATTACGAGTACATAGGCTGGAAATTTAAATAGGATTCATGCGACTATCTGAAGAAAAATGGAAATACTGTTATCATTTGCACGTAAACTAGCTGTAGGTACTGCAGGATACATTAAATGAGGGCCGCATATTGAAAAAATGAGGCCAAGGGACTGGAAATTGTGTGGTGGATATGAAGATGGATGTTATCAGTGAGAGATGCGTGACATCAGCTCCTAATAACAGGGCTTCGGGGTGAACCGAACAGCAACCAAAACGGGTATAGGCCCATTGATCGTATTGTGATACAGGCCAAATTATTCATATTTTCGTTGCTGTACAGGCTCTAATTGGTGGCCATTGACGTTTGCGTAGTAGGATGAACCTGTAGTAATCGGACTCGGATGGCATCATATAGCGCAGAATCAGGGATAATCTCTACAATCGAACGGAACTGACTCTATGATAAATACTCGATTATCAGTTTGAAAATTTGTCCACATACTCTAGGGACGATGAATCGAACAATCATTTGTCCAACTCCTGAGACGGGCTTGGATCCTCAGGCCTCAGCGTTAACCTAGGGTTTCTGCGTACATGAACAACACAGACAGGTCCACCTTCAGTTGACTCATTCAGATGACCATCATTGGACTTATCAGGGATGGATAAAGTTCCATCGTGTCATGGTTATGAACTCCCCGGACCGTGCGAGCAAAGACTATGCCAGGGTGGTTTTACTTGTAGGCACTGTGATGTCTGTATTAAAAAACGCGATGAAGGAAAATAAACCACGACTACGATCTAATATTAATGGTTGAAGGCATGAGAGAAGTGTGCATATCGTACGATGATCCATTTACGTGTCCAGGATAGGGGTCTTGCCAACGTGACACGCGTGACAACGTTTGATGAGGTGACACCACGCGTCGGCGAAAACTCAACCAAAACCACCACAGCAAGCCACGTCCATGGCTACACAAATTCCTGTCCTCCCTGTAGATATTTTCGGCCACATCATTGATCTTATAGCTAACGAACCTTGGCTGGTAAATGTCCCACTACCCAAGAAATACCTCAAGCGTCTTTCTCGCGTGAACAAAACATTCGCCGGGTTTTGTCAACGACACCTCTTCAACAGTGTGTATGGTATTGGGTTTCATGGTCGTGGTGAAAAGCGTTTCAAAAGGCTTTTATGTGTCATCAAACGATCACCTCACATCTGCTCGTATGTTCGAGATCTCAAAATTGACATTCTGGAGTATGAGCAGTCAGCACTCACCAAAACAGCCATAATGTGCGCGCGAACACGCCTTGCCAACTTCTCCAACCTCCAAATTCTTGATATTTCTCGTCACAAATTTGAAGGTGTTTTCCAGCCAGTTAAAATTTCGAATCCTATCATCTCTCTGCTTCTCCATCTCGCCAACACGTACATCTCACAACAAACACTCCGTAGCCTCACCATTGATGACATACCTTATGTTTCCATGACCCAGTTCCTCGCAGGCCCATTCGCTGAAAGGCTCCGCTTCTCGCGTAACAATCTCTTCACGCTTGACGGGAAATACCCGGTATCTCGCATTACCAAGTTACTAGTTATCGATACCCCCATATTTGACCTCTCCGTGCTCATGTGCCTACCTGAGCTCGAGCGTCTCACCCTTCATACTCTCAAGCCTATATTACCTAACGCATCAATCCCCGGCTGTCCGTCGTTTAATCTCGTGGAATTCAGTGTTTTGTTCCCCCATCCCGGAGCCGCAGCCCTCGTTGTCAATCTCTTCAAGGACCGCGCGGAAGCCGCAGGCGTTCCTGCATTTGGGGAGCTCATTGAGGTGGAGTACGACTTTAGGGATTTTAATGATCTGGTAGCCTTCAATCGCATACTCGAAGATGAGCCTCCTATTGATTGTATTTCATTATTCGGTATGTGGTACTCCAACTACACCTTAGTCGTCTTATCTGATATAATCACGGGGAAACAGCCAGCGACTACAGCAAGCCCATCTTCCCAATCAATCTCATCAGATTCAACACCTACTTTCAAACCTCATCTCGTCCCATGACCTATCTCGCCATCGACCAACGCGGTATCCACCCAGACGCCTATATTCTCTCGCTGGCAGGCGTCATTGAAACGTTATCTTCCATCGCCACGCACAACTCCCTCACCAACTTCAACCTCTACTTCACTACCGAGATGATCGACCTGTCTTTTCCACCCTCTAAGCCCTGGCGCGATATCGGCGACGTATTAGCCCCCATCCACAATTTCCCGAAATTGGAGAATGTGGAATTTACGATTACGTTCAGGACGGATGCAGAGTCGTTGAGGATTATCGAGGAGGTTAAGGACGAAGATGGGTTCGGAGATTTTATTTTGGATGAGATGGAGGATTTGGAAGATAGATTGCAATATCCGATCGAGGCGGTGGTGGATTTCGAGGCGGTGTAAGGTGTACATATGTAGGTTGCGGTGACCTGCGTAACTCAGCGTTGCGCCGTTGTTATCCCCTGCTATCTTGGTGTTTTTGTGCTTTTTTGATCTGCGGAGCATACGTCTTTCTATAATTACCTCTGTAGGACCTCATTCCTTGTGAAATTCTTCTTGAATCAGAACTATGCGTATAATTTGTGTTTCAGTAGTATTACTGTATTACTGTAACATCTTGTGTCTGTAGAATCGATGCCCCTCGCTATCTTTAAAACGGAATCTCGATTCATCCTAGCATCTTCGTTGTTCGAATATACCTATACTCGATGGCTCCCTTAGCTCGACGTCGATATTGTATGTCTGTATGGTTCATCTGATCCCGATTGGCAAGCGCGCTCACGGCGTGGAAAACGAGAACGAGTGGTGGATTTGGAGGAGTGGCTGGAGCGGACAGTGGAGGTACGTGAGTATTTCAGGCGGGTAGGAGTGATATTGGCTGGATTTGTTTAATTTTTCCTCATTTACAAACCCCATGTTTACCACTATCATCGGCGTTCAGCATTCGGCATTGATCAATTACGCCTCACTGTAACTCGGACTCCGGAGTGGAGGAGGAACTTAAATGTGATGAATAACAGTAACACAGACAATGACAGGCAATCTGCCCAACGATTCCTCTATTGTACGCCCCAAGCTGTCTTGGTCACAGACGGTAAAATATAAGATTGCATTCGGTCAAAGATGGCTCTAAAGGTCCGTGTTCTGGGCCCTCCCATGCGCGTCAGAGCCATAGCAAAATTCAGAATTGATAACGATGACTGTATCAAATGCGACACGAACGTCAGTTTATTTAAGATTCGTAGTAATTATTTTCGTGGAACCCATACCAGTGTGCAGTGCTCCCGGAACTCTCTCGATCTACGGTTTGGCCGCCATGTCCTGCATCCCACTTCGTGGAAACAGAACTGACCTGCAAGGCATGTCAGAAATAAATGTGTCTATCTCTCGATCTCCATCTATAGGGTAGAAATGGCGAGTGCGACAACAGCTTATCAGCCTGGCGTTAATTCCTGTGAGCGTCGGAGCCTGGTGTATCAAGCGCATGGAAAGGCAAACATATTTGCCCCCTCCCTCATTGTTTACCCATTTCACCATCTCGTGAAGCCTCTCCGCTTCCTTGGTATCCTCGTACCCAGGTACAACCGCAATATGAGCTGGACCTTCGACCTTTTTTGAAGTCACATTTTAGCTGATATGTGGAGAGTAATTGTTGTGGCGTATGACTATCAGCTCTATTCAGCGTGATTCCCAGTGCGAGTACTTTCATGAACTGAGAGATAGAAACGGTGCATAAGTACGTGCACATCATATTTAGGAGGAAGAGGCAGTGAGCCTACGGTTTGTTATAATACATACATCACCACCTTGTCCAATAGAACCTCATAGTTGTCCGATAAATAAATTTCTTCAACCTATATCGGCCCATAAATTTTGATGTACTTATATTCAACAGGAGCAGAGAATTTCACGGGGTTAGGAAAATCCTCAAGAGGAGGATAGGGGAAGCCATAATTCGGGAAGTACATTCTGCTTCCTCACAGAAAAACGGAGCACCAACGTAACTCGAAGACTTAGACGACTCAAGGCCATTCTTGAGTAATTATGTAGCTCAATATCCAAATAGTAACCGTTGGTGTTCTAGTGGTGATGCTGTTTCTTCATGAGGCGACTGCGTTTGAAACCCGTTTACAGTAGGGATCTCGCTTGGTAGCAATGCTGTGTTTTTCGTTGAAAGCAAAATACAGGAGGGCATGTGGTAATAAAAATCGTACTTGAATCGTTGGAAGGATGAGAAGATACCATGCAGCGATACGTTGAAGTGCCCAGGGTAGGCGTCTTATCCCCGACGGTGACACGCGTGACAATACGTTAAGAAGTGACGCCACGCGTTGCGAAAACTCAACCAAAACCACGACATCGATATCGCGACGCGTCCATGGCTACACCAACCCCCGTCCTGCCTGTAGAAATCCTTGGCCACATTATAGACATTGTATCTCTGGAAGGCTGTTCCGTTAAAGATCCACCACTCAACCGCTTTTCCTTGGTCAACAAAACTTTCGCCGACCTCTCCCAACGCCGTCTCTTTAAAAGCATTAAAGAGGTCGGGTTTTGTGGTCGTAGCGAAAAGTGCTTCAAACGACTCCTATGGGTCATTGAACGTTCCCCACACATCTGCACCTACGTTCAGCGTCTCACATTTGACCTTCAGAACTACGAGCAGTCGACACTCTCACAGGCAGTTATAACACGGGCACGAACGCAACTCGCCAAGTTCTCTAATCTGCAATATCTCGCCATATCTCGCCCTAAATTTGGACCCGTTTTTCAGACTGTTCACATATCTAATCCTATCATTTCCCTCCTCCATCATCTCGCCAACACCTACATTTCACAACGAACGCTGCACAATCTCAGCGTTGACGAGGTACCCTACATCCTCATGTCCCAGTTCTTCACCAGCCCAATCGCCAAAAGTCTCAGCTTCTCGCATAACAACCCCTTCACTCTCGATGAAAAATACTCAATCTCGCGCATCACCTGCCTCCAGGTCTCAGAAACGCCCACATTTGACCTCTCTCTGCTCATGTACCTCCCTGAACTCGAGCGTCTCACTCTTCACAAACTCAAGCCCATAACGCTCAACGCGTCATTCCCGGGCGTGCCTTCTTTTAAACTCGTGGAACTGAGTCTTACACTCCCCCATCCCGGAGCCGCAGCCCTTGTTGTCAATCTAATCAAGGACCGTGCAGACGCCGCGGGTGTTCCTGCCTTTGGGAAGCTCTTCGAAGTGGAGTACGGCTTCAGGGATTTGAGTGATGTCGTAGCTTTCAATAGGATCCTCGAAGATGGTCCACCTATTCATACCCTTTATGTTGAGGGTGAGTCTTTACCCCTCTACCTTGGCGTTTTATCTGACTGTGGGGCGGGGACACAGCGTCCGACTACACCTCACCCATCTTCCCCATCAATCTCATTAGATTTGGAACCTACTTTCAAAGCGCATCCCGTCCAATGACTGAACTCTATATCTCGCAACGCGCCATCCCCTACCCCGACGCTTACACCTCCTCTCTGACTACCGTCCTTCAGATATTGTCATCCATCGCTACCCACAACTCCCTCTCGCGCTTCGAATTCTACTTGACCACCCAAATGCTACACATTGCTCGCCCGCATTATAATACCGCACTCTGGCGCACCATTGGTCACGTTCTAGCCCCGCTTGAGAGTTTCCCGAAGTTGTCCCGTGTGAATTTTGAGGCTTGGTTTAAAATGGAGAGGGAGTTGTTGAGGATTGTTGAGGACGATATTGAGGAGAGGGATGGTTTTCGATCGTGGATGGAGGATGCGATGGAGGATTTGAAGGATAGGTTGGGGGATTCGCTTCGGGCAACCATGTTTTTTCAGGCTTTGTAGGAATTGGACATCACCGATGCATGACCAGGCCGTTTCCAGTTCGACGTCGGGGTTCCGAATCTGAATGACCCCGTGCCGATTGACCAGCATCCTCAGGATGTGGATAACGGGGACTCAGGATATTACGAGCTCTGGGTGGTATTTGATGGACTTTCGTGCCAGTGAGTTGCGCTACTCGAGTAGAGCTGAATGTCCGCATTTCATTGACCCCACAGATCGTTCACAGTTTGAAAATGCGAAGCATCGATCGCAGCGGAGTTGAACGAGCATCTCAGCTTGACTTTCATATGTAGTTTCTGTTTAGAACCTTACATTCGACAAAAACTCTCTTTTTCGTTCTTAAAGCGCCATAAGTCACCCATGAGTCAGGCATTATCGGGCACAGTCTCCAAACTTGATTGACTGTGGATTGGATTGATTAACGATTATTTTTTGAAGTGAGGGAAATACCTTGATTTATGAGGAATATTCTACTGATATCGTCCTCTCACATTGAAAAAAAATAAAAAAATAAAAATAAACATACCCTGAAATTCAAAGGCCGTGATGGTACCTGTAGGCGCCACCAGGGCATCATTGTGTCAGCTAAACGCAATCCCGATGTGTGACATCACGCGTTCCGAAGTTCAACCACAACCACCACGAGCTCCGTGTCATGTCGACGCTCACCCAGGTCCTGCCTCTGGAAATTTACGAACTCATAATCTCTTTCGTATTCTATGACCCTGATTCCGTAGGCATTTATGTCTCCACAAGACTTCACAAACGCCTCTCTCTCGTCAGTAAAGCATTCGCATCCATCGCTCAACGTCACCTCTTCAAGGAAGTGCGCTCTATTGGGTTTTATGGTGATGCAGAGAAGCGTTTCAAGCGAATTACAGGTGTCATCGAGGAATCTCCACATATCTGCTCTTATGTTCGAAGTCTCATGATCGACATGCGCTATTTTGAGGAATCTTCCCTCGACGACACAACCTTGTCACATGCACGCACACATCTCACCAAATTTTTCAACCTCCAACATCTAGACATAGTATCCCGCTTTTTATGGCCGAGTATCTTTCAACCCATGGATATCACGAACCCAATTATCTCTCTCCTTCAACATCTCGCCAATACCTACATCTCACAACGCACACTCCGCAGTCTAACGATCAACGACATCCCGGGGGTGCCCATCTCACAATTTCTCACTTCTCCCTTCGCCGAACGTCTAACCATAAAAAGAACCAATGTATTTACTTTCGATGGAATACACCCGATATCACGCATCACCTTCCTCTCCGTTCACGACACCCCCACATTCATCCTCTCTATCCTCTCGTCCCTACCTGCACTTACACACCTCGCCCTTGAAAACGTGAACCCCATTTCAGGTGATACTTCAACATGAGGCACACCTTCCTTTCATCTCGTTAACCTCACCCTCCGGCTCCCTGGAAAAGCTGCCTCCGTCGTCAATTTCTACAAGCACTGTGCCTCTGCGGCTGGTGTTTCAGCGTTCGGGAAACTCCTCATATTGGAGTACCAGTTTAGGGATATCAGCGACATTAGAGCTTTCAATACAGTATTCGAGGACAGACCACATATTGACCAGCTTACCTTAATCGATAAGTTTACACAAAAATACGATGGTGATTGGTTATAAACAGTGCAACAATACGAGGGAAATTTGTTTAAACAAATATTGATTAAACAAATATTTATGTGTGCAATTTGGCACTGCTCCATTTAATCATTTACTTACAACAACTGTAGGTGTTTAAACACAATTAAACAGAGTATTATTTAAATGAAAATGAATCTGTTTAAACATACACCAGCATATAACAATTATACTCAATTAAACAACTGTTTAATCGAAATGGAATGATTGGTTAAACATAAGGGACAGTACATGAATGGAAATACAGACAGAAAGTAATTAAAGTGTACTGGATAGGGACCCAAAACGAGCAGAGATGGGGGGGGGGGAGAAAAAAAAAAGGGGGGGATGTGAGGAAGTACATACTGCATGGTTGTGATCGGGGGGTGATGGGTGTCGGAAAATGTGGTCATCAGGGAAGGCTATCAAATCAGCCAGTCAGGTGCGTAGCCACTAGAATGTTGTTAAATTTGTGACTTACCTGCATAGATCCCCACTGTATATGACCAAGAGGCTACATCTGCAAGTCAAAACCAAGTTAGCACAAAGTCAACATTCACATGATCAGAAAAACTCACCATGGATGGAGGATGTCAAGAGCAGGAGAAAGGGTGGAGAAGTGAAATGATGGTGTAAACCAAAGTCGGACATAGTGATGTGTCTTCACGAAGGCAGTGGGTGGCGGATGGTGGATGGTGGATGGTGGATTGAGAGAGAGAAAGTGAACAAGTTCGAACACTTCAACCTCAGTTTGAATTTGATCCCTGCCATCAATTCCATGATCACAAGGATTCATTGTTGAATATTTGGTTCTATTTGCCCAAATTGGAGGCTTATCTGAACATCCCAAGTCCTTTCTGTTCTGCCCACCATGTCCACCCAACTTTCAATGCAAGTCCAGTGCTTGAGTGCAAGTTCTCATTAGCTCCTTGTCATGACAGATGTACTAACCTTTTTCAGCAGTGCAATCCTGACTATGTACCTTCCTGGTGCTGAGTAGTAAGTAGATATTTCCCCTCTGTCATTCACCAGAACCTTTTGCACAGTGTTTCGTACACAAGCCACACATGCCAACACCTCCTGCATGCACACTAGGTATGTTTAACCCTCTCATATTATGAGTCAAGATCACTGACATATTTTGACTCTTTGTCAGGTACTACTAAATGGTATACACCTTCTCATCTCTCCTCTATCCCTTGTTGACCCCTCTCTCCGCTATTCCACCCTGACTCAGGCTGCTGAACACCCTTGTCCCCTTCCTTCAATATCACCCCTGTTCCCACCCTTTATGATGCGTCCCATTTGGGACACAGATTCTCGCACGGTGGAGACCGGGGGACTTCACGTCACCCCTTGCAAGTTCCGCCTGTGTGCCTTTGCACAATCCCCTTTTTTCATTTAATCGCTGTCTCTGCTTAGTACAATTAGTCTATGTTTAAATCACTTTTTGTATTTAATCATCGCCTGTTTAATCAATATTTAAAAAAGTATTTAATTGAATTTTATGTCTTTAAACAGCAGAATTAATTAAATTGAGTTGTGTAAATGTCTTGTGCATTCAATATGCACCGCAATCTTGGGTTTTGATGTTTAATCGGAATCTGTTTAATGAAATTCACTCGTATTGTTGGAATTTGTTTAAACAAATGCCATCGGGTTGTAGGTTTACATTGCTTCCACTTCATTTATCGTCAGGTGCCAATGACTAAACCATTTTACCACCCTAGCTAGCACATACAATGCCCACGTCTTTCCCCTGAACTTCCTCAGACTCGACACATATTTCCAAAACACCTCACAATCCATGACCCATCTCACCATCCACCAACACGGCCTGTCCCCAACGCACGCTTATACTCCCTCACTCACCGTGCTCTCTGACCTCCTCGCGAGCATCACCATGCATAACCTGCTCACACACTTCACCTTTTACTTCATCGCAGGCATAGGTAAAACGCCGTGCGCGACCGTGCGCGACCGTGCATTACCGTGCAAGGTCATAGTAAAGCCGTGCAAAGCCGTGTGGGGCCGTGCGCGAGCCGTGCACAACCGTGCGTGAACCGTGTATGTACCATGCACAACCGTGCGGGGAATTTAGTAGAGTTCCTGTGAACGAGAAATACCGCAATGCCGTGTAAATTCTACAATCACTTCGATTGTTGATGTGCGTGTGAAACTACATACTCAATGACCGATGTGAGGTCACTGTCACTGTGGCCGCTCTGAGGGTGCATGTGGGTGTTTCCTTAGTTGACGAGGCCTTCGTAATGATAGAATAAAGCTCAAATTGAAGCAAATGAAGCTTCCTAAGACTGAGACGAATTACTCAGGTTGAACAGTTCAAAATCATAAAGTAGCCTGGTCTATTTCGCAACACCCTGCTGAAGTACAAAGCGAAATGAGCTAAACTACTGACTATGGGGGTTCAAAACCAAATAAGAAAGCGCCAAGGTCCATAAAAATTGTTCGAAATAAAAGAAACGACCTGAAATGATCATAGGCAGAGAGGAGAGACAGGATTTGAACAACAAAAGGGGGAGAAGTGATGAGTAGAGTGATGAAATAAATGAGTTAAAATGCCTGGTACCGTGTAGTGTACCGTGAGTGACATGCCACTGCCGTGCTGAAAGCACCGAAAACCGTGCAAAGACGTGAAGAGCCATGCAAGGACGTGCAAAGTTGTGCAAAGCCGTGTCCCTGCCGTGGTCAACCGTGATGAGCCGTGTCCCTACCGTGTCCCAGACATACAGAGACGTCGAAAGCTGTGAAAAATAGTCCCTCCAATAGTGTGCTTCCTATTGATTCACTATCGCGCTACTGTGTGCTCAAGTGAAGAGCCGTTCAAAGCCATGCAAAGCCATGAAATTCACTGTGGGACATGGTAGAAAGTTCACGGCAGCGCACGGCAGCGCACGTCTTTGCACGGCGTTTTCTAGTTGCCCCTTCATCGCCCGTCTCCGCGGCGTACAACTGCCGCCTACAGCGCCTTGGCGCGTCATCGGTGATACCCTAGCCCCTATGGAGAGTTTCCCGAACCTGAAGGAGGTCTGTTTCTGGATTACGTATATGACTGATGTACAGTCGGTGAGGATTCTTGAGGAGGTGAAGGAAAACGAGGATGAGGATATGTATGAAGATTTTATCTCTGAGGTGATGCCTGATTTAGAGGAGAGACTGGAGCAGTTGGTGGTAGATGTGAGCTTTCAGGCCAGGTAGGAGTGCTGTTGGATGGATTGGCTCAATCTTTTCTCGTTTTCCGGAACACACGTTAGCATAGCCCAGCATACCTTTTTCGTAATACCCATATATAATGACTTGTATCATCCTTTGAGCCTTGAGGTCGTCTGCGACTTTGCCTCATCGACTTTTTCATTGGTTTGGTTCGCGCAATAGGCCCGTGGTCGTTCACGTTCCGGTATACGTTTCTAGGTCTATTATTCTCGAACTTGACGTACTTGCTCCTCAGTTCCCCGTTTACCAGGCCTAACAATGCTTCAGATTAGGAAGAGTGAGACGCTCGAGCTCAGGAAGGGACATAAGCAGGGAGAGGTGGATTGTAGGATTGGAAATGCTACTAGTGGCTGGAATACGGCTTCAACCATCCCGCAGCTCCTCCATCGAATCCAAAATAAAATACCCAAACCTATTGTCATCTAGCAGCTTCCCCCCTATGACATTCGCCGACGCCGCGTCCGTCTTAAACATAACCGCAAAATCTCTCTTGCCAACCGTACATAACTACATAACTATTCTTAGCGAGGGAGGGATTGTTTTCGATACCGCAGAGTGACTCCACGAGAGAGAGTTTGGAACTCATCAAGCTGTATTCCATGCTTAATGCAATCACCCCCCTCAACCCCAATTTCGTGCCCGTAGAATGCTAAAATCCAGGAAGACAAAACAAGTCCTCTCCTTGGCACCCCACAAGGTCAACGGGGCACGCACATTGAGCACAACAACCCTAGGGTAAATATTGCCCCTATCGTTACCAAGAAATATGGGACAACCACCGATGAAACGAGCACAATTTCGTCTTGGTAGACGCGTGCAAGGAGTAAGCCGGATCCTGACGAGTTAGGGAGCACATTCATGAGCAGCATCCTGATTTAATGCCACGTTCGAATGCAATTGGTTAAGCCGAGACGCAGAGTGATGATGAACTTGCTTCGAGACTCAGGGTGAAATGGCAAATATCAGAGAGATAATGGCCGTTCTGGAGACAGAGAAGGGTGAATTGTATCCAGCAGTATTCGTGGGTGTCGAAGAAAAGAGGAGTATTAGCGACAGGCTTTCTGTTCGGTGGAAGCAGGTTATCGGGAATAGTGGTGACTGAACCAACTTTTCTATAGAAACAGGACCCACTGTGTCATCTCAGTGGGGTGTGATAATGCACTCATACTGCTTCAAGACATATTGCGCACCTCAAGTACACCTCGTTCCTATTCAAATATATCTTGCGTCCTCGGTCTCTCGTCACCGGAGGATGTAGGTAGCCTAGAGGCTACGTTCTGGGGGTGGAAAGAGGGCAATGGCCCGAAGACCACTGCACCACTTCCCAGGTCGAGAGCCGATGGACGGAGGAGGATGCGCCCCCAAAGCGAGCGCAGCCGCCCAGCCGATGACGACCATCGGCTCGCCCCAACGGCGGTGGCGAGAAGCGTAAATAAATAAATGCACGACTGGTGAGTAGAAGAACAAGTGGATGTGGGAAGATAGGTATCGCCGAGGTAAGGGTTAAGGTGAAATCACAAGGTTCAACGGTGAAAGCAGAAACGGCGTGACAGAGAACTGGGGTGTGGTCTTTATTAATATACTTAACATTTGATCTCCAATCGGATTGGAGCCCGGTGACCTAGATCACTCCCGTACTGAAAAGGAAGGGACATCGAGACGTTGGGTATGTCGTCAACAGTGAGGATATGTAGCGTTCCTTGTGAGAAGTAGATGTTGGGGAGATAGAGAAGGATGGATGTGGTAGCATTGGAAATGTAAACAGGCTGAAAGACACCTCCAAATTCGTGACGAGATATTTCAAGATTTTGAGGTTGGAAAATTGGCGAAGCGCGTTCGTCACAACAGGTGAAGATGACATACAAAGTTACTTTCCGAGCCTCATATATATGCGTCTTTGACTAACTATCTATGACAAAATCGGAGTGGATGAACGTAGTAAGTTGAAAATCTTGATTATCGTTGCAAGGAGACCTTCGAGATGCTTCGTTGATCGCAATATTATGCATATTTTGGATGATGCGACAGTTCTAAAGGTAAATTCAGTTCATTATCCAATCACTTGTCCAAAGCTCGCTTACCAGGACCGAAACGAGTGTCGTCGGACATCTGAAAATTGATCAGGCAACGACGAGAATAGAACATTCGACAGGATGCTTACACAAATATCACGAAAGGGTTCTCCGTGTTGACTGCGATACTTGATGGCAGCAGTGCGGCAACAATAGCTGCACAATTGTCTCAGAGCACTGGTCGACAAAACTGGAGACTTGAGGAAAACACTCACCGAAAAGAACAATAAATATCCATGAACCCTCGCGAACGACGAGTTTTACCACTGGAACTTGGCCTTGACCTAGGTTCCTTTTCAAGTATATACCAACCCATAGCAAAATATGTGAAATAATGAAAGATATCCTAGTGAAATGAACCCGACACTCCCATTTGTTTCAATAGCACCACTGGCAAGTACAAGAGGGTTGCTTACCCGATGAGAAGGACTAAAATCCTCGATGTTGCGCGCAAGTAGACGTTACATACACCGTCGAAAACCTCACCCTGATTTGTCCACAAAAACCAGACCTTGTGTGTTCCGAAAACATATGGTGCTGCTATGGGTATTAATAAAACAAATACCAGACGGCTTCTACTGTGCAACGCATATGCTGAGGATGACCCATGCCCAAACCGCAATCAGCGATGGTTATGGAGATAAAGGCAAACCCACCTCGCAGAAACAATACAACATCAAGAATTAAAACCATGATTACGCTTTGTGAAAACATCAAAGTGTACCAAATGGCGCATGTTTGAGGGCTTATACCAGCTGGAGAGCGCCCAAGGATGAGATGGATGAGGCAGTAGTGCACCCTGTATCAACACATGTTCAACTGAGTGAGCCGCCAACATCAGGACTTGAACGACTGACGATTTTCCAACGATTTCATAGTATCGAGAGACAATAAACAGTACCTTCGAAATACTAAGAGGGCGGCTGCGATTTAATGAGTAAAGTGAAGGAAATAAAAGCTAAGGCGCTCGTCAAGAAACGTACCTCCATATATAGGTGAATTCGAAGCGGCAGGTCCCAATGTATTCAAGAACGAGAAGGCACAGAGGAATCACTGAAACAGACGAGTGAGTTATTTCACAAGATACTACATACAATCAAGGACGAACGGGACAGGATGTGTCGTATCTGGAAGTCGAGGGAGCTCATAATAAAGGTTGGTGGAATCATGAGGTATAAGCTGGAACTGTGACGTCAATGTTAGCCCAGCACCCAGAGTTGAATACGCAAGTGATAACTTACTATGAGATGTCGTTGGATTTCGAGCGGCCTGGACCGTATTAAACAGAAAGGAGGTGATTGCGATGGAGAAGTTCGTTTGTTCAATAGCTTTGCGTAGAGAAGAAAGGCCAACGTCGTTACTATTTAAATAGGCTCTCATAGTACGAGCTCGTTTTGAACTCAAAACAGCCATTGAATTAGTGTTCAGTGAGGGAGGCGTGGATCCGTTTACAAATCCGAAGATCCCAATTACATTTATCGGAAGGATGAGCCTCGAGCCGCTCAACATAGTCCGAGCTCTGACTGGATATACAGAACCGAAGGTATATATTATAGAGTTTGGATTGTTCCACGATGGATTAGCACACCAGCAGGGTCCTAGAAAATGGAATTGCGTCCGTGGTGGAAAGACCCTCCAGTCATCGACGAGGAGACAATTTGGATTTACTGTTGCCACGGCTCGGATCGCGTGACAAGACAGATTGAGGCATAACAACGCCCCTTACTCGGAATCATTACACTTCAGATTTCTTATCGAAAAATGCATTCTATTGTGTAGATAACTATACACTCACAAAGCGGTAGATTAAATACTTTTTTGAGCGACAGAGGGATATATACTCCTTCAGGTGTCAAAGAGTGCAACGACTCAACCGGCTCTAGCGGATTGATATCGAAACATCATCTTCACTTTTCGCCAGGATATTTTGGATTTATAAGAAAAAACCTGAAATGTATAATGAATGTACTTTTCAGTCAAAAGTCCTATGAGGGATGGAGGGGCAATATACTCGATCGTGACGGGCGACGGCTCCAAGCCTTGGCAACACTATTTAGATTACACTGCAGAACAGATCTGCGGGAACTACACCACGCTTTTGTCGTTTTGCTTGCAGGATACTTTTTAGCTGAAGAGAGGGAAGAACTAAAAAAAAGCGCCAAATACACGATGAAAGTTCAACCATAGCTTCAAATTGGCTGCCGGTTGAGGGTTCGGGTTGGCGGAAGCGGGGAAAGGAACACTTGGTACCGAGATGGTGTAGGTCCTTTGAAGGCTCGAACTAGGGGTGAGGCTGACTGGTGCTTGACAACAAGCATCCCTTATGGATGTGTTCGGTTGTGTTCAACCTGAGGTGGTAGGTAACTCACGGAGATGTAGCAAGTCGTCAAGATTCGGGAGTCAACGTTACTTATTCGAGTATCGGCATAGCAACTCTGAGGCGGATGTTCCCGATCAGAATACGAACCGACGAGCGGGGTTTGAATTGATAATGATCATCGAGTCAGGGGTTACCCAAAGGGTGCATCTTAACTCTGCGAGTGAGGGTAAAATGTACTTTGCATTGCGCGTCAAAGAAATCCTGTTGGTCTAAACGAGCATCGTTTAGAAGATTCCCAAGTAGCTAGCTCGCGGAGCGTTTTGTACCATTAAGTAAATGTTTAGTCAAAATCTGGTTGAACGAAAATGGCTCGTATTGTCAACCTGTTTATAACCAAATGCCGTCGTATGTTTGATAACGACTGAATGAATGGTCCGCAAGATTCTCTTGAAACTATGGGTATGCATGAATTTAATAGTTACAGATGTGTCTATTTGTTAAGGTGTGTTTGATACCCTTGCAGTACTCTCACTAAGGAAGGGCTTGCTTTCGATGCCGGAGAATAATTTCACTGGAAAGCTTCTGTAGTGCATCCAACTCCATACCATGTGAAATATCATTATATCCTTCAACTTCAACTTCGCGTGTCTGGAACGCTAGAATCCAAGATGACAGACCCAATCCTCTCCTCCGCACCTCAAGTGGTAACCGAGGCACGCACATCGCGCACAACAACCCCACAAAGAAGATTATACCTAGTGTCAGTATAAAATACTGGGTATTTAGCGATGCGACCACCATAAGCTTGTCTTTGTAGGCACGCGCCAGGAGCATCCCTGATCCAGACAGATTTGGAAGAACGTTCATCGCATCGAAGCGGGACCGGTCTTCTGCGAACAAATGCGGCGAAAGCATAGTGTGCCCGAATTTGTCTGACCCGTGGGTTAGATGTTTCAGCTTGGGGAGCAATACATATAGGTGGGCGGAGAGATACACAACTTTTCTTGAGCTCACTGGTAAAGAAAGGGCATATGCTTCCAAGCCGAAATCCTTATTACGCTCTTTGAAGTTGTCCATCTGCAGGTTGACACTCTGCTCATGCGCGTCAAAAAATCTATGAAAGTTTTTTTAATGTATAGAGGTGGTATCCGGCGGAGAAGCAGCTTACATGGAGCGAGCCCGTGGAGAATTTAACGAGAATCCAAATCGTTCTTTCTGCCCAGTTGTAAACCGCAAGAAGGAATCGTCACGCGTTGCCTCTAACACTACTGGTGACCCCCGGGAGCTGTTATAAACACTGAACATCCAAGGCTCGCACACCTGTATACACACCGCTGCATCGAATCCAATGAAGGTCGACCCCCTTAGCCCTTCCTCAGAACGTTCAAAATGTTTGTACCGGAACTGGCCATAGGGTGCGTAGCTGCTATTGATGCGAATTAGGACGGTTTCCATTGTGACAAACCCAGTACCGTCTTCGCCACGGCTTATGACGGTGCTTTTAATGCTGGCTGGTATTCCATTGTCAGCATATCGAGCTGACGAAGTTTGTGAGAAAATGCAACAGTTTTGGAAAATTCTAAACAACTTTCACATACCTCCAGACACGATGGAACTTAGGTTTAACATTGGAGGTGTCATGTCATTACCAAGCAAGATGGGCGTGATGTTAAACGGCTTTTCGATTATCGGATAAATGGGTCGATCAAAGGATTCGAGTAAGCTCGCAACAGTGGCTCTTGGAGTGAAAAGATAGGTAATTCCGCTTTCAGAGACAAACCTGTCACAAGATAGATGAGTATTGACATAACAAAGAGACAATGGGATCCGCACAGATGGGTAGGCAGATCAGGTATGCTACTGCAACGCGTCTGTGTTGCCCACCTTGGAAAGCTATTGTGTGAACTCAGAATATAAATCTGCACACTAATGTCAGTCTAACTCACCGGAGGACTACACCAGGCTCTATTGACAGCGGAATCTCGTCCCGCAAGATATTCCTTGGAAAATATAACAGTTGAGAATCTGTGATTCCGTAATAATGTACCGATTCAGATCCGGGTAGCGAAAAGGATGAGGGATAAGAAGGCATCTGGAAGAGTGTATACGGCTTTAATAATCTGGTAACGAGGCCATGCTAGAATGGTACACATGTGCAAACGTTAACGACACCGACTCGGACAGCCAAAAATATCTGAAAGTGTCATCAACTTACATTACGCGCTATGTGGACATCATTCGTTGATACATCCCCAAATATGCTCACAAATTCTACATTTAAAGATTGCCGCTGATGTGTCATGAGCAATGGATGAGAGTGTGTCAGAATGACGCTCACTTGAGATTGGACTACAATATCAACAACACGTCCCAGAAAAAATGACAAAGTTGCACAGAAAAACACCGATACAAGAAACAAAACATTGTAGCCTGCCCAAAATCGAGAACTGCAAAGATCATCAGCCAATTAGACTCGTAACGTGGACCGCTGAATTACGAGTGTAGCCTATGCTTTCGTGTTGTCCAACGGCGCCACAATAGCCTTAAAGCTCCATAAGCGCTTCTTGGGTCGTTTGCCTGTGTTTCGAAGTCGCGCAAAGAGACCCCAGTATCCGAGTCCGAGACATTCTTCGGATACGAGGCTTGTATCAGGGTGGCCCAAACTATAAATGTGTCAATCCTTGCATGTCCCCTTTCATCGCCCGTAGATAAAAAATTGACAGACCGCATGCCTCTAGCAGAGGTTGGGCAAGACCGCCTAGTGTAAGGCCTATGAAAAGCGCCATAATGTTGCACCCTGCACCAACAAGGAAACGCGCCCAGAAGAGTGTTCGCGATGTAGCAACAGAAGCTGTCAGAAGTAAAATGGGAAAGGTGATCACACAGAAGAGTCCGTGTGCAATTAGCAGAGGGATGTTGGGAGCCTCAAACAGCTTTGGGAAGGGGTGTTGAGGGTTGGTTAGCAACGTCCACCAAGTGGACACCTGCGTGAGGAGGGCCATCCAGCGATTCTGGGACGATTGTGGAAACGGAATGGAGTCGTTTTGGTTCTCAATGCTTTCAGTATTGGAATTTAAAGTGCTCGTGTCTTCTCCAGATAAACGCTTCTTAGTGGCTTGGCTGCAGTCTGAGATACCAGAATCGCTATTGTAGTAGGCGTGTGCAGAGGGTTCTGTCTCTTCGGAAAGAGCATTACCTTCCACCAAGTTTCGTAGCACAGAGGGGGATGCAGCATCGCGGTTGAGATCGGACATATAAGCTAAAGGGAAAATAGGTAATGTTAGTGTAAGGGCACCCAAGTCGCAAAGACCTTTTAAGGTTGCGTTTGGGGACGTTTACAGGCGATGTGAAAATTAAGCTGTATGCGGCCTTTCATCCAGACTCGTTCCCACCCACTCACGCTTGACCCCAAGCGTGAGGGGGTGGGAAGGAGTCTGCCTTTCATCATGAATATTACACAACTCTGTATGTAAATAATTTATTCAGGTCATCAAAAGGAGGCGCATCTGGTCGATTAAAACGAATAGAACGCCATAAATGGACTATTTCAGATACATAAATACATAGGTGCGATCTTCAATGCCCCTGTGCTTAATGATTGATGATCACGCTTGTCACCAACAACAAATGTAATGAGGAGTCTCAGGATGCCTTGGGCACAGTGATTCGTCAGTTGTAATTGAAAATGATGAATGTCCACGCTAATTATAGCGGACGGGTCGTGTAAGTGGTTGATCTTAATCTTCACGCATTGTCATGGCAAAACTAAGTCGCATTGCCGCGGAGAACGACGCAAATTAGGGTTTTTCTTCTCTGTAATTCATGGCCTTGCTGTGTGCTAGTGCGATGTTGACATGTTCCTTTAGAAGTTTATAAACCTGACAAACGCACTGCATGAACTCTCTTTATAGATATGTGCCTCATCCTCTGAATCAACCACTCGAACTTGTTCTGCCAGGTCCCCACCGTATATTTCTCCAACCGACCCGGTCCCGAATGGGCACTGAGTCAGGTCCTGGGGACCCCACACGCGTAACTATTGACTTCATGGATCCTCGGAAAGCCTCACAAACACTGTGGGGCACCAATCCTTAATACATTGTTCGTACCAAGCACAGCGATATCCCAAGTCTCAGTACAGATATTACCGACTTGAATCTGGATCGACACTGATATGGTTGAGCCTATACACGACAATCGAGAGAGGATCATGACCTCAGGCAAAGTCAGCATCTGGCGTCCCATACATAACTCCGTATCCAGTCAGGAGAACACAGGGATATACTCTCAGCTTCATCGTTCAGTCTACCAAGAGCTTGGTTCCTCGAAAAGACAATGTCATATTGCAACGATTAGTGCTGCATACAGGCGACTACAATTCAGAATCACGAGCCTGAAAACTTGGTTCGGGAGATACCCAATAACACAACGATGGGGGGCAGAGGTGGCTAGGGCCACTAAAAGTGTCCTTGGGGGGAGAAGTCGGATAGTACCCAACACCACACCCGATTACTATCGGTCCATCGACTGCCCTTTCCGAGCACACGGTGAACGCAGTTTCATCGAAGCGCATCAAAACAACGACCCTTAACACATATATTAGAACAATATATCTGGGTTACGTTCGAATTATGATACTACGTGAAATTGGTTACCGTGGATAGGAGACTATGGCATGATGGACGGGCTCGAGGAACATGTAAGAACGAAGCGACGAGAAATCGAGAAGTGATGAATGACTGAGAACGTACAACATTCACATTCATAGTACACCGCTCGTGTACGTGTAGACAACGGGAGATGATTCTCTGATCGTGCGCATACAGCCGTTTTATGGGACCGCATTCATATCAATACATAGCGGTGCTCAAGATCTGTTATATGTATGATCCATTGCTTGCATATGTATGAAGATGGATCGATGAGAGGCTATGTACGCAGGATGTCCGCACTGCGTGGGCATACGAAACGTATAGAGAAGAGGGCGACTGAGACTGCGACTGCGATACGTACCTCACGAGCTCACACTACGTCTTGTCGTTACGCCTACTCCAATTCGAATTGCGTTGTGTGTCATGGAAGGGATGAAAGAGAGCAATCACGACCATGCCATTTCCATCCAAATGGCACACGCACAGATGACAATGTTCCCGATCACGGCTCCATGAGTGCACCACCCTTAACCTGTCCCGAAAGTGAGCACCGAAAGCGGCGAGAAACCATCCAAAGTTCATGAGTGTGATGCATCTCGGGATACCAGCGCGTTAGACGTGGTGAGTGGAGAAGGACGGAGGTCACGATAATCATAAAGAACATAGAAGTGAATCGGAAGAGATGAGATCAAAACGAATGGATCGTCCAAATCATGTTCAAGGCGAAGGAGGAAGGAGGCTGAGGACTTTTGGTACAGGGGACAAAAGAAAATAGCGGACGACTTGGAGAGGCTCGAACTAAGTTCGTTCTAGCCATGTCACATGCCACTCCATGCCTCCTATCTGAACGCCAGGATAAACACGAAAACGCAAGGCGGTCCTCCACGGCAGAACCAATCGTTGAGATGACCACTTCAATCGCGATCGGTACATCAGGGGCTCCTATGTCCGAGGTGGATAGGCGCATGATAAACCGTAGATGAGGTGACATCAATGGGGGGAAGTGATGGATGGGTGATGACTGCTGTGATCGCAAGAGCGAAAAGAGGGGTCCGATAGGAGAAAGGAGGATGGCGACAATCCATAGGAGCGTGGATTGCAAGAAAGATAAGGTTGACGGGGAAACAAGAGAAATGGAATCAATCTGCCTATATCACCCTCCATATTCCGCCCATGTGCCCCCCACCATCTACAGGCTACAGGAGGAACAAACATCAGCCGATCTCATCCGCGTCTGTTAAACTGAAGAGTATAAGAATAACGAAAGGGGGATTAATGTGTATACGGAAATAAAGCAAGAGCAAGTTAGTAGATGGGACGGGATCATTAAATAACGGACGTCGTCGATCATCGTCCATGGAACAACAAAAAAAGAGCAACTGCTGCAAAAGTGAAGCAGAGCAACCATCCACGTTCTAATCCAACCAACGTCCCATCCAACCAAGTCAAGACCAATGAAAGGAGATGATGACACTGTTGAAAAAATGCAGCGACATCGTGATACAAAAAGGGCAAAGATGGTTGAAAAAAGTACCAGCATCTGCGGGAGCGTTGGGCGAGGTTCGGGGTGAAAAATAAGAAAAAATCAAGACCATGGACAAGCAAATCAACTGTGCTCGTCGCATTTCAACCAGGACCCCAGATGACTTTCTCGAACCTTATCATCCGATTTCTCGTCGGTATGTGAAAACCAAACTGGATAACGAGGAAGAGCATGCGTAATTAAAGGCGACTGAGGTCCTGTGGGAGACAGTGATGTTGATCAAAGGGCCCTAGATTCCTTAGATGGAGTTTCAGGAGGTTTGGTACGAGGTATCATTTTCACGAAGAGAAAGACTGAGAAATGATAAGGACAAAAAAAAGTGATGAGAGGGAGAAAGAGAGAGCCTGGTGATGCCTGCAACGCCCCTGCCACGTTGAAATTCCCACAGTCTTCCCGCCCCTGTTGAATCAGTTCAGACTCACTTGGTCTTCGCATCGCATCGCAACTCACACCATTACAATTCACTCGTATTAATTCATTTAAACATTTGAAATTCCAAAAACGACGATATTACAATTAGGAGATTGAACGAACCAGAAATAAAGAAACCCGCCGCCCGACTCGGATTAGGAGATTGAATGAACCATCTACACCAGCCTAAATTCTCCGGAGGTGTTTGAAAACGGCCATTATCTGCTCCGGAATCCACGCATAGGATACTTCGTGGCACTTGAGTCCCAATGTAACGAGGAGGAAAAGCTCTAGACGGTCGACCCCGACGTGCACGGTGCGATGCGTGGCAACAGTATGTTTCTGCATGCCTCGGTGGCCTGTCACCCATACGGAGGGTGCGGATTTCAGAGTTGAGTCTCGTTGTGCTGACGGCAAAACATCGGAGACATCCGTGTATACCCAAAGGTAAAAGTCAAGGATAATCCACGATCGCCTGTTCCGGAAATGACGAGGAGAACGCCTCGGCCATATTGATGAATATGTGCGTGGAGTTCATGTAATTCCATAAACCCCCATTTTCACCGAGTTCAGCTGTGGATCGACCAGTTGCTAAAGTCGTGGCAGGGCGGGACTCGAGACGACCGGTTTATGCTCTTCCTTCGTGCTGGAAAATGCATGCGGGTGGCCGCCGCTGAGGCGGGGATGTACATCGGGAGAATGGAAGAAATGGATGATATGCGCTGAAGGGCGTTTTGGTGAGTGAGCATGCGAGGCGTGGAGGTGATGTCGATGAGTTTGTGATGAGTGTTGGGGAGTCAAGTAAAGGAGTGGGGGGTATTTATACGCTTTGGCCAGGGGTATCGGCGCCGAAGCCATCAACAATAGCAATCGTCGTGGTCATCGGTTGTCTATTGTACTTCAGCGCGTGGAGCGGTTTATTGTATCTACAGATTCATACGAGCCCCGATCAACAAATAATAAAGCAAGAAATGCCCAGGGTCAGCGATTCCCTCGACATAATTAGCAGTCTCCCAATTGTATTTCGTGTTCATCATTTGAGGCTAAGCATTGACCATGATCGACCCTCTCCCCAAAGTTTCGAGGATCAGAAGTTTTGTCGCGTCGCTCACTCAAGGTCCAAGCGAATAGCGATGCCTGCGTATGGTAGCATGGACGGAATGCAATAATAAAACACCATTTATTATCTTCCGAAACAAAAAAAGTCAAATAAGTTGGGGTAGATTAGTTTGATCGTTCGATGGAGGTCTGCAATCAATCATCACGTCGCTCTATTCTCGTTGTTCAATACCGCTCACTCGCTTCGATTCATGTAAACAATCGATAAGTATTCATAAAATTTTGAAGAACAAGACTACAATTAGGAGCTTGCATGAAACCAAAAACCTCCACTCTGCATTTGGAAGCTTCGGAGAACCATTCCTACATCGCTTGCCTTCTTGCGGGTCTTCCCATCATACGGAATACCGGACATCCAAATCACGGGCATGATAAACCAATGCAGGTACGGTTTCGTTGAGGGGTCTATTCGAATGCAGTGATGAGCAGCGCGCTCACCTACACCCTACACCCGTTAACCCGTTGTGGAAGTGGGAAGTGGCAGGGTCGCATCGTATATAGTCATAGCGTGTACATACAGTCTCCTCACCAAATACCACCATGATCACACTGTAGCGGCCGTGCCTGCCTGCTTGTGTCCACCGTGATTTTTGCTTTTCAACATCATGCACGCACGCGCGTTCCGCGCATCAACGTTTACCCATCCCCTGTCATCACGGCTTATTTCCCTACCCAGGATGCTCACTTATCACTACAAGCATCGCTCGTTACCATTACCATCAGCCGCCACAACACCAAACGGATAGCCCGACCGATGTACCTTGCAACAGGCAACAGCACACCCCATGATGCGTACGGACTTTATATTCCATTTATTTCATCAATTTCTTCAACGTTTACCCTCCTTGTCACATTCCAACTCCCATTTCCCCTCACTTAACCCCTTCTCTTTACCGATTTCGGCTCATTCCTTCTGTTTCGAACCCTTTCTTGTGCGCCTCGGCGCTTTCTTGTTTCGTTTCGAACCCCCCGTAGTCGATAGTTTAGCTCCGTTGCACGTTTGAAATAAAAACAGCAACTTTTATGCCCACAATTCGAACCTCTAAGCCTTAGTCTCTCATCTCAGTCCCAGGAAGCGTCGTCTGCTTCAACTTAAGCTTTATTCTATCGCTACGAAGGCTCTGTCAATTACGGAAGCACCCGCACGCACCCTCAGAGCGACTCTTATGACGTTGACCTCACTCCGTTCATCAGTGTGATTTGTTTTCATGGCACTTGAAGACATCGTACGCACATCATCGAAGACTGAACTACCAGTTGGTAAATCCAACTTGGACCCATCGTTACGTAGCCACGTAGCCTATACGGCTTTCTTTTTGAACCCTCAGTCCACCAAGTCAAGTGTATGAGTCGGCATTGTCAAATGCGGTTATAGGAAGACATCTTGGGCGCTTTCATTAAGACCACAATATTGCAATTAGGAGATTTAATGAACTAAAAACCAAAACCACATCCAGCTACACATTCTAATCTTTAACTAATCGTCCCTGCTCACGATGATGCAGCCGAGGAGACTGTGTACTCGTCCTTCTAGCCGCTCACCTCACGCGTGAAGGGACCGCTACTGGCCCGAACATGAGCGTCTATAACTGTTTCTAAAACCTCGCGTAGAGATCAATCACTGTACTTGTTGGCTGAACGAATATGTTGGCGGGGGTGGATGGAGTCCAAGGTGCATCACTACTGCATGAGTGTCAATTGACAAGTCAGGCGCGTAGCAAGATTGCTGTGCATTGTCCTTATAGAGTCTGAGACTGTGTCTAAAGGTCCAAGTGTATCGATGTCTCTGGGATAGGCGTCAAAGCTTGAAATTGTGATGTCTAAACACAAAGCGGCGCACCTGCGCCTCAGTCTCACACACTCTGGCCCGCGAGTCATTACTCAACACAATACAACGAATTGAACATACAATTTCACAAGAAAATACAAGTACAAAGAACTAAAGTGATACGGATTTAGGTTTTATAACGGTGCTATGCGACTTGGGAAAACCACCACCACCCCAAGTGTTCGTTCAGGGGTAGAGGTTGGCCACAAACCTGACGGTATCGGCCTTGGTCCAACCTTGTCCAACAGTAAAGTTATCCACCAGTTTCTTAACAGCCCCAAAGTTGCCCTTTCCATCGTTGTGCGACACCCAAACCGAGTTCTCCCCAAATCCAATAATATCAGCCCTACCATCACCCGTAAGATCAACAGCGAACCTGAGATGCTTCTCGACTCTCCAACCACCAGCGCTGTATGCGAAGTCGGAAATGACCATCTTGGCAGGTTGGAAAGTACCATTCCCATTGTTGATAGCAACCCAGACGCCTTTCTCGCCGAACCCAACGATGTCGGGAAGGCCATTACCGTTAATATCTGCCAAAACACGGGGATGCTTCTCAACGCGCCATCCACCAGCATTGTAACCAAAGTTGTTCAAGCCCAAATTGGGAGTGTTGAAGGTGCCATCGCCCTTGTTGAGTGCGACGTAGACACCATCGTCGCCAAAACCGATGAGGTCAGCTCGCTTGTCGCCAGTGAGATCAGCAACCATACGGGGATGCTTGTCGATGCGCCATCCACCAGCTGAGAAGCACATGTCGTTCACGACAGCCTTGGTTGCGTTGAACCGACCATTTCCGGCGTTGAGAGCGACGAGGACGCTGGATTCACCAAATCCGACAATGTCGAGACGTCCATCGCCGTTGATGTCTGCGAGGAAGCGGAGGTGACGGTCGAGACGCCAGCCTTGGTTCCATCCGAAGTCGTTGTGACGAAGAGAAGCCTTGGAGAACTGGAGGTTTCCATTGTTTTCTGAGATGAGGACACCTGCCGTTCCAAATCCGACTATATCGGCGCGTCCAGTTTTGCGCATGTCGGCCATGAAGCGGATGTGCTTATCGACTTGCCATCCACCTGCACCGATGGAAAAATCGCGGAGAACAAGTTTGCCGGGTTCGAAGCTGTTGTTGCCTTTGTTGAGCGCAATTATGACACCGGCTTCGCCGAAACCGACGATGTCGAGAGTTTTGTCGCCGGTAGTGTCTGCAAGGAGACGGACGTGTTTGTCGACGCGCCAATTGCCAGCCTTGTAACCGAAGTCGTGAAGAACGGAGTAAATCTGGGGAAGAACAGAGTTGCGAAGGATAACGACTCCATCGGAGCCAAAGCCAACGATATCTGCGGTACCAGTGGGCCTGGTTGGGACTGTAAAGGAGAGTAAGCGTTTAACTGGTGAATGAGACGAAAGCGCATACCAGGTAGTTCCTGGCTGATAACGACGTCGTTGGACATGGAGAAGAAGCTGGAGGTGTTTTAAGATGGCTGAAAAAATCGGAGCTGCAGAGGCTGGAAAAACAAAACTACCTCTGCTGCTCTTTATATGATGGAGGACCCGTTTGGTAGGGGCCTCCCAACCCATCGAGAGTGGCTTCGAGTGGATGGTTCTTCCTGCTGCTGTGACTAGATTCTGAATGGATTGATCTCGATAACATACATTTGCCGTCAGCCGAGCGTTCTCAGAGCCCATAAAATCAACTCTTTGCGTTAACACTGACCCACGAAAACGGCGACACACACAGGTTGTTAAGCAAGCTAAGGTTCAAATGAACGCGATGAATTCTAGATGGTGACGTTCAGCAACAGAGTGCGAAAGAAGACAACAGAATAGATTCGCCAGGTGCGTGAATGAATGAGCAACGAGATCTCTTGGGCTATGTGTGGTGGTAGTACGTTTGGAGCATAAGGAAGGGCGAAGATGTCAAACATACTGGTCGGTATATCCCGTGAACCAGATCAAGACCCTGAGCAGGTAGGTGCAACGATAGGCCTGGGTACGAGACGACGAGTTTTTACTTGAAGTTCCATTGCAAGAATGCTGGTTGCCACCGGACAAGAATAGATTTGGGGTATGATGCGTATCAGAGAACAACATTAAACCACATAAACAGCACAGTTTAATTTGCTCCCTGAGAAGCAAATCTGCCCAGGCCTGCGCTGATCCTGTTTCTAGCCAGTAAGAAAGTCCATGATTGAGCTAAGATCAGTTGCAGAAGAACTTGAGCGTCTCGGCTTAAATTCTCTTTGGCAGTGCGGGGTTTGAACGTGGGAATGTGAACGAAGCGAATGGGCTGGTTATTCGAAATCGGAGAATCCGATCAGAACTCGAGCGGCCTGAGCGAGGCGCCAGAACTCTGTCTACTCCAGGGTATCATGATTGGTTGGTTCCTGAGTGAGGGTCATAGCTGTGAGCTGTGTGACCTGGTGGCGTACAGCAGGAGTATCGAAGAATTTTGGGTGACGCCTCCGGCTGTTTAGAAGTGTTTGACACGCATTGAGATAACGTGGGGGAATATGGGTTGAGTTCTGTGGTGAAGAGAGAGGGAGGGGGGGGGGGCTATTTATATGCTTTGAGACGTCAAAAGGGTCGGATGACCAACGAGATACGGTGATGTGCGCGCGACGTTCTCAAGTGTGAAAACAAACACTTACTGACCGGAGTGAGGTCAACGTCGCCGTAGGCGCTCTGAGGGTGCGGGTTGGTGTTTCCGTGGTTGACAGAGCCTTCGTAATGATAGAGTAAGACTAGATGTGAAGCAAGCGACGCTTCCTGAGACTGAGACGAGGTACTAAGATGCTAAGTTTGAAAAGTGGGCCGAAAGTAAGCTGCTTTATTTCCACGAAGGCTCCTGAATTAAGTACAAATGAAAAATGAACTAAAATACCGACTACGGGGGGGTTCGAAACGAAACAAGAAAGCGCCAATGTGCACAAGACAGGGTTTGAAACAAAGGAGTATCTTACAAGAGTTTGCAAGGAGGGGGTGAAGTGAGGGGAGAGGGAAGTTGAACGACGAAAGGAGAAGAAATGATAATTAAATGATGAAATAAACAACTTATAGTAGTGATAAGGCGACGCTGTATTGATAAATACGCGCCTGTGGCGGGATGATGATGACCGGGGATGTGTAAGCGATGGCGCGCGGAATGCATGAGCGTGCATGATGATGAAATGCGAAAATGGTGCGTTTACGGGTGTAGGTGAGCGCGCTGCTCATCAACGGGCAGGCACTGTTAACAACGCTGACCTTTTGGCCATTCGTCCAGAACGATGTCCGAAACTTTCGATGCTCATTCGTTCATCCAAGCTGCTATTGCCTATCATTATCAATCGTCAAATGACGCTTAAAAGCTCAGAGACACATAGCATTGCCCGACCCCGTGTTGGGGTTTCGAGGTTCGTTTAAAGTGGATGAAGGCAAAATGAGATAGCAATGGAAGAAAATGCGGTAAATAGGAGAATTAGACATAAGAATCAGCGATGCTACCCATCAAACAACATGCACGCTTGACCTATTGTTCCACTATTTCTCGCGACGCTTTGTCTTCTGGGTCAAGCGGAGAAAAAACCTCTTCACGACCAGGATGCAAGAGGTGTTGCTGCGCACCGGCTGGGACGCACGCTGCATATCTTCGATCAATCCCTGAAGGCCCTTATGGGCCTCGGCACAATGACTGGGTGGGCATCCAAAGGCCACCCACTGCGCGATGAACTTGGTCAAAGTATCTTGATTTTCCTGCCGGTTCTTCTCTAGAATGGTTTTGAGGTCACTGTCAGTTTGTACGTCCGGTTGAGTGAGATCCCACTCCATCATCTGTTTCTCCCTCAGAGCATTCGCGATACGCTCGTGCAAGTCTTGGTAAAGATGCTCGGATGCTGAGGTCGTGGGACGAACGAATGTATCAATATAGAGACCGACAACATCGATCACTTCAAGTGCAGAACTCGCGGTGTTCATAAATCGGGTAAGAGAGACTCTAGTACTCCCAAACATCTGCTGTGGAGAATTAATTAGTATATAAGTAAAATATTCGGGAGAAAATAGCAATTGGATAAATACAGGGCAAACTTCATCTCTCATCTGCGCATAATTTGATTCTGCGCGGTGTCGAATTTGTTCGTTATGCAGTGTGTCCCACATGGTCGTTACAAATGTGACCGGAACAATATTACCCTGCGGCGCAACAAGGAACTGCTTGAGCATCTCCATGGTCCTGCGTCGGCTCCCGGGGAGTCGAGTTCCTGTAATAGGGGTCAAGAATAAAACCATGTGAAGAAGCCCAAAGCTAAACAATAAATGGATCCCGTTGGCCTGTCATCAAAATTGAGAATATGATGACTTACTCATTATCCTCTAGCCACTTTCTTATGGTGTTGATAATTTCCACCTCCGAGATTTTGGAGTTGGAAAATCCAGGTGTGTCAATTAAATACACGTCGCGGGGCTGTATAAAGCTTTTGCTCTTAACATTAACAAGGCGATAGGCGTTCACGGTTTGGGTATATCCCGCGAGCTGATTTTTTGAGATAGACAACATCTGGGACTCTCCTGCCAAGGCTTCGATGAACTATGAGATGTAAGAATCAAGAACCATTCAGATAAATTGCGCGTAAACTCACGGAGCTTTTCCCGGCGCCTGTCGGTCCCATGATGCTATGTCGAACCATAAGTTTAAACCTATCCAGATCGCAACCATGTATTATGATTAACGTACAGAGATAGACATGGTGTGGGCAATCGGGGTATGCGGGTTTTCACCGGTTCGACAGAAACATCGCCAGTGATCGTCAGCCATGTAAGTGTGGGACTCTCCATGATAACGCGAATGGTGATAAGGATCGACTTTGAGTATTGGGTGGTGCAAGTTGGTACGACAGCTGGTGAACGTTGAGGCGAAACGTGTTGTCCAGACTGGGCCACATGTCAGACTGTGAGGCTAAGGGTCCCTGATTATCTCATATTTCAAATTAATTTATCACTCGGCCAGCTTCAACGGTAAGGTGGTACGCGGGCGACATGTGACTCGACTCGAGTCACCAACTTGAACATTACTTGGTTTGGTTCTCTACAATGGCTTAATGCGTCCAGTGAGGTTACTTCACGAGTGCGAACGTCCTGAGCATTCTGCATCAGACGTGAGACAATTACAAATCGTTCATTCGTTCATTTATTGTTTGTCCTAACGAAGCGATTACTCTACGTGGCTTAACTCAATTCTTATACTCAAGGCATATCACTCGTTTCAATTCTTTCAAAGGTTCTTTATGTATTTATAAAACTTCGAAACACCAAAATATATGTATTATAATTAGGAGATTGAACGAACCAAAAACGAAAACCGAGCTCTAAATGGCGATAATCTAGTCTTATCCAATGCATAGACGCGAATTGTAGCTGAGTGATCTATGTTAACATTGTGGGACTGAGAACTCGCGTAGACCTGTGGTCAGAGGAGGGAAAGCCGAGTAAGTTGTGGAGCACGAGGGGGAATGTCGAGTTCTGGGGAGAGGCGGGTGACGCATAGTCAACGGTGGTGAGAGAAACACAACGCAAGGGAAGCTTCCTCCTCCACCAGTGGTCGATGATGCTACCTCATTGATCACCACCCCTTCTTCCAACTTTGTACTGTAGTCTACTTCGAGCTCATCCGTGCATAGGACGGGTTGGCATTGGGCATTATGAGTACTTATTATGGCGAAGGAAGGTGGGGAACCTTGTGCCGTCCACCGCGATTCCTCCATGCCTCTTGCGTGTAACACGGTCGTAGACGCATCATGCAATCTCTTGTCGTGGTCTTTTTAATGAATCGAATGTTCGCAAGTTGGAAGACCAGTGGGACCTGAGAAGACCACACTGAGTGCTATAATCGAAAGAAAGAGACATTGAAGCAGCAGCGCCTCTCTGCGCTCAGGAACGAGGAGCTCTGCAACTAGTATTGTCGTACATACGTGATCAGTCGCCACTCTTCCCCATAACCTGGTTCCAACGGGCAGAAAGTCTGTCTCTAAAACCCCTCTTCTTTTCGAAGTCCATGAAAGCTGCTGGATACAATTCATCCTTTTCTTTCTCCAGAACGGCCATTAGTTCACTGATATCGACCATCTCCCCCCTGAGTCTAGACGTAAGCTCGCCGTCACAAGTGACGTCTGGTTCTGCAAGTTCGTCATCCAAAATGCGTGTACGCTGCACCAGACGCTCAATGCGACCCATGACGAGTTCGTAAAGCTGACGGGAAAATTCGATCTGATGCTTGGATGGAATACCGACGACGCCGTATGTGATTGGGGGGACATTCACGACACTCAGGACTTCCTCTGACATAACACGCGCTGCGCGTGTTCCCACTAGCTCCAATGCCGACTCCTGCGTGTTATAAAACTTCAGGCCCAAGGAGGGTGCCTAGAACAAGGGGTTATGTAAATAAGAATCGACATGTAACTAATTCCGGTGGGATAATACCTTCCAATATTTTGACGTTAACTCCTGGAATCGTGCTTCCGCCTGAGATATCTGCAAGGAAGTCCACATCGTGTCCCACATTGTGGTAATGACATAGGCATCAAACATTTTGCCCGATCCCAATAGGGCTTTGATGAGCTTGGAGATCTTGATCTGCGAACCACTAAGGCGCTTGTCTGTTATTCGCTGAAAGTACCAGACACGGTCTACGACGCGCATGTCATCTGGCTTGCGACTATGAAGTAAAGTGAGTGGTACGCGACTGTATCGTGGACTATAGGTCAGCTCACTCTTTGCTGAGCCATTCCTGGATCATTTTGATAACTTTTAATTCGGAAGTGTGAGAATCACTGAAACCCGGCGTGTCGACCAGAAAAACAGGGAGAGCCAAAGCATCCAATATGCCAAATCGTGGCTTGCACCGGGCATTCATCAGCTCATATGCAGTCACCTTCTGTGTAACCGCCTCAAGCTGATCTCCAGAAATGCCGAATGATTTATCACCGTGAAGAGTTTCGAGGAACTGGAGAGAAGGAAGACTCCAGTTAGTCACGATCATATTCAGGAGAAGATCCTACCACATCATTTGTGAAACGTCTTACATTGCTTTTCCCTACTCCAGTCTCACCGAGCATTCTGGAAAATTTGAAGGATGTTTAGTGACGGTTGCCACAAGAGAATCAAGTTGGAAGAAAATATTACAAGATCATCCAACACCAGGTGGGTAGCTGTTCATCCGGACCAACAGGGCGCAGATGCACAGGCCCTTTTACTATCATGCCTTTGAGTGTAGACATTGAAGAGTTGTATGTTGCGATGATCATGGGAATCTTCAAAAATGGTGTTTGCGAACAAAAGACCTGTGTAATCTGATCATAGGGCTCGATAGCAGGTGCACAGCCTCCTTGCCTTGAGGCTTATTACATCGGATCGTAAGGCCGGAGACATTACGATATGTATACAGTGTCCCACCGTCATATGATACACCAAATAATTAAATTTAAATTTTTCGAATGACGTACAAACATATATTAAAAAAACAAAGAGGAAACGAAAAATACAAGTGCTACAAGTGTCTTTATAAAAAAACTAAGAAAAATACTGCGAATTGAGGTCAGGAGGAGGCAAAAGGCGTTGGGGGGGCATATGATGGCAATCACTATGCTATGATACACCAGGTAAATGGAAACCCAGTGAGTCAATCACTCTCCCCTCTCCTTCTCCTGCAGCACCTTGCCTTGAAGAACTCATTGTGCAACCCAGTTCCGGAGCATAGTGTGAGAAATCGGAATACTTAGACCAGTTTCGACAAGAAATTCCTTTTGGACAACATCACAAACCGTGCAGTAGCCCATAGGAGGAGGGCAATATTTGATGCACATGCTCTGTTTCTGCTCTGCTTTATAGAGCAGTATGGCACAATTCATGAGAAGATCATGAAGCTCATTAGAAGATAGATGTGTATAGGGTGAGGGGATGCATTTTTGACTGGGAGGCATCATGCCTATGTACATAGTATTGACAATGTATTTATACACAGTTCTTTCCTATGTACTAAAAATAACACCCATTTGTTACGGATATAACATGTCATCCAGTACGCTTTGGAGCATGAAATTACATTCAATTGAGAGCTCTCATTTATAGCTTTCAATTGGTATATAGAGCGTAGCACATTGTGAAGTACCCTTTCTTCAGCAGAGGAAAACATTTTCAAAATGCTCGAAAAGGTCACCTGAACTGAGCATCATATGCTCTTTATCTCACCACAGCAGAGCTATCTGACCTCCCTTAAAGCATATTTATATTGACACTATCTATACATACAAAACGCATGCTCATGTGTATTTGCGCGCTCCGGAATGCGGATGCGCGTCGGTGTTTAATGTCGATGTGTATCACAGCATAGTGGTGTATCATATGACGGTGGGACACTGTAGATACAAATATTGGGGATTCAGAAGGACCCCGGAGATCTCACCAGGAACCTTGATACTAAAATCGGCCTTTGCCCACCCAAATGTCCGGTTTCGAAATGACGTCATTCCCGGTTTGTATCTGCTAACTCAGGGAGGCGGTCGCCAATGTCCGGTTTCGCATATCTAGCTTCCCTGAAACTATTTTCCTGGATTTTTTCTTCTTTTCTTCGTTTTCAGGCCCTTTTCTCTTAATGTAGCATTCCAGAATACCAAAATTGTATGAAAGTAACTCTAATTACATAGTATGGATGAGTGTATCACTATATTAGAGGTCACTGCGCCGTGTGATGTCTCGGATTAGCATACAATTTGTATTTACAGTGTCCCACCGTCATATGATACACCACTATGCTGTGATACACATCGACATTAAACACCGACGCGCATCCGCATTCCGGAGCGCGCAAATACACATGAGCATGCGTTTTGTATGTATAGATAGTGTCAATATAAATATGCTTTAAGGGAGGTCAGATAGCTCTGCTGTGGTGAGATAAAGAGCATATGATGCTCAGTTCAGGTGACCTTTTCGAGCATTTTGAAAATGTTTTCCTCTGCTGAAGAAAGGGTACTTCACAATGTGCTACGCTCTATATACCAATTGAAAGCTATAAATGAGAGCTCTCAATTGAATGTAATTTCATGCTCCAAAGCGTACTGGATGACATGTTATATCCGTAACAAATGGGTGTTATTTTTAGTACATAGGAAAGAACTGTGTATAAATACATTGTCAATACTATGTACATAGGCATGATGCCTCCCAGTCAAAAATGCATCCCCTCACCCTATACACATCTATCTTCTAATGAGCTTCATGATCTTCTCATGAATTGTGCCATACTGCTCTATAAAGCAGAGCAGAAACAGAGCATGTGCATCAAATATTGCCCTCCTCCTATGGGCTACTGCACGGTTTGTGATGTTGTCCAAAAGGAATTTCTTGTCGAAACTGGTCTAAGTATTCCGATTTCTCACACTATGCTCCGGAACTGGGTTGCACAATGAGTTCTTCAAGGCAAGGTGCTGCAGGAGAAGGAGAGGGGAGAGTGATTGACTCACTGGGTTTCCATTTACCTGGTGTATCATAGCATAGTGATTGCCATCATATGCCCCCCCAACGCCTTTTGCCTCCTCCTGACCTCAATTCGCAGTATTTTTCTTAGTTTTTTTATAAAGACACTTGTAGCACTTGTATTTTTCGTTTCCTCTTTGTTTTTTTAATATATGTTTGTACGTCGTTCGAAAAATTTAAATTTAATTATTTGGTGTATCATATGACGGTGGGACACTGTAATCTTCATTATTATCCTCTTTCTTGCGACGGTTATAAAGAACAATGGCATTGTTTATGCATTTCTCGAGCCTCCTTCTGCGTCTGATGAGAGTATAATGTCCATGTAAATTCAAGCGACTATGACAAGATGGATGGGACGTGGGTGTCGAGTACTTGCGATTCCCCTCACAAAAACTGTCCCAAACGCTGGTCCGCGCTATCTGTAGCTCATCATTAATGCCCCCATGATGCTCCTAACCACTCGAAGCACTAATATCAAGCTTGGTGACTCTTGGTGATGGCTGGAGATTTTGACATATCCAAATAGCATTATTCCTGCTGAATCATTCACTTTGGGACAAAATCATACACAAATGGTCATCAATCTAGGGCCAGATCATCCCAGTCAGCTCGGGCTACAGTGCCTTGCATAATAAACTGCCAACCGATTTTCGGAGAAGTTGTTTGTCATTGTTTGTACAGTCGCGTTTGTGACAAGCGTCCCCCTGATTTGGTGAGTCTAGTCCAGTATGATCAACCCCCGGCATCGTGCCGACGTGACTGGTGGGTCACATTTAACCAAACAAACAAAGCTTACACGAATTCGTGTTGGCAGTTTATTATGCAAAGCACTGTAAGACCCAACCTGACACAATTTCCCCCCCCCACCATGTCCGGTTTGGGATCTACTTCGGTCGTCAAACCCGCCTTATGTCCGTTTTCAGTATAAAGTAAATCCCTCAAAATTTTGTCAAATGTCCGTTTTGGTATCAACTAAAAACGCCCAAAAATCGAAAATTTGTCAGGTTTAGTATCAAGGTTCCTGGTGAGATCTCCGGGGTCCTGATTCAGAACTATATCATCCCTGCAGTGAAATCTCGGTTTACCTTCTCCGAGGGAGGCATCTGTTCCTGTTCATTGTAAGCCGTGTAGACCTTAATCAGCTCGTGTCTCCGTTCTACATATCTATAAATACTTACGGATTCCTCATCAGCAATCATGCTAACGACATGGCGAGAACCTGTTTGAGTACCGCTGGCGGCTCTGAGGGGCCCAATACTGTCTAATCGAAAGAAAGAGACATTGAATCAGCAACGCCTCTCTGAGCTCATGAACGAGGAGCCTCTGCAACTAGTATTGTTAAACGTCGACGTCGCTCAGGTGTCTATCGATGATCTCTGATGGCAACATGTCGAAGCAAGCGCCCTTTGAGGTGCTTGCACTACTATTGTTTACTATCCAGACCTCGTCATTACACAAGGGACGTCGCCACGGCTGCGGCGAAAATCGCACGGTCCCTTCCCAAAGCGATGCTCGTTCGCGTACTCACTACTCATAGTCATGACTAAAACCTTACTTTATCGACATATCGGAGACGTGAAACACAATTATGATAGTATTCCAACAAAATATATGAAAAATAAACTCTATGAATTACAATTAGGAGATTGAATAAACCTTCGAATTACGCTTCCTACCCATTAAAATATCCTTTACAATGTGATACACTCGGGGTCTACACAGCGTCTCACTTACACACCGACTAGTGCGGATGCGACAAACCCCAAGGAGAGAGAGCGTAAGCCTCTACCGTATCAAAGTAGGCCGGCTCCCCCCCCAGCGCGTAGTTTGTTGGGCTCTGAGAGTCAGAGAGTGTGAGTAGGGAATGGGATGAACACCATAAACGGAATTATGTCGATTGAAAAATCGCGCAGCAAGAACATGATGGTGCATATGAACGGACATGAGGGGTGCAGGAGGTTCGTAATGGACTGTGGGACGAGGAACTGGAGGGTACAGAGGTAGCGCACGCAGGCTACAGAGGTAGCACACGCAGGGTATCGACAGGCCAATCGCGGGTGTCGTTATAGATGACCGTGTCCATGGACGGGTTGTGGGGTTTTCCCTCGTCGAGCACCACCCACAGCCCAAAAATGACGACGACGCTACCGATGTGAGGTTATGGAAATCGGAAGGCTGTCGTCGGATGTTGACCGGATAACCTTCCTCGGTCAATGCGAATGTCGCGGGATCTTCGTCCGGGATTTGATGTTCTTGAACATCGCGAGAATGGAAGATTGTGAGGAGCAGTGAGGGGGTTTTGGTTTGGGATGCACGGTGTGGTATGAGAACGTTGAGATGGGGATTGGTGTAATTTCTGTGGGTGTATTTATATGATTCAGGCTTGAGGTTGTGGTCATACACTGGGGAGAACAAAAAGAAATGAGGCTTAATTGTGCGCAAGGACCACTTTGCAGGGAGACGTTAATTTAATTGTGAAGGACCTTCAGGTACTCAATCAATTAATTACTCGATCATTTCATCCAATTGTTTCATCGATTGAGGGCGGGTGCTGGTCAATGCAACAAGCAACGAAAGGCACATCGATTGGATTTCGATGTGGATTTCGGTGAATTGGTCCAAACGTCGCATTTGACGTGCTTCTGTTGGTCCGCCATCGGAACTGATGTCATGTAAGACGAAGGCATACGGCGCATCAGAAAAGTGACGGGTGACGACGGTCTTTCTCGTTCTCATCACCTCATTTCCCACGCACGACGAGATATTCGTTTTGAACTCGTACCACCATGATCACCATCATCTCGCCCATCCTCACCATCTCAGACCACTCCAATTCTAAACTGAGTCTTCGCGCCACGATAGTTAAAACCGGATTGCTATGGTGCTTATGATCAACACATCGCAGGACTCTTGCATGTGCACTGACACTGAGCAATTTCTTGATGGGCGTGTTAGGATGGATTTACTTGATTGGAGGCCCAAAAAAAGGGTTGAGGATGGTTGTTTTGGGGTTTAACGTTTATCACTTCCTTCTCTTCTTCCCTACCCCGGTTCTCGTCACTATGATCTCCTTCGCTGCACCCTGGACGTCTTTGTGCTCTTGCGTCCTCGTTCCTTCTTCTACTCAAACCTCAGCATTCATCCCTCTTTTTCCTCATAGTCGATATGATGTTGTGTGTCTACCACCGATGCGCAGAGACCTGATACATCACACCGCCGCAGTCTTTCGCTATAATCCAGAGTTGTCTGTTTTTCTGGCTTCACCTATGATCCAGGACAGGGCGCTGTGTTCAGGCAAAATGTTAGACCCAAGCGGTGTGATCTCAGTGCTAGTGTCGTTTTCTCACAGTTTTTTTGTTCGAATTGGATGGATGGATGGTCATAGTGTACTATGGCTGGGGTGTGTTTCTACCCTGCTTTGACTTCATTCTCCCTATCCCATTTAACTCGTCGCATCATCACTATCGTTCTTACATATATACCGCCTGACGGCATTCTCGATATAACACCTTCCCGACCTCCGTAAAGATTATTCCGCGCTCCATACTTCAATACGAATGAGGAGGGCGATCTTTGAAATGTCGGAGCATCGGGTCGATGAGTATGTGGTAGAATGTCGTCTCTGCGGTTCTGAAACGGGTTGAGACTGGTGCTGATTGGGATTCTGCCGCTCATTCTTCGTGAAGTATTGCCCTGGTTAAATCGTATATTTTATCATCTAGTTGCGTTCCGCTGGTGGTGGTAAATACAAAAAGAATACCCCATGATGCATCGAATACGGATATCGTGTCGGCAGGGAACCATCGACGGGGGAGGCAATTGGAGAGTGCTCCGAGAGTGAAGGTGCGGAAGGAGGTGGATTCGGGTGGGGGAAGACGAGGGATGACATATGCGGTTCAGGTGAATGGAGGGATCGAAGAGTGGCAGACGAGGAACGTCCGCGGTCCTTAGAGGTTGGAGAAACACGACCAACATCGACATGACGACATATCTGGAGCGATAAAGCGAAGTGCATGACATGCATCTCGTTTGAGTCCTATTGTGAGGGGTAGCTCACTGGAAATTCATTGAGATCAAGAGCTGGCTGGGACAGCGGGATGCGGTAGGGGTTCTTACACGACTTCATCACACTCTCTACGTATGATATCTTCAGCGTGCTCACTTTTATCAGTCACAGTTATATTTATCATGTATGGGATAGACACACAACAGTCATATGCAACGCGCCGCTCTGTGAAGGCTTATTCTTATTTTAGAATCCATCATCTCACCACTGCCACCCGCGTGCGACAAAACGTCGCGGCTCGTTTCCGGACATAACCCTATAAGACTTCAACTTCATTGCAGGGTTCCACCTCGCTTACGTTCCCGTCCCTTTCTTTCCTCTCACCACCATCTCGTTAAATTGATTCAGCCAGGATGGTCAACGTCCGCCTCGCCTGGCCCGTCTTAACTTGCCTCGCAGCATTGGGTATCCAGAGCGTCAGAGGATTCGACTTCAACTTTGGCTATGACGGTGATGGATCGCAGCTTCCAGTGGTGACTAATGGAGGAATGGCGACCCCACAAGCACCGCTGGGGAATCTGTCTTCTCTCGCTGAAGGAGGGTTTACGATTCTTCGGCATCCTGCGTTCAAAAAGTACCAAGTGAGGATTAAGAAGGGAAACTTTTGCGATCCGGCTGTGAAGTAGGTTTCTCCATATTTCTCTGTTTCTTGTGTATGAATGTGAAACCAATCTTTTTCGTCATATCTAGCTCGTATACGGGTTATATCGATATTGAAGCACGGCACTTGTTTTTCTATTTCTTCGAAAGTAGGAGCAATCCTGCAAAGGATGACGTTATATTTTGGACGAATGGAGGTGGGCTTTTGCTTTCCCGTTCCATACCTCATCCAGACTTTGTTCATCCTCTCCACCATCCTGCCCCCCGAATCCATATTTATCCCTACTCGGCACCTTTTCTGCTCTCTACTGACACTTTCTCATTTATCAACAGGTCCCGGCTGCTCCTCTTCCCTCGGTTTATTCATGGAACTAGGTGGGGAACTCCTCACTTCATGCCGCCTTTGTGAGCTCATGATCACGCAGGACCATGTCGCGTCCTCGACGAAGATGGCCCCAAACAACACTTTGAGTCATGGAACACGAACGCGAACATCTTCTTCATCGACCAACCTGTCGGTGTCGGCTTCTCATATGCTGAGCATGGAGAGTTTGTCGTGCGTCTTCCTACATCGTCTCGTTCTTCTCATGGATCTCAATTCTTTTTTTGCATATGTAGAGCACGACAGAGGAAGCAGCCAAAGACATCGCAGCTTTCGTATCTATTTTCTTCAACACTTTCGAAGAATACAAAGGACGAGCATTCCATATGGCTGGTGAATCCTACGGGGTGAGTCGCGGACCCTCTTGCCATCAGACGACTGTATTGATCAATACGGTGCTTAGGGACGATACATCCCCCTGTTTGCCTCGGCTGTATACGATAACAACGCCATACTCAAAGCGCAAGGATTGGAACCCATAAATCTCAAGTCCATCATGATCGGTGCGTTTGCCTTACGCCATACTTTGGCATTACTCAACCACCACTCGTACCCATAGGAAACGGCATGACCGACCCCTTCAAAATGGCCCTCGCATACTACGACATGCAATGCCGGCCCTCTATCGCCCCCACCGCTGCGCTCCCCATCGGGGACTGCATGGCCGCCAAGTCCGTTCTGAAGCGGTGCGAAGAGTGGATGAAGAGGGACTGTCAGGATGCGTATGATAAGGTGAATTGTGGTGCGAGTGCCGGATTTTGTATGGAGGCTATTGAGGGCCCATTTATGGCGTCGGGTATGGCATCTTTTACTGTTTCTCTTCATGTTTCGCGTGAGATGAGACTCATATAATTGTGTATGCAGGTTTGAACCCGTACGATATGAGCAAGCCCTGTGATGGCAGCGTCGCAACGACGCTATGCTACCCCATCACCCGGTGCGTTTCTTTTTACCCCATCTTCCTCTTTCTCCCCCACCTTACTTATCTCGAATACTATCTAGGCACATCACCAACTACCTCTCCCTCCCCGAAGTGCGGTCCAAACTTGGCGTCGATCCGTCCGTAACGGGCAACTTCACATCATGCTCTAACAAAGTCGGGTCTGCGTTCGGGCAGGCACAGGATCTGCTCCACCCCAGCACGGATTATGTCGCTGCGTTGTTAGAGAGGGGCGTCAGGGTGTTGATTTACGTGGTGCGTAGTAGAGCTTTCGTTCGGTATTGCAACCTCCTGATCTCTTTTTTTTACCTTTCTACACATGTGCAGGGCGCATACGACTGGATCTGCAACTATATCGGCAATGAGCGCTGGACACTCGACCTCCAATGGACCCGAGGGGCCGAGTTTGCAGCCCAGCCGTTGAGAGATTGGGAGGTCGACGGCAAGGTTGCTGGTAAGACGAGGAGTGTGAAGGACTTTGCGTTTGTGACGATTGATGGAGCCGGACATATGGTGCGTTGCTTGAAGTTTTATGTTTTCATGTTTCATATTTTTGTCGTTTGCGTGCCTGGAGCGTTCACATTGGCTAACACATGATTATCATAGGTGCCCTACGACAAGCCGAAAGAATCGTTGGTGATGCTTCAGCGTTGGCTTGCGGGCGAGGACTTTTGATCTCGACAATTTAGTAGGTTGTCGAGGTTGATTAAATACCAAGTGTAAAATAAACGGGAAGTAGCTCGAATACAGATAAGAATTTTACTGGACTGTATGAATGGATGTTGGATGGGGGTTTCACAAGGAGCAGTCAGGATTTTTCAGTCTGTTCATGAAGCGTGTATTAATACATGAGGTTGAAACTGGAGAAAAGCTACGAAGTATGAGGCGGAGGCGGGGGCACCAACCGGTTCACCTGCTGCGATATTCTGCTCTGCGTCGTTATTATTATTTAATTCTCCGTCATTTTACCGCGTCTCATCTATTTAATCCCTCCATACAGCTGGCAAGACTGAACAAGAACTGTTTCTCATCCCGACTTCGAGAATCGAGACATTGAGATCCTCGAAGAAAGCGTCTGCCACTGGTTACTTGCAACGGAGCCCGAACGGATTATTTTTGTCGCTGGTTTTGTGTTTTGAGTGCATCTTATTATGACTACAAAACTCAATCAAGTTAGGACTTTGACTATACTCGAGGATATGTCCATAGAGAATGCCCCAGTTTGGACGTAGATCATTTTTATACAAGCGTCCCGATAGGGGCATCAAAGTTTGGTTCCGTGGGTGATATCCACACAACCAAACATCAACAATCACAAGTTGATGTGACTGTTGATACACTTGTACTCCTACGCGAATCATGTCTGGTTTTGGTATGTTTTTTCTGTTCTTTCATCGATCTTTCCCTGAAAACTCATCTTTATAGACGAGGCAAGCTATATTTCAACTCCATCACCCCCATTTGACAGCGTTTCGTCGCTGCGATTCTCGCCCACAAACCCAGGGCACCTTCTTGTATCAGCATGGGATACCGTGAGTCTACCCTTGATTTTTCTGGTTGAAAATGCGCATTGATGTCTTCAGCGTGCTCTAGACGGTCAGATTATATGATGTTGGAGATGAAAGGGGCGGAAATCCAGAAATGAAAGCCAAGTTCGATCATCGGGCAGCGGTACTTGCATGTTCGTTCTCTCAGGACGGCTCGCGTGCTTACAGCGGTGGTTTGGATACATCACTCAGAGAGTACGCCTTTTAAATTCTACTATGCCTAAGTTATGCTAATGAGGCTCATAGATTGGACTTGAACTCGGAAAAAATCACGAATTTGGGGCAACATTCCGACACCATTAGCTCAATGACATCTGTGCATGGAAATCGTAAAGTCTTGAAATTTTTGTCGTTCTGGCCGCCCAAACTCATCATGAATTATTCTTCATTTTTATGCAGAGTCGGTCATTACCGGTTCATGGGACCGCACGCTGCGTTTCTGGGATCCACGCGCCGCCAAAGCCCAACAATCCCAATATGACACCCCAGAGAGAATTTACGCTATTGACCACGTCAATAACACCTTGGTCGTCGCCATGGCCAGCCGCCTCTTCCATATCTACGATATTCGCAAAATGGACGCGCCAGCTCAGCAGAGAGAGAGCAGCTTGAAATATATGACACGGTCGTTGGCTTGTATGCCTGATGGTCAAGGTTCGTGTTGTGCTAGCATTTTTTTCATTTGTTGCCGCTAACTTATTCAAAAAATTATTTTATTGCTACACACCCATTCATCGTCATCTCGCATCATGTTTCTCCACCACTTGCACTTGTCATCATAACAGGTTATGCGACCGCCTCCGTTGAAGGACGTATTGCCGTGGAATACTTTGACCCATCACCCGCCTCCCAAGAAAAGAAGTACGCCTTCAAATGCCATCGTCAAACCATCAACGACGTCGACCACGTCTGGCCCGTCAACTCGCTCGCATTCCACCCTGTCTACAACACCTTCGCGTCGGCTGGGTCAGATGGAACGGTTTCCATCTGGGACCACAAGGTGAAGAAGAGGCTGAGGCAGTACCCCAAGCTACCTGGACCTGTGGCGAGCGTTGCCTTTAATTGTGATGGCCAGAAGTTGGCGGTTGCTGTCAGCTATACATGGGATGAGGGAGAGGAAGGTGCGAGGGCCGCCCAGGTTACACCCTGGATCGGCATTAGGAAGGTTGGGGATGAAGTAAAGGTTTGTTTTTGTCAGTATGTATGCGCCATGATGGACGCTGATTTTCTTTGATCCTTTTAGCCCAAATCTTGGAGTGGGTAGCAGAAGCGCATACCGTTCACATTTCCATTTTCGTGCTGCTACTTTGTATGTCATCGTTGTACGCAAATTCACTTTGTGTTTTTATCACCCGCTCAGCATCGCAATATGTATCCCTGACTGTATGCCCTGACTTGAGGCATAGCGAGAACGTCAATGGATCCATGGATCTGGTTTCCCTCTCGTGTCATTAGATATGGTCGAATAAATTAAAACACTTGACCGCCTCATGGCCTGTCATGAATTACTCTGTGGCATTGACATACATGATTATGGTTTGCGGGGTTTCGAGAGTGAACTCACATACAACGAGCTGTTCGTGAGGCATGCAGGGTTTATTTCTTCAGGTCGAATCTTTCCTCGCGCCTCATCTTGCCTTGCCACCAACGACCACTTGCTCTAGGTCTCCTCAGTATCCTTTCGCTAGCGATATGGATGCTCCTGCTCCCGTTGAATACAAGAACCTAGAAATTCATGGACCGATTTCAGTGGAAAGGATTGATGAATCGGATAACGACAAGCTTGGATGGGGCTTCGTGATATTGTACGTATATGTCAATTCCTGGCTGATTTTTTACTCACCCATTCGTAGAATCATGGGTCCCGTAGGAGCCGGTAAAAGTACCGTGAGGTCATGCATTATACCTTCATACTTATAGTTGTTGATGTGTTACTTTACCCCACCGTTATAACAGTTTATGGAGAAGCTTCCATCAAATGACGCCACGAAGATCAAGGTGCCGCCCCATTTGCAGTCAATCATCCCGTACCGAATCAAAAATGTTACCTGGCGCAAACACGCGGTTCATATTGTGGACACCCCTGGGTTTGCAGTTCTTAGAGAAGCGGAAATGCCAGTAATTTCGCATTTGAACCAGTGGATGCAGAACGCTGGGTGAATTTTATGTTCTCTCGATTCTTGAATAAATTTCTCATGATTACTATTAGTCCTCAGGTCTCCTATCACATCGTTTATCTCACAGATATCACCATGCAACCAGAGGGGAAACGAATGATTAAAAATTTTCAATCCCTCACAGGTGTTGTTTCTGCCACGAACATCACTTTCGCGACCACGATGTGGGACAGGATTTGGAATGAAGCTCTTGCCCGGAGGGCGGAGGAGACATTCAATCGACTTAGGGATGACTATTGGGCGGTATGTCTCCCTTGGATCCCGCCGCAACGTCAAATTCTATTCAACCTGACATCATTATTTAGGACTTCATAAGCGCGGGCAGTGATTTGGTCAGATTTCACAACACACCCGAGTCCGCCCTGTTAATTCTGGAAACTGTTGCAAGTCGATATGAAGGAGGAGCTAAGTCTCACGTCGAGGATATGTCCGTCAATAAAAGGCAGCTCATAGATCCGACATCAGCAAAACCAGATATGGTCCTCACTCCTAGCGTTATCCCGCGGCTCAAAGAAGTCGAAAACGCTCTTCATACGTCCCAGGAGGAACTGCGGGAGTTTCAAACGCCACCCACCGCTGATGATCCGGATGTCGCGCCACAGCTTCACGACTCAAACATCGTCGCGACCCAACAATCAATCTCAGGTTCAGATAATGACGTCGTCCATGCTTCGACGATATCTCCAGGTTCGCCTCAGAGAGTTCCGAGCACCCTTCCAAGCGAGTACGAAACCGGTGATGGGGACGGTGCGCCACATGTCCCGGACGCGGGCATTGTTGCACCCCATATCTCGCCCCCAGATTTGGACGACGACATTCACGGTCCGAGTATCATATCTACGGGTCCGCCTCGGAGCGATCCGAGGATGCCTGAAGCACCCCTGCCCAAGCGGGGGATATTCACACGAGCCACAGGTTGGGTGAAGCGCGCTGTCAAAAACCATATAAGGCGTCATCATTTCGACAAAGCTTAATTTAGTAGGTCCATTTCTGTGTGTAATGCAAGCAGACATGCTAATGTCAATTCTTTTTCTTTTTTTTCATTCAGGGAATGCTGTTTTCCTTTCGATACTCTTTGTCTTTTCGTTTTCAGTGCCTTTCTAGACTTATTTTCGTTTTAGTTGATATTCCTAGGAGTTTCCATATGTTCACAAATCGGTTTTGATACGTGCTCCCGGTGTATTTATGATGTGAACGCCCTGGCTGAGGATGGGTCGAATAATATTCACGTTCAGTATGTTGCGTTATAGGCAAAATTGTGTTACCCCTCATGCGTGCAGTTCAAACTTCCACTGGCATATTCCTTATAAAGGATAGATGTACCTAATTATCCCCACTTAATGATACACCATTCTTCCTTGAAAACCACTTTGAAATACGCTGGCGAAAACCTGTTGAAACCTCAGACAGCACAGCAAAGTCTTCCATCTCCTTGTGCACATCAACAAGCATCAACTCCACCTCTGCTTTATCCTTCATCAGCTGGCAAGACAGTTCTTTGTTAGCCATCATAGACTCCTGAGCCATGTCCTCTGTAATGGCCCAAAGCTGACCCTCCAATGCTGCGATGCGCCTCACCAATTGCTCGAAGAGGTACGAAGCGTAAGGTGCTTTTTGCATATCTTGACCCGTATATAGGTTGCTTTCGAATATGAAGGAATCTCCCGGGATACTTGTCCCAAATGCGTGGTCGAGGACTTCTAGTGCCGATTCTTGGCTGTTGTAGAACTTGGTGCATGTTGCTCCTCTGGAGGTGAAATCCTAGAAATAACCGTAAGCAAACCAACTCCTTACGGCCCTCATGAATTTGGAAACATAAGTTGTTGATAACATACTGCCCACTGCGAAGACCTATACTCCTCAAACCTCTTCTCCGCTTTTTCCTTTTGTGCGTCATCCCAAAGCGCATCCCACATCGTCGTCATAATTGTCACCCTCCTGGCCGCTTTTTCGCCAGTTATCATTTCAAATAGTCGTTTCGCGCGCTTCTTGCTCCCAGACACGCGCGTATCAGTGATACGCTCAAAGTACAGAGCGCGATCTACAACGAGGCCCATGCTGTCCATACTATACGAACGACACACGTTCAGGAACCTATTGCAACAATGATTTGATCACTCACGAAACGCTCACCTCGCCTTGGCCCACTCATGTAACATCGTCACAATCCTTTTCTCAGATAACTTGCGATCTGAGAAGCCAGGAGTATCGATGAGGTAGATCTCCGCGTCATACCCGATGTTGGTTATCTTTTTTATGTTGACAAGTCGGTAGCATTCTATGTGTTGTGTTACACTCTCGAGCTGGTTTTTGGATAGGCCGAGGGAGTGATCGTTAGCTAGGCACTCTAGGAACTGAGTTTTATGTCCGTAAGCGAAGGCACAACGAATGAGAGCGTCGAAGTATGTACATTGCTTTTCCCCGTTCCTGTGATACCCAGCAAGCTAATGCCGTGACACTCTCATCAGAAACTGACGCCCCTGAATCGCAAACGGCAACAGAGCAAACGACTCACATTATTCGAGATGAGAAGAACGGGAGCTTCTGGGTGACTTTTTCTAGGCTTATTGGACCGGTGACTTTGATGTTCTTGTAATCCGACATCTGGATGTGAAATTTGTGGTGTGGGCAGAACTGACAAGGTGCTTATCGAGCTAACTACCTACGCTGTGGTGATGGATTAATCCAAGCGACTGCTTATCATGATGGACGGAACACCCAATTTTTGTTTTCGGCCGAATTTCGGCATTTGGGCGAAGAAAAGAAAAAACTGAGATGATCCAAAAATGACCAAGGTTTGGCTCTTATTTGGAATGACATATAAATAACTTGTCTTGCAATGCTTGAAATACTAAAACGTATCTGATACCCATTTTAAAAACCGGCGTCGGGTGGAAGGTTTTGCTACGCCGTCCTTCCTCTCGATTACCAGTGACTCGAAATCGGCCATCTCTGGAAAGATCTGCCTTCTTGGTCACGTGTGCGCGACCCAACCATTTACTCGTCACTTACATAAACATACCCCTTCTCATTACTGGCATCGTCGAGCGCTCGTGGTTCGTTTCTTTACTTCTTCTTTTGCCCACCCTCCGCTTCCCTTTGAATATAACCCTTTTTCACACCTTTACCCTAAGATTCACTCAAATCCCACAGCTCACTCGTCTACCGTATCGCTCGCGTTGGATCGCTGAGGTATGTGGGTAGAGAGAGCCGAGGCTTCTGGGGGCGCATCCGTCCACAATCCTCGGCTCTCGCTCTGGGTCGCGTTTCGGCTTCCAGTCGTCACCTCTCCCATCCCCCACTACTACTACTACCTCATACCTCAACGATCTAGCAACGGCAAGACGCAAGATACTCGCGCTTCAGCAAGTAAAACCTCTACATCTGCTTTCTCCTTCAACAGGGTTTGTACATACTCGCTATCCCCACCAGCCGCTATGGATTCTTGACTCGATAGATCATCACCGATCACAGGAAGACGTCCTTCAAGCAGAGACATGCGTTCCTGCAAGCGCTCCAAGAGATACGGTGCGTATGACGCCTTATGGAAATTAGTCCCCGTATGTGGTTCACTTTCAAACACGAAGGAGTCGCTGGGTAGTCGCTTGCTGTATATGTCATTGATGATTGATAAAGCGGATTGTTGACTGTTGAGGAATTTTGCGCATTGAGTTTCCTTGGATGTGAAATCCTACGTTCAAGTTGACATTCGTGGTAAGTGTCCATGAGACCAACCAATAATCAAGCTTCAAGCCCAAGGCTGAATACGCTTACCCCCCAACAGGATGAATGATACTCTTGGAACCTCTTTTCGGCCCTGGTATGCTGGGCGTCGTTCCAGACATTATCCCACATGGTCGTGGCGTTTTCTCGCCAGTTATCATCTGGAATGTATGTACGAGAAGCTCGGTTGAGATCACGATGGGAGGGTCACTAGGATTTTGTAGGGATGAGTGCCCAGGAAAGTGGCACGAAGCCCGACTTCGGGCATGTGATGACTCTGACGTTCTCGGATTCTGATATCTGCATGTGCTGCAGATGTATTTGTGGTGATGGACCAATCAAAGTGACTACTTATCATGACGGACAGATCAATGGATCGTCATTATCGGCCTAATTTCGGTTTTGAATTCAGTCAGAGAAAAGATATGAAAGACCTATCTCACTAAAAACGAAACACTAAAACATATCTGATACCCAGTTCAAAAAACGACGCCGAACGGACGGTTTTATTACCACTTCGTCAGACTCGGAAATCGGTGCCCCAAAATTAGTCATCTCCCCTCTCGCCTCAACCAGCAGACCCCCGATGTCTGCTTTATCCTCCAATAGTTGTTGCACATACTCGCTATCACCACCAGCCTCGATGGATTCCTGACTCGAGAGGTCATCTGTAATCACACGAAGCCGTCCTTCTAGTAGTGATATGCGCTCCTGCAAGCGCTCCAAAATGTATGGGGCGTATGGGGCCTTGTACAGGTTAGGCCCAGTATACGGTGGTCTTGTGAATACGAAGGAATCGATTGTGGCCTTGTTGTCATACACCAGATTGAGAACCGATAAAGCTGATTGCTGGGTGTTTTCGAATTTTACGCATCGCGTTCCGTTGGATGTAAAGTTCTGTAAAGGCATCATATGTCAGTTATCGTGATTCGTAGCACGAGGGATTAAAGAGTGACCCACCTCCCAACACGATGAGGAGTACTCTTCAAACCTCTTTTCAGCCTTGTCTCTCTGCTCATCGTTCCACAAGGTATCCCACATCGTCGTCGCGATAGTTACGCGCCTTTCCGTCCTCTCTCCAGTTATCATTTGAAAGATCTCTTTGGCGCGTTTCTTGCTTCCTGACATACGCGGATCGGTGATGCGTTCGAAGTAGATTGCACGGTCTGCAGCAAGTCCTAAGTTGTCCATGCTTTACGGATGTTTGGTTTATCCGTTTTCATCAGGGGTTTGACGAATCTGTCAATAACCGGGGGTAAAAGAAGAGTGCGATTCATACCTTGCGCCTGCCCATTCATGTAACATTGACACGATCTTTTTCTCCGACATTTTGCGGTCTGAGAACCCTGGTGTGTCAATGAGGTATATTTCCCCGTTGATCCCAATGTTGGATTTCTTCTTCACATTCACGACGCGATAGCATTCGATGGATTGCGTGACGCTCTCAAGTTGGTTCTTCGAGAGACCAAGAGTTTTGTCGTCGGCTAGACATTCAAGGAACTGAGTATTTATTGGGTAGGTTGTTAGAAAACATAAAGCAGGAGAAGAACAACGACTCACGTTACTCTTTCCTGATCCTGTAACGCCAACCAACCTGGGGCAATATAAGAAAAGTCATGGGTACTAGTGATGCGTGATAGATCAGCTACGCACATAATTCGAGAGGACCATACAGGCAGCTTGTGTGATACTTTTTCGAGCCTTATGCGACCAGTGACCTCGATGCATTTAAACTTAGAGTCAGACATACGAACAACTCTTGGCGGTGTGGAGGAGGTTTCATCAGTTCTGTCGCTTCGGCGATCAAAATCGATAGCGGGGCTTGAATTGATAGCGGATCGGACGGTGAAACCCGGAGGCGAATGACAGGTCTAGGTTTCCAAGATAATCCAATTCACCAGTTCATGTCTAAAATGGATTGAGCCTCCAGATCACCCTAAGGTCGTGAATGACGTCTCCACGAAGATTGTGCAATGTGCAAGGGGCATCACTGTGATGCTGTGGTGACACAAAACCGAAGTTCGGGGGGTGTGACTGTCACGCAGCGCTCAAAGTCAACTTCAACCACGACGCCAACATCCTTATGTCCACCATGACGCCGACTCTACCTCTTGAAAAATTTCGAGTTTATTTTCGAGTTTAAACTAAATGAACCACACTATCCAGGTAGCCAGTTTGCCACCATACACCTGAAGAGGATTTCTTTGGTCAGCAAATCGTTGGCAGCTCTTTCTCAAGAGTCAACGTCCTGTCTTTAAAGAGATCAAGTCTATTGGGTTTCATGGTCGTTAAAAAAAGCGGTTCAACAGGTCTTTTCCATCATAAAGAGCTCTACGCATCTCTGCTCTTATCCTCAAAATCTCACTATCAATTTTCTCGACTTCGAGGGGTCCACACTCTCAGAAGCAACCCTAACCTGCGCACGGAGGCGACAAGTTCTGCAAGCTTCAACATCTAGAAATATCCCGCTACGGATACAACGCTGTCAATATTTCCAACCCAATCGACTTCCTCCTTGTCCATCTCACCAACATGTATCTCACAACATACCCTATCTATTCATGTCCAAATTCCTCGTTAGTCCGGTGGCCAAGGTTCTGTCCTTCAAGCGAACCAACGTTTTTACACTGGATGGACAATACTTGTCATCACGTATCACCTCCCTTTCCGTTCATGATACCCCCTCCTTTGACTTATCTATCCTCTTTTACCTCCCGGCCCTCGCCCATCTTCACCCCGGGGAACCTTAACCCACGATCACCAACAAATCAGTAGCGGACAATCCTTCATTCGATCTTGTAAAGCTAAGCCTTCCTCTTCCTTTACCGGGACAAACTGCCCTTGGCACAAATCTATTCAAGGACCGCTCTGATGCGGTGGGTATTGTAGAGTTTTGGAGGTCGTTGATATGGAGTATCAGTTCAGGGATTTCAGCGATGCTGTAGGTTTCAACCGGATACCGGCAGATGGCCCACCGATCAATTGCCTTTTATTATTTGGTACGTCTCAAAGTATTCCAATGGCTATCCTGCGCTGTCTGATGTTATCATGGGCACAATAGCCAGAGGGCACACCGACCCAATCTTCCCTGTCAACCTCGTCAGATTCGATACCTACTTTCACAACACCTCTCGTCCGATGACATCTCGCCATCTACCAAAGTGCTATGCCCTTTCCGCACGCATACATTCCCGCACTCACCACTCTCGTCGACCTCCTATCATCCATCGCCGCACGCAACGTTCTTACCCGCTTCAGCTTCCAACTCACCACCTCCCTTTCCAGTCCCGACCTCCCGCCCACCGCACCATGTAACGCACTCAGTGACGTCCTCGCTCCCGTCCAGAATTTCCCCAAATTGGAGAATGGATATCGCGGCTACGTTTAAAGTGGAGAAAGAATGGTTGCGTTTGCTTAGGAACGAGATGCTGCTGATGGATGAGGACGACGAGGGGTTGGGGTTTGTGTTTTGGAGTCAACGAGGGATTTGGAGAAGAGATTTAGGTATCCGCTGGAGAGGGATGTAATTATCGAGGAGTTATAGGTTTGAGTGGGAAGCGTTGTGGTTGTGGCGTTGATAATATCACTCTACGTTTTCCCTCATCCAATTCATTTTCGTGTTTCATTCACACCTCCCTAACAAGTCAACTCATGTCGAACCTCTGTTACTCTTTCTTCGTTGTGGGCGTCCTTGATAATCATTACCGTTTATCTCAAGGACCTCGTCTTTTCAAAGAGTGCTCCCACTGAGGATATGTATATTTTGTTCAATGAGTCATTGATTCGAGTCAGCATTTCGTGGGCAATTATACCGACTCTTTTGACATAAGGATGCGTTTCAGTGATGTCTTCCGTTATTTCGTGGTTGCCATGGTTCGATTTTGTTGAAAATATGGAGTTTATGCTGTTGGGTCTCCCCTTCACTCATCTACGGGTTCCACTGTAATTAGTCCTGGTACATTATCTATGTGAATATAATAGGATGGGGACTTTGACTTGCAATCGGGTCCTCCATATTATACGTGTTTCGTTTACAGTTTAATCACAATATATACGTCGTGAGCTTCATGACAACATCCTCGATTCCTGAGCTAGCTAAGCCCCTAAAACCACTTCAATATACGACGTGAAGACGAAACCTCTGACTCAGAAAGTTCAACAAAATCTTCCATCTCCCTGTGCGTATTGGCAAGCATCAACTCCAGTTCCCTTTTATCCTTTGTTAACTGGCGACACATGTCAACATCAGCCGTCGTTGATTCCTGAGATAGTTCTTCCGTAACCACCCAAATTTGCCCCTCCAATACGACCATTCGCTCCATCAATTGTTCCAAGAGATACGACACATAGGGCGCTTTTTGGATATCTTGACCCGTATAAAGGTTGCTTTCGAATATGAAGTTATCACCTTTGAGTCTTCGGCATGCGTGATCAAGGAGTTCGAGTGCTGATTCTTGATTGTTGTAGAATTTGGTGCATGTCGTTCCTCGGGAGATAAAATCCTATAGGAGATGATAAATAAACCCCCTTCATGGCCAATAAATTTGAGAACATGGTGGTGATGACATACTTTCCAATGCGAAGACCTATACTCTTCAAACCTCCTCTTCGCTTTGTCCTTTTGTGCATCTGTGCACAGCGCGTCCCACATTATCGTTGAAATTGTCACCCTCCCCGCCGCCTTTTCGCTTGTTCTCATTTCAAACAAGCGTTGAGCGCGTTTCCTGCTCACCGACACACACGTATCAGTGATACGTTCAAAGTACAGAGCACGATCGACAACGATGTCCATGCGATCTGAGAGTCCTGATGTGTCGACAAGATATATTGGGGCATCGAATCTAGCATGCCTGAAGTTGGATTTCTTTTTGACATTAACAAGCCCGTAACAATTGACCTGTTGTGTTACGCTCTCGAGTTGGTTTTTGGAGAGGCCCAGGCTGTGGTCATTGACTAAACATTCCAGGAACCGGAAATGTCGTCGATCTTGTGGGGTCAAGATATAGAGAACACCGGCAGTATACTTACGTTGCTCTTTCCTGTCCCTGTCGTACCTAATAAGCTATATATATACATATAAAAGTGCTTATTATCGAGAACCGGTCCATGACACAAGGCTGAGCCGCTCACATTGTGCGAGAAGACCAAACAGGTAGTTTCTCAGTGACTTTTTCGAGGCTTATTGGACCTGTGACTCTGATGTCCTTGTAATCCTGCATCTATCGGTGCTACGTGTGGTGCGGGCAGAGCTGGTTGGGTGCTTATTGAGCTGAGTACGTGTGGTATGGTGATGCACCGATGAAGACCACTCGTTGTCATGGTGGGCAGATTATTGAATTATGAATGCATATCGGCCGAATTTCGGCATTAGAGACCAGGAAGGAAACGAAAACACCGAGATAGGTTCGATTGATTTGACAACAGATACTCAATCAGTACCCAGGGGTACTCATTATCGGAAGTTTATGTCTGTTTGAAGCCTTGGTGAACTTCAAAGCTAGGTGGATTGGGTTCTAACGTTGTCTCCACAGTCCTGCTTGCTATCGATACCCTACATGCTCGTTTTTCCTTTCAGAGAGGATACGAAATTCGCTTCCATTGTTCGGGTTTGATGCGCAAATACTTAAGCATCTCGTATAATTTTTCCTTACAGAATGCGAAATATTTTATGTTAATAAAAGACAACAACCAGATCTAAATAAGAGGGTTACATCGTCTACTCCTATTACGGGACTGGTATGAACACCCATAAATATTCATTTCTTTCAAGTTCGACACATAGTTATTGCCAACGAGTCCAGACAGTTCCAGATTTCGCGGTTCACCTTTCTTCACTCTTTAAGGGAACTCCGGGCCGAAATTTTGATACGTCGGGCAGAGGTTATCCCAAGCAGCTGAGCAGACTTAAGTTAGAGTCACTGTTGAGACTGAATGGAGGACACATACTGGGTGGATCCATGGTAGCAACGGTGGTAGGATCCTCCGCGAATACGACGGATAAGCCACTGAAATTGAAGGAACCTGAATAAGCAGAATGACCAGAGAGAAAGTATGATGCTTACGCCTCGAAATGCCAGTCGATGTGGCTGAGAAGAAAGAGAAGATGTTAGCTTGAATGTGTGCGGTCAATACGATGACACTGGACTTACCAGTGCATAATCCATGGGCCAGGATTATCAGTCCTGAATCGGATAGTGACATTGTCGCCAGTAGTACCAACGCTGACCACATCTCGCTTAATGGGATTAACATAGTTATATACGCTACTCCCAGCACTGCGAACGACATCGAAGGTATGCTGCATTGTCATTAGATTCTGAACACATCACATGGGAAAGTAGAATTGAGCTTACGCCATGCAAGTGAATAGGATGAGGGCTTCCTGCAGAGCCTCCAGGGATCGAAATCTCGATGACCTGATTAGGAGGGAGAGGATAGACCGAGCCAGCTGGTAGAAGGTTCGAGGCTGGTACACCGTTGATGAGTTGCAGAAGAACAGGAAGAGAAGGCGGGGTGAATGAAGCGCCATTAACCCTGAACCTTCCTCCAGTAAAGGCGATAGCCATGTTGAGGTTAACATCGGCTGCGCCTGGAGTGGGAACACCAGGAGCTGGGTCACCCGACAGGGGTACTAGGTTGGTCTCGCGCATGGGGTTGCTGTTGGGTGACTGAGTGGTAGTCGGGTCAGCTGTATCATCGGCGCCGAAGTAACGAAGGATAGCGGAGTTGATGCCACCCGCGAAGCCTGTTGTACCGAGATTGGGGTTGGCGCGAATCCAGTAGTTATTGACTGCCTGGTTGGTCTCTAAAATGAACGAGTAACGTTGACCAGCGAAGATTTGAATGGAATCAACGACCAAAGGAACTGTGTTGACTGCATCAGCTTCGATGATGGTCTACAGAGGATGTTAGCCAGTGCACTCTTGGTATGAAATATTGAACGTACAAGAGTGTGACCGTCGATAGAGAACTTGTAGTTCGGGTCACAAGCCAAGTTGACAAGACGGAACCTGTACCGCTTGTTGGGGAGGACTCTGATCACGGTGAGAGGTACAACGGCGCCTCCAGAAGCACGGCCAACTCCGTTGATTAGCGTCGCTGCGGGACGGGGAACAGCACCGGCCTGTGGCGCAACCACATGATACCAATCGCCAAGAGTGATAACAGTTGACTCTGAAACACGAACATTAGCGCATGTAGGCGATGAAAGGCCTGGTGCCGCATACCATCATCAAAGTCGTACAAAGCGAGATGTGGGTCCTGTGGGTCATATACAACCATAGGACCACGAAGTCCATCACAGTATTGAGTAGCTTAAGAATTGCGTTAGAAGCAGTCTCGGCATTGAACAGAAGTCCAGAACTTACAGTGGTGAGAATGATACCAGAAAGTACCGGTTTGTGTAGTCGTTTCGAACTGATACAAGAACGATTCGCCTGGGACGATAGGACACTGACTGACGCCGACGGGTCCATCAGCCCAGTTGGACCCAGATTGGAAGAAACCATGCCAGTGCTAATCAGAAAAGAAAACATCAGTCACAGTCGCTCAATTAAAGCGAGCGTTATGCATCCAACATACAATGGCAGTCGTTCTCAGCATGGTCGTATCAGTTAGAGAATCAATCACATTGATGCGAAATTGTTCTCCCTAAGGTGTGTTGGATGCGAGGTCAGTCACGTCAAGAGCCGTGTCGATCAAACAACCCTACCTTGGCGGCACGAATTAAGGGTCCTGGGAGGGTGAGGTCGGTGGCTGAGGACCCAGCAAGGACGGCTCTAGTCATGAATGCGTGTTAGTGGTGCTTCCGAGCTAAAAACAAGTCCAGATTTCTTACGAGCGTTGGAATCCATCTGGTGAGACCTGTGCATTGCCGATATGGAGGTCTGCCACAGGCCCAATGGCTGCGTACGCAGATGAAATTAAGGCCAAAGTCCCAGGTAAGGTGTATGCACGCATTGAGGTACTTTGTTCGTGGGCTCAATCTGGGGACGTACGAGGCTTTTATAGCGACACCGTGCAAGGCCTGGTACACCCTGAAGGGGTTCAACATGGTTCATTTTGACAAATTTACAGTGATGGGCAGTGATGGGAGAGTATGTTTCACAGACACGTAACATCGGCATTGAAGGTTCGAGCACCCGTGGGCGGGCTTTTAGACTATGAATTGAACCTGATGGGGTTGGATGCCCATCAATCTTGTTGCTTGTTGCAGTGTATGTATGCGTTTCAAAGATATGAGATGCTTAACATAACGAGAGGACGCTGAACCTCCGTTGTGGGGCTTGCTGCGGGTGCTTATCATTCTGAATAGATGCTTATGGTTAGCATTGTTCTTTTCGGAGTCTTTGTGAACTACCATCGTCATTCGTAGGAAGGTGAAGCATCCTTTGACTAAGCTAACATATGAGGCCGATTCCATCACATAAGCGGTATAAAGAAGTCCCCACTGGCAGTCACACTCCCCAAGTCCTCACTTTACTTCATTCCACCACATCATGAAGGTCGCTGCCGTTTGTATTGTCGCTTTAAACACCCTCGCTGCTGCTGCGGTATGTACCAAATCATCTATTAATATTCAATTGACTGACATAGTGCTTAGTCCGCTCTGCAAAATAGAGCTGCAGCGAATGTCTTCACTGCTGAACAAGTTATTGTGACCCTCGTCGACAAGGCGCCATTCATGGTTGAGGTCACCAAGACCACTACTTGGACGTAAGTCATCTGTTCGCATGTCCATTTAAACGTGGTACATTATCCAATAGTGCATGCTAATGACTTTGATCGCGTTAGTCAAGGCGAAAGTATTACCTCGTCTCAACCCACTGACGCCCCAACGCCGACACTCGACCAGAGCTACACCCCCTGAATACTTGAAAATCAAATTTCTATTTATCCTATACATATGAGAATTCGATATGTAATAAATTTGCTCGAGATGTATACACGAATCTAGTATGCTTTTAAGGAATCCACCAACTTGTGTCGATGAGAACTAAGCACGAACGCCAGAAATCAGTGTATTCTTTGAACACATTTGAATACATCATCTTTTGAGCGAGTCCGCCTCAAAGTCACGCACAGTAGTGAGACTGTTTATCATTTCTCAACTTTGGAATACGGGGAATATGATGTTTTGGTTGTTCGTGCAAAGCAGAAAGACTGCGAGGGGGAATCGACTAGCATCGGTACGTTTAGAAAATGAAGTCCGTCGATGCCCGGTAAAAATTCCGTCGATTTCAAGAGCGCAGCATCATCCGAGTTTGTCGAGTACGGCCTGCGAGTGATTTCTTTCTCTGCGCAACAAAAATTGACACTATTCATTCGAACTTGCCGGGTTGTGCGGTCTTGTTCTGATGACGCGGTAAACCCCAAAGGTGTAGAAATGATTATTATTCCTATCACCCTTGAGAAAAGTGAACATTCCAACATTTCATATCGCCTGTGTAGATTGTTTCTACGACTCTACGATACTCCATGCCATCCCGCAAAGTAGTCATTGGTAAGGTACCGTTTTGTCATACTTTCCCCGGCGCTATGTGCGCCTTACATCATTGACCGAGAATATTCCGCTGCCCTCCCACTCTTCGACCTGATGGTACAACCGCCGATTGCTCCACTGGTAGTATTCCGATCTGTCCGCTCGATAATTGTCTCTCTTTGAGGCATTTTACCACATTACGGAGCCGAAGGGCAATCTGATGGATGGGGACTACATACATGGAGAAGATATGTGCTTTGGACCACACGCACATAGTATACTCGGTGTTCTTTGCGGCCGTTCCAACGCGTCAGAATGGCGACAAATATCGGACAACGATTACCAACGACTGATAAAACCGCATATTAATGATATACATCTCATTGGTATCAATAAATTAGGGGACTTTGACTCTGGTTGGAATCTAGGTTTGCGCGTCAGTTTGCACGAGATATACAGTTCAAGTATCGCACAAGCATTGCAAGATGCTGATGGAATTCTGATGAATATCATGACTGCGCAATATCATTTCCTAAGTACGAGGGCTGAAGCTACCTTGTTGTAAATCAAACTCGAGGACGTTAATGGCTACTGTAGCACTCCATCATGATGATAACTGCCATCGGAGAAGGCATGGTCGCTGGATGACACTGGGAACCTGACAACGACAGGAACCCGATGATTCAGTCGGTAGTTACAATTTTTTCGTTTCCATATCTCTTCCACATCATTGCAAATAAGGATGACTATCGTTTTATCCAGATTCTTTTCAGCAGCCCTGTACTCGTCAGAGAATTGGCTGGGTAACAGTGTCATGTTCGAGGAGTAGAGCCGCGTAGAGCTGAATATCAGCAAGTTTTCTCAGGGATCCCTTTCAAATACCCACGGATCTGAACCCACCAATAGCATTGGGGTTTATTGATAGCTGGACTCTCACTACAAACGCTCACGGGTATTTGAAAAATGTCAGTTGGAGTGGGATCTAATTGTGCAATGAAATATGTATTTGAACAACTATAACTACCTACTTCGAAGAAAGACAGTTGTGCCTGATCAGTGGAGCTCTGGAAAACCCGTACCGAAATTTGTGGTAATAATCAGGTAAAGAAGGTGATCAAGCGACGCTGAACTCACGCTCTCGCGTCGAGATCAAGGAACCAAAGAAACCAATAACCATGACTCCAACGATTTAATTGAATGGATGATAATCATTTCTCAACGCTGACTGAGGTGGTATGGGCATTATTCAGGCTCGTTCATCCGAAGAATAAACATGGAGTTTGTCGCCCGTCTTTTCCCTCGACCATGAGGGAATTACAATCGAATGATTTAGAGTTGTGAGCATTTCTTTTGGATGAACGGCTTCATTTTCATGCATCACCCGCTGTGTGCTTATATTTTGGGCACGGACGATGTAAGGGTCAGCTGAACCGACAGAATGAAATGGGCCGTGTCCCCCAATTTTCTTGTGTGTCAGCAAATTCATCAGGACAATGGAAAGGCGGCTTTGGGAATTTTCAATGTTCAGAAAGTACCTACATCAGTAAGTTGCTAAATGTCATTTCTTCTCTCTATCCATTGAATTGGTAACTCCGAAGCTTCGATGTAGAGTGAGCAGGACATAGAACTACACTTATTTTTAGAGCTGTCTATTATCTGTTAAAACCATCTTGTGCCATGATATTGATCCACTTCCATACCGCGATAGGCAACGCTCAGCATTCAACATTGAGCGACCCCACGGATATCATCACAACCGAGTCATCGGCCCGCATCAAGAACGGCCCCCTTAGCATCCGTTGATTACATACACGTTGTTGCCACAAGGGAAAGCTGGGTCAATGGTTGATTCCGCCAATGCGCTTCTCTTTCTTGAATACTATCATGCATTGAACGAGAAGAGATCTGCCCTCCTCAAATTTTCCTCCAGCGTCTAATTCATTCAACCAGCTGTCTACAGTGGTAATCTATTTTTGATCCATTATTCATTTGTTCAAGGTCAATGTCAGCCCAATTCAACATACGCACACCGACGCCTCGCAAGATAGTCGTCGACTGACCACCTTTCGATCCGACATTGAAGCGAAGTGTTCAACACCATGCGTTGAAGAGGATTACCATGATGAGCAGAGCCCCATGACTTTGACGTCTGGTTGCAAAAGCCCCAGGAGGACCGTCCATACTACGTCTATAAATACGGAGGTGAGCCATGGTTTGGGCATAGAACTCGTGGGCGGTGGCTTAACATGATCCTCCCAGACATTTGGGCTCTACTCGTATATTCTATCAGCTTTATAATTACACTTACCAAAGCTACGCCTCTTGAATCACACCAATATGTGAGGCGTGCAACCCAGGTTTCGTTGATCAACTACTCCTACTCAAACAACGTACTCTCCGGTTCCATCAATGTAAGTTCTTTGATTGACGATTCCTATGCTCTTGTACGATACAATACTGACATTTTACGTTAAGATAGAAAATATTGCTTACACCAAGGTCGTCAGCGTCGTCTGGGCCGTCGGAAATTCATGGTCAGACTCTCAGGTCATGTCAGCGTCGTACACATCTTCTGGGTCTAACAACTACGAAACGTGGTCCTTTGCTGGATCTGCTCCTGGCGCGACTCAATTCTATATCCGTTACACCGTAACTGGTCAGACTTACTACGACCCTGGCAACAACGTCAACTATCAAATCAGGTCATCCACGACCACGACATCACGTATAACGACGACGACAAGCTCCTCGACATCTACGCTGATCACGAAGACAACCGGTACCACTACCAGCACAACTATAACGACTACACCACCTTCTCCTACCGGAACTATCTCTCCATCATCCATCCCGCCTATCGCTCCCACCAGCATTCCGTCAGAGGTTGCAGTAACTGCACCATCTGGATGCGGTAACTTCAATGGGCAGGATAGCTGCGTTGGAAACTCGTTTGACATGGTCGCATCATCTGAGCATCGACGTTGGCAGACTCCACCCCGAGGCGACGCCGCGTACCACGATTCATTCCAGGATTACAGTCACCTTGTCGGATACGCCGATATTCAGTACAGCTCTGCAAGGACCTCCGCTGTCGTCACCGTTAACGCCGCACACAAGAACGGTGCTGCTCTCACCTACAATTTTGGTGGCACCTCTCAGTCTTCATCGACGTTCCAAGTTACCAACTCTCTCAAGACGGAGTTGGCTATCACCGTGACAAGCTCTGACGGGAAGAAACTCGTGCTGGATCCCATCAACTTCGTGTGGCAGAATCCTGGTTTGGAAAAGGCGCAGGCAAGCTTCAATGGGGGTCAGAAAGGCGGAATTGTTGAACTTTTTGGATGGCCTTGGAACGATGTAGCGAAGGAGTGCGCTTTCTTAGGCAAAGCTGGCGAGTCAATCTGTCAGACTCTCTTTAATGATTACTTATGTTATGAATATAGGTTACATGGGGGTCAAGGTCTGGGCTCCCAATGAGCACGTCTGGGGATCCAACTACTACGAGACTGATGGCCAGTTCAGACCTTGGTATCATCTGTAAGTCGCTATCCTTTCTGCAATTGAACCGTTCAAAACCGTTTCTGACGCTAATTTACGACTATAAAGATATCAACCAGTTTCATATCGACTCCAGAGTCGTCTTGGTACCCGTGCTGAGTTACGCGCTATGCTTAATGCGTGTCGCAGCGCTGGTGTGAGGGTTTATGCCGACGCCGTGATAAACCATATGTCTGGCCAAGGAACAGGTGCGTCGTTGCATCCCTTACATCTCAATGTATGCGCTAAATAAATGCGGCTTCCGTATCAGACATTCAAAATCACCGTGATCCATCTTGCAATCTCTATTCAGGACACAACGGCACCGCGTACTCTCCCTACTACACATCAGGGAACACGTTCCTCATCAACCCATCCACATCTACTCGTCCTACACTCGAATTCCCTGCAGTCCCCTACGGCCCAACCGACTTCCACTGCGAACGCAGTCTCAGCGACTGGAACTCTGGGGACATTATTACGAAGGGTTGGCTCGTCGGACTCACTGATCTCAACACCGAGAAACCATATGTTCAAGACCGCATCGCCACATACCTCACCGACCTCCTCTCCATCGGTTTCTCAGGTTTCAGAGTCGACGCTGCTAAGCACATCGGGCCAGCGTCCATGGCTGCCATCCTCGCTCGTTTGAAGAATAAGATGGGAGGCGAGTTGCCGGGGGATTTCGTTACATGGTTGGAGGTTATCATTGGGGGGGAGAAGGATTTAATGGCGTGTGGTGGTGGCGAGTGGAGTTGGTATACGAATTTTGATAACAAGATGAAGAGTGCTGGGTTGAGTGCGAGCGATATCAGCAAAGTCAAAATTTGGAGTAGCGGTCAGTTTTACCTTACCGTCTATGACTGAGCGATTGATTGATGTTTATCTTGCAGATTATCCGAAAGAGATGCCCATCTGCGGGTCTTGGATCATCCCTACCTCCCGTTTCGCTATTCAAAATGACGACCACGATCAACAGAACGACGTACGTCCTGTTTCATGACCACCTGAACCGATGCTAAAATGCTGATCTCAACCAGGGTTCATCATCTCGCGACATGGGCGACAAAGGATCCGTTCTCATCAAGGACAAGGACGTCCCTAAGCACCGCTCCTTCGAAGTTCAACTCTTTAGTCGCACCGATAACGACTGGTGGATCAAAATCGTCCTCTCTTCGTACCAGTTCTCTGCCATAGGTGGCAATGGCTTCCCTGACGGTCTCTCTGACTGTTCCCAGTATTACACCGGGACTCAGGCGGCGGGTGGGTGTAAGGGAATTGGAAAGGATCAGGCGTATATTGAGAGCTCATGTGGGTATACGATGGCGACTGGGAAGTATACGAGGGTTCATCGGGATTTAAGTATCATCAATGCGATGAGAGCGTGGGTTGGTTTGGGTGCGACAACTGCTTCAGCGTTGGGTATTTCTGGATGCAGTTAGACAATTACTGAGACAAATTGAACAGCACCTGTATTTTCATGAAGGAAGATCTAGGTTGAATGTGAATTTACGATAGATTATTCTAAAATATTTAGGCACTCATCATCGATTTGTATGTGTGGTAACGTATATCTATCATGCCCTACCAAACCTCGAAATCTACTGAGGTAACTAATTCCACTTTCTCGTTCAACTCTGGCATGGTATCCAAAATGAAATTGTCTAGCTCTTCTTCGCCCATGGTGTCGTTAAGTATCTCCATCGTAAATGGATCCGTCATCAACGTGAGCGCGAAGCGAGCGAAATCTAGTTCTGAGAATTTCTCCTCATCCGCTAGCAACGCTCCGATTTCTGACCATAGGTTGGTGGCTGGAAACTCGTCATTCGGCATCTCAGTGATGAAAGTGAAATGAAGTGAGGAGATACCCCCGAGTTTTGCGATTGACGAAGGAGTTCAGATAGCGACGGATGGTAGGATTCTTCGTAATCCATAGCACGTTGTCTGATGTCGAGGATGGTCGTATTTTTGGGAATGCGTTTGGAATAGGTATCCAGTTTGATCTTACTGAGCGGGAACACACTTTCCGTGCAGTGATATGCTGAAAGTACGCGGATCAGAGTTCAAGTTTCGAGGAGTAGTTAATATACGCACCTGTCAGAACAATGTAATAGTCGAGTGGAGGGTCTTCTTCGAGAGCCTATTGAAGGCCATTATGTCGCCATGATTTGTGAATCCATACTCAAGTTGATGGAGCTTTGAAAATGCTGGAACACCAGCATCTTCTGAGCGTGGCTTGTAAAAATCCACGACAAGGGCGGTGCTTCCCGGTGCATTTGGAAATGATAGGGAGAGCTATGGGAGGCCAATCGCAATTTTATTATTGCTTTACCCCGGATCTGTAGAGCGAAAAGACTTTTAAATTTTGTGCTTACCATTCGAAAACCGAATGTATTGGACGCCCCGAATCGATATAAAATGGAAAATTCATGTTTTTTGCCAAATAGCGAATCTGTGCTTTCCCCCCGAATCGACACACGAAGCCCCGAATCCAGAAACTGAACTTGGCAACCCTCAAGCCCCCGAATCGTTTCTGCTACCAGCAACACATAAAAACGGATGCTTCGGACTTTGAAAGCGGCATCATACGGCTCATCAGCAAACCTGGCAAGCTCAGATAAGTTAGATAGTCTGGAATCGCCCTGGATAAGATAACATTAGATATTGCTAAATGAGACGGTCAATCTCCAGAACCGAACAAGGGTACAGGTTTCTGCCGATCTCATTCAGCCCAAATTGCTTCTCAGATGACAAGTGAACTCATTCCAAGTTGTATTAAGCATTGATCGACCTGTGTGCTCCGGTGCATATCATCGAAACAAGTACTCAAAGGTTAAAATTCGATGATCCGAAAACGAAGCGATAATGCAGCAATGCTAGATACATGACACGATAAGAAAAGAGTTCTACAAATCACCTTTATTCAGTCCAAATTCTGCACATATCTCGTTGATGACAGTATTAGCTAAGTGTGCCTTCGTGTCCAAGTCCTGATTTAGGGCGAGAATCACTTATGCCAACAAGTGACAATTATTCCTATTAATCCTTTGTGCTTTGATCATCAGACTGTAGCAATCCGAAAGGTGTATTGGGTTCTTCTCCTGCATAAGCCCTGAAACGACAAGGTTCCGAAGTCCATGCAACCACGCAGAGAGGTGGTGTAGACAATACAAGCGACTCGGACACGCTATGGCGCTTGATTTGGTTGGCTGACGCTTTTTGCGTTTTGTTCGGTTCCCTGATATCCATATCTTATCGAAGGCCTTATTGTGTAAGGGAGGAGAAATGTAATCTTATCTTTATGCCGAATCGCCGCAGTGCTGTTTTGTGCCGCTTTCAATGTCCGATTCATGCTTTTTTGGGCCTCTATGACGCTGTTTGGGCACAAGATTAGTATGGATTCGGCGATATGGTAGTGGATCCGGGGCATGTAGTGCAGATTCGGGGGTAGGAATAGATCCGCTACTGGGTCAAAAGCATGAATTTTCCTTTTCATATTGATTCGGGGTGTATATCACATTTGGTGTTATAGCATTAAGTGAATTTATTTCTCTCTACAGATCCGGGGTAAAGCAATAATAAAATTGCGATTGGCCTCCCATAGAGAGCTGTTCCAGATTGAATGATGGCGAACCAGGTGTTGATTTCATGGTGAAGATGGGTGTTAAATCTGAGAGAGAAAGGTACGCCAGCTGAGGGAGATATATGAGGAGTGTCAAGTCAAACGTTGTGTATTGCGACAGTTGAGGGACGTGATTTTTGAAAGAGGATGACTAGCACCGAGGGAGAATCCTGTGGTACGATTGAGCGATAGGGATTCCGCTAAATGAGAGCCTAGGAAGGAAGATGGTGCGATATTTGTCATATCGTCTACGTTGAGCACACGAAGCGTTTGCTGTGATATATATGTGTTGACGAGATGTCGAAGAAGAGATATGACAGGGTGTGATGCGTCCTTAATATTAGGGATGTACCCAGACCCTTGGCGCTGTACGATGAGCCGCTGAAGATCGGTGAACGTCGCAAGACGATTCCGGGCGGATGAAAGAATTCCTTTAGACAACGTAGAGCTCTCAAACCCCAAGAAATCGATGTTGAGACGCCTGACATACGAGGAGATGTGCGGTGACCTGCTTATGATGCTCACGAATCGTTTGAGCTTCCTCTCCCCTGAACGACTCAGCTTCAGGGTGATGTCCTCGAAGATGTATCGTTGGCTCAGAGCGGCAAACGTTCTGCTGACCAGAGAGCATTGACTGAGGACTTTCAAACGTTGATGCTGGTAGAAATGGTTGATAGACACGATCCCCTGGTAAGAGATCTATTATTTGCGAAAATATCTCCAGTGGAAAGTCAGGAACGGAGGGATTCATGAATAATGGGGAGCTTGCGGGCGAGGTGGCTGTAGTAAGTATGAGAGAGGTTTGAGCTCAGGAAAGGCTTACATGGCGTGGCACCGGGTCAGGGGCGATGTGGTTCCGTTCACGCTACCCTTCACCGGATTGTGTTCTTCGGTTTGAATGACGTACTAGGAATGTTAATCACTCGTGACTATCCAAGGGTCCCTCGGGGACCGGGAAAATATTAGAAGACGATAATTTTACAGTACGTTCGAAAAACCACGATCTTTCATTGTAGACGGCATAGTCATAAATAGTATCCTCGTACTCACAATATTCTTATCTTTACATTGAAAACACATAATCACAATTGATAAGTCTCCAGAACACCACACAGCTTTGAAACTGCAGATTCAACCCCTTTATCAGCGCAATTCCTGATGGGTATGCCGTCAAGCTTTGCGGATTGTCTACTGTGGTTCATGGCTGGGACTTCTTCCTTTCGATTGTTACCTTTGATCGTCCTTTCGATTTGCGATTTGACCTCTACCATTTATAAAATCAGACTTGATGTATGAATTGAGTCTCGAAATTTCGAGTACATGTGCGGGAACTCCCAACAAGTGTATGTGGAAACCTTCGAAGTGTGTGTGGAATCTCTGGACAGGGTGTACAAACCTCAAAACGGTGGTCAAAACTCAGATAATTTGGGCATATTTGAGAAATACATTGGAAAGCGTGCGCGAACTTGTTCTCTAAGGAAGTTTTACCTGACATTGTGAGTTCTCTCCATCAGTAAATTTAAGAGGTTCAGATAATGCATCATAAGGGTCATGTAATCGATGTAACTTGCTGTCAGCGGTATAATCTGGCATAATCTTACAACATACCATATATCGACCTTATAAGCCCACCCTCTGATATGTCAGTGTCATCAGATTGATATCAGAATGGCTTGACATTAGCAGAGAAATAATTTATGTCGCAGATTGCCAGTTGAAGTCGTAGTTCATATCATGCTAGAACTGGATCCCAGATTTCTTGCGGTTGGTCATGAAATAAATAGATGGAAAAACATGTCATTATCATTTAACGGAAATATACATTAGAACTCAAAACAATATTCTACTAGAGTATTAATTAATCATGAGAAGGGGTGTCCAAACCATGAGCCAATTCATATTCTCCATAGTGCTGTCCTCTATATAACTACATGCTGAAAGATTGGAGGAAGAAACGAGTGGAAATGGCACACTAGCACGTCACGATGTTTGAAAAGTGGAGGTGTTGCCTTGAAAATACAGTTTTAATTTAGGTGCGACAATTGCTAGAAAGTAAAAAGAAACATACCTGAACCCTCGAAACGAACCAACCCATGAGCATAGAACTATACCTATAAAGTTTAAATAGGTGTTAGTGCCTGTTAATGTTGAGAGATATGACAAGCCAGTCATACCTTATATTATTCTAGCTCAACTGGCTCACCTTAAGGGAAATTAGGAGGAATCGTAGTGAGTTAGACTGGTGACGCAGTCCCTCACCCGAGGCATCAGCCTCACGGCGGCTGATGCCTCGGGTGAGGGGCCCAAGTCACAGGCCTGGTAGTGAGTTAAGTGAGAGAGGTCGCATGAGGGTCCTCGAACTTCGTGCTGAATTATGAACCAACTATCACGTGTAGTGTTCATAAGCATCACAGGCGTGACGGTGTGCTGTCTGTCACATCCAATCGAAGGAATTTTGCTAAGTCCTTTTTCCCAAGGTGAATATCAGGCGATGTCAGGGAATATAAGCATGCTACAATTCTGACACATGTATCATGAACAAAATACAACCATTTTATTTCCAGACAAGTCTACCATCAAGATGGTTTATTGAATATATACTTAATAGCAGAATGGTACCTCAGTGCACGTCCATGCACTGGCATATCAGTGAGGCAAGGTCTGTTACATAATGGTCAGTGCCAGAACGACAAAACAGGTTTTGATTATTTTGCTGATGTCAGTCTTTACACCACCAGCATCAGCAAACTGTCCATTCACATTTGAGGTTTCGTGCGTTTTTTAGGATTTTTTGGTTTTCAAAAACCTTTAAACTCATAAAACCTACCACATAAATCAATAGCAGGTAAGTTTAGCGATTTTGGATTGAATATGACTACTTTAGCGACTAGATTTTAATTATACCGCCTATCTTGCCCGTAATTTAGATTTATTTTGTAGATATTTTTCATGAGTTTTCCGGGTTTTCTGGAGGTTTTAGGGGTTTTGACTTAGATTATAATATTTAGGCTAGAGATGGTTTTTAGAAAAACATACATGGGTTTTTAGGTTTCGGGTTTTTACGGTTATTTCTATTTCTAAGCGGTTTTCAGTATTTTAAAAACTGAAAAATGTGAACGGACGAGTTCCTGATGCCAGTTTCGAACAGTTTGCGCCGAATTCTATTACCTTTTCAGGCAATTTTTTAGGATCTCCTCAATGCACTTCCCAACGTTACGAACGCCTTCAAGTGTTTTACGGACACACCCGAAAGTTTGAATGTCTTTTCAAATTTTTAGACACATATTTTTTTAGGTTTCGATACGTGTTTTTCAAAGTTTGGTCTGCCCTTTTGAACATCCGTGTTTGGAAGTTTCAGACACGCACTTGCGAGTCTGCGGACACTCTTTCCCGATTCCACGCACACTTGAAGATTGTGAAACAATCTATATAATGGTAAGTGGATTTTCATTACAATACGCTAACGTTACAGAGTTTCCACATACAAAATAATATTTGTGTAGATGGCACACCATAGACTGACATGTATGATTGCCTCACCCTTTTCCTTCCTTTTCTCTCAGTTCACATTCTCTCCCTATGACCGTTTCAACTGTACTTGCGCATGGGTAGGCGTGTTCAAGTTTGCACTAGAGTACCCACATTCCGTGCTGATATCTGGTTGACACATCATGAAGGGTATTCTAGTCTCCCAAGTGTGTCTCAGGGGTCTCCTTGGTCTGCTGTCAGGAAGACCTTCCTTGCTGAACGAAATCTACGAAAACCACCCTCCCAACTACACAAACTCTGAATTTCTTGAAACATTTATCCATTTGCATATCTATACATGGTTGTGCAGTTACTGGAAGACACGGTAGTCTAGGGGTTAGAGAGCAGATGGATGGTGGGGCACATCCTCCTCTGTCCATCGGCTCTCGACCTGGGAAGTGGTGCAGTGGTCTTCGGGCCATTGCCCTCTTTCCACCCCGAGAACTTAGCCTCTAGGCTACCTACATCCTTCGGTGACGAGGGACCGAAGACGCAAGAATAAGAACAAAACGAGAAACAACATGACGCCGCCTCGACGCGACATGCACACCAAGGCCACGGCAAACATAAAAAGAAGACAAAGCCCCTACCACGCAGTCATGCATGAGGATCGTCGCAACTTGCGTATGATCAGCACCATCTAGTATCAACATTCACTGTAAAACCATAGAGGGCATGAAACCTGACAGGTAGGGTTTTAAGACGAGAAAGTACGTCCATTGAGGTGGGGGTTTCCGCTATCAGGAGACAAGGTGAGAATGAGTGGAGGAAAATATCGCCCTGGTAAATGAAGGGGGCAGAATTTATGGACATGGGGTTGGGAATTGTACTTCATCATTTGAGACGGGAAATGAGGTGTGTTTGTGGGGAGGAAAAAATTATGGCTGAATATGGAAAGTAGACATATATAATGAAAAGAAAAATGAAACATATGGACTGAATATTGTACAAAGGACGTCGACAACTTATTACAACATGAGATAAGAAATACAACTACATATTACATATTGAATGTATCGCACGCATCATCACCAAGACAAAACCGAGTTGATAAATCTACTGACGCGACCCAACAGATGCTGTGCGATCCACAAAGTACCAGGTCTTACTCGTGCTATGATAAACCCTTCCAACAACACACTGAATGGTGTGGAGATCAATGATTTCATCGGTCTTGAAGCCGACATCTGCTTCCTTGTAGCTGAACCCTCCAATATCTTCGTCATAGCGAGCGTTGATTTGTTGGACAAGAGCGAGGACCAACGTCTGCGGTCGTTCTGGTGCATCAGGCATGTCAAGAACAAATGTGCGCAAAAGTCAGCCAAAAAAATACTCTTCCACCATTTCCTCCGGTTGTCGAGCATAAGCTGTGTTGGCATCAACGGAGCAAATATACTATAAGATAAGTTCTTATTAGATGTGTCCGTGGCACGTTGGGAGCGAGAGAACAGCTTACCTGAATGAAGGTATTATCCCATGTATCCTCCTGCACTTTGAGCGACTCGTGCGCACGAATTATATCACCTGAGTCAAGCATGACAATCCTACCAAACTGAAGCACCTTGTCTTTTAACGGAAACCTGGCCTTGACATCTGCCAAACGGGAACCCCACTGTCGCGTGACCAGGTGAACATGAATTTTGTGAATTTGTTCGGAAGTCAAGGAGTCTGGCCCCATAGGAGGCGGGAGCTTAAAGTTTTGGTCTGTGGACGAGAATCAACATGCCTGGATTCATGTAAATACAAAAAAAACACAACATACAGTCTTCATGAGGAACAACCAATCCATATGTCAGGGGGTCAGGATCCAAATTGAGTTGCTTGTCTGCATTGTACAAGAGCCGTATTTGATCGAGTTGAGCTGTCGCTGTGACGAAATTAGAAATTGATGTGTAGGGTTGTCGCCGACTCCGGATGGCTTGGAGAAGGGTATTACAATGTCTCTCCATCAGGTACGCCCAATAGGTCCAAACAGGACCACAGGCTCTGATACCATTGGCGATGTGAAGCAAGGCATGTATGGTGAGAGGGCAGCATGGGAGACATCGGGGATCAAACATGTAGTACAGCCTAAAAGAATTTAGAGTTAGTCACTAGGTACCAAATATGCAAGTCAAATGCAACTCACGATTCATACTGTTGGACCCATTTTCTGAACCCAGCTTCGACTTTGTCGACATCCTCGCATGACATGTCGATGGCAAGACAAAGCCTAATGAGTCGGACCAAAAGCAGAAAGTGCTCGTAATAGGCAACATCGCCGAAACAGTTCTGTAAGAGCACAGGGGCAATATAGAGCGCCCAGTTAGAGTACATTTCGGCTGTTAGGATAACACCCTTCTTTGCGATGTTGGGTACAACTGCTCCAAAAGCTAACGGAATCGTTCTCCCAGTCGCAAGAGTATCTGAACCAATCTTGTTCCACATTTTGGTCTCGATATGGTAAGGCTGCCCTGCATGCGACACTGCTGTTTCCTTGAATGCCCCTGTCCAGAGTTGAATGAGGTTCTTGAGTGTATTCTCCCAGATAAGGTGCATGAAATCATAGGGAAATGAATCAGGGAAGGAGATGGAGGAAAGACAGGAAAGACGAGGAATGCCCTTGATGCCATACTTCTTGGCGAGGGCCTTTGAAACTGTCTGGGTTGTTGCCATTTGAACCTGAGTTGCTTGGTCCAAGAACGCTGCATGGGTACGGAGAGGAAGAGCAGCAGCATCATATGCAACAGGTTGTACTTGAGTGCCACCTGCTGTGAGGTTGAGATGGGAGAGAGGAACATAATGTGTGCGTTTATAACCTGAGCAGCTCTGGGCGTCACCTGCACTGGCATCGTTCGTGCACACAGCAACCCCAGCAATATTGCACCACTGGCAGGGGTGCAAGCTATTATGCCCCTTCATGCGCATCACAAGAGAGACGGCAGGAATGCACCAAATACAAGGAGCAGAAAGGCGCGAAGAAGAAATAGTTGGTGTTGAACACCATCATAAGCCTCCACGCCCAGTTCAAGTTTGACAAGTTCCTCAACAAGCATGACGCAAAAGGAATCCCAGTCCTTTGGCTTGGAAGGACCGGGTATAGTACCGACATTGATGCAATACTTCTTCTTGAAGCGTAGTGTTGGTGGTAGGTTGTAATTGAAGAGTATGACTGGCCAACAGGTCTTGTCACGGCGATTAAAGGGAGTAAAGCCGTCGGTAGAGAGACCTAATGCGATGTCACAATGATTGGAAAAGAATTTGGTGGGTGGGTTGGAGTCTGGGATGTCACAAGAAAGCAAACTTTGATAGAGGGAGCCACTGAAAACATCGTCGTACAAATCGGCATCAGGTTGGTGCTGTGAGCGATATGTCATATCATTGGCAGTAGTTGGATTTGCGAGCATTGCTTTGAGGCGAGGGATGAGTGGGATGTATTCGAAGAATTTGCGAGGCTTCCCATTCTGTTTGAAGTGAGCTTGACCACAGAAGGGACACCTGTCGAAGTCGCTGTATGGCCCAACGAAGCATACACAGCTGTTAACACAGCAGCTGTACCTGACACTGTTGAAACCAGATAAGGCTTTGATGTGCTTCTGGGTCATCTTCAATGATTCCTGTGTAGTGTTGGGGAATGCTTTGAAGAGCCTGTTGTAGGTGCGTTCTGTGAGGTGCGATTCCACTTTGAGAACATAGAGGCAGACGAGAGCAAGGTCGTAGTCATCTGCGTTTACATGAGATTTGGGTCTAGATTGATCAACAGGTCCCAGCTAACCTAGAATGGCTGCTGCTGCAGCTTCCCGTGCAAATGCCTCACGAAGAGCAACGTCTGCCAATGCGCCAGCAAGTGCACTGGCATCATTGGCCCATCCTTCCTCCTCATCCTCATACATAGGGTCATTCAGCTGGCCGACTTGCTCAGATCCATCCTCTCCTCCCTGGACCTCGCTGTTGTCTTCGTAGTCCCCTACTCCCCCCTTCCCCCACTCATCCATGACTTCATCTGCATCTGCGTCTTCATCCTCGTCCTCGTCCTCATCCTCGTCCTCGTCCTCATCCTCGTCCTCGTCCTCATCCTCGTCCTCGTCCCCAGCATCTTCACGCTCGTCGTCCTCATCAAGATTTCCCTCAAGAGCACTGGACCTTAACTCTCCCGAGAGGCCAGTCCTAATGCGGCTATGCCGCTCTCGCTCCTCCTCCTCCTCCTCTTCGCTGTCACCAACACCCCCCAGTTGAGGACCTTGGGCCCATCGTAAATTGGATGATGAACGCAGTTGGTGATTCACAGCATCTGCCAGAAGGTCGTTGCCAGTGGAGACATCATTTGTAATCCCAAGCCCCAGTTCTGTGGCTTCAAGGTCGTACATTTGAACGTCAGGATTATCAGAGGGACTTTGAGGGTGATCATTGTCAATGGGAAGGGGGTTCTGAGCGCCCTCGCCAGATAGGACGCGTAAATGGGATTGATTGGCGTAAAAGGCTGCTGTGATTTGGTTGACTTCGTCGACAATTCTCGTTCTTTCACCACCTGTCCCCTGAAGATGCCGAAGTGCTGTGCTCCGCGCAACCTTTTGGCAGCATCCACAAGGACATTCCTTTCTGCCAGTGTAGTTGAGAACAGCTGGCAGCGCTTGTTCTGGAGCATCCGATGGTGAAATCCCTACCAGGGCTGCGAGTCAGCGTCTGGGAGGCATAGCGATATGTGTTTGTGAGTGGGTTGATAGTAGGACCAAGAGATCGCCTGAGGGGGGCGTATATATAGGTTTTATTATGAGTGAATTGAAAAGTAAACTGTTTGTAGAGGAATATCAGAATGGGAGCCTAAGTACCTGTATAGGTTAATTTGACTTACATGTGTTACAGTAGATTAGTTGGATGGGCAAAGCTCGGTCCTTTCTATGCCGTAGTCCATCTGAAAACTGTGTAGATGACTAGCTCAGCGGACGCTGGCAAAGTAGCATAACTCTCCAGAGAATGCAGAAAGTCGTAATCCAGCGTGATTGATGCCGGAGAACCATCCCCAAACCCCATAATACATCATGGGTGCTAGAAAGACGTCCCCAAGCCCTGCAATACACCCTGGGTGATACGAAATCATCCCCAAGATGATCCCTTGTCGTCGTAATCTGTTACCCAGGCGGCAGAACGTCGAGTGAGACCCTCTTTATCGGACTCGGGGGAGTTGGGTGATACAGAATCACTCCCAAGACGACCTCCTATAGTGTTACCTGGCGCACAGGCATTGTGAATGACGACTCCAGTCGGAGCTGAACGATATGAGGTCGTTCCCAAGATAATCCCTTGTAATTCAGCCTGGGAAATAGACTGCGTGAATGACCCTTCCAGCAGGCGTTGAGTGATGCGAGGTCATCCCCAAGATTCTCCTTTGGCAACCTGAAATGAGATGGAGAAAGACAACCGATACGAAATCAAGTTGTGTGGCAAAGGGAAGGCATGGAGATGGAATGCAACCGACACGAAGTCAAGTTGCAGAAGGAAAGAGGATCGACACGAAGTCAAATCCTAGAACTGGGAAACGGTGAATACATGGCGAAAAGAGGGATGAGACTTGTGAGCATGAGATGATAGGTTAAAGAGGAACCAAGTTGAGGACTTGGTCGAAGGAGTTGAAGCATGAGATCAATAAGTGCACGTGACGGTGATGAAGACAAACACACCACAATACCATTGTTGAACGTGTCGACAAGCATCTGCTCCACTATCAACACCGACAACCGCCTACCCCCTCCTTTCACAACGTTGACCAACTTCGGTGAGCGATCAATGTCTCTAGCCACCCTTCCTTCCACATTCTACCGGGTTGGCTTCATGCCTCCCACTTTCTTTCTTTCAGGGGACTGATTTCGCATCGCCCTGGTTTTGATATTCTACGTGTCATGGGTTGATTTCGTATTGCCCAAGGGGATGAAGGACCGATTTCGTATCGTCCTCTCATCATCAGCAGGAGGTGGCTGGATTTCTGCGTCTGGCTATGTGCCTTCACAGATGTGGAAGGATACCGATGTTTTGTCGGATGGATATTGTGGTGGACTGTATGTCTACCAGTGCGTATACGCAGTTGCCCTGGCGTGTCTAGTCACCAATAGTTGCTGGTCTTGGGGCTGATTTAGGTTCACGAATCTTTTACGCTTGCACGGACGACGTTCTGGCCAAAAACTAGGGTTGCTCACAGTGCATAATTCACCAATCTAGATATCTGGTGCGCTCATGTTATGCTCAACATATTCTAGAAATGCCCACCTATTTTTGATACAGACTCCTCAAAATCAAGCTTCTCAATAATGCAGTATCAAATTAAGAATATACTTGCTGCTCAGAATCCAAACCGTAAGGACCCATCACTATATCCTCGCAGACCATTACTGAAACAATTTTAGAATCCATAACGGCGCTGGATGGACGTGTGGCAGCGTATCTACAGCACCATGGCAAACATTATGTGATCACTACGCCAAACCAGGATTTTATTCCACTCCCGCCCATTGGATTCCGCCATGTTCGCCTCCGCGCCAATCTACGCTACGGTCTTGAGGATCACTGCCAATGGCCACAATTTCTAGCTCCCAAATACGCTCACCTTCCAACTATTCCGAGACGTCCTATCAGCGACGAAAATCCTCTAGCAATTTTGTGGTGGGATCCTTCAATGCGCGATTTTGTCCCATCCCTTACTGGCATCGTCACCGGTCTTGGAAGTTTGGCTCCAGCCAAACTGAACCTGCTCAGAGCCATGCAAGACTCCATCCTCTCCGCCGTCTCTGCCTACTCCACTTCAACCCCAAAGCCAAGTGAATTTTCCATTGAGTCGGTACATGTGCTGCAGAACAGAGTCACCAATGCATTTGTCCGCCTCTCCTCCCTCAAATCCTCACTCGCCGAAATGATGTTCAATGTCACTGAGTTCCAGCGTCATTGCCTACATCTGGAGGGATTTCTTCGCTACTCAACAACATATCGACATTGACTGGATGGCGTCTACCACAATGCACATGATGTTGACGATCTCATTGGTGCCTTTACAATGGACGCAGAATCAGCTCAGCATCTCTTTCACACTGGTGTACCCGTCTGGTATGTTGAGGAATGGGATGGCGCACCCTTGATCCGCAATGTTCTTCGCATTATAAATGCCACAATGCCTGGTCGCAGTTTGTCGATGGTAGATCACGACCCTCCCTTTCCCAACATCTATGAGGGTGACATGATCAGTGAAGGTCGCTATGCTGCCATATATCTTTTTGCACTCAACCGTCTCACAAGTCAAAACCCCTTTGAAAGACCATCAAGTACGTATCCATCCTTTCATGGCGTGTGTTCGTCTTTTACTGATCACCTTTACCTCAGCTGGAAATTCATCGTCGTCAAGCTCCCGACTCTCAAGTTCAAGGGTTGTCCAGGGCGCCACTGAGGCCTCTGAGCGAGGTACATCCCACAGCCTCTCCCACTGTGAACCCAGCTGAGGGGTTATTGACCCTCTTCAGCGACTCATCACACAAAAAACCACCTTTGAGTGAGGGTTACATGAAAGGGGTTTGGTGGGGGAATTTTGATATCCACTCCATGCAGTGGATATCTGCATAAAAGTATCGAGGGGTTTTTTCCCCTGTGTGCAAATCACCCTCCTGATCGAGTGTTTATAACCCCGGCGTAAAATATGGACGGATTCTGAGTAATAACTTAAATTCTATTACCTGGTAGCTTTTAATTGTATCTCTGGGCCTCATTGTTTCACAAATATCTATTGTGCTCCCTGCGACTATCAAACAAAGATGCAAATGGAGGTCAGACACCGTCGGAGGACTTAGACGAATTTCAAGAATTTCTGTATTACCTGAGCTTATGGGAAAAATGTTACGCTGTCACCAAGATGTGACCCGTGACCGCTCTGAACAGAAATGCGGAACTCGTTGTTCCTCACTTTCTTAGTTTCTACTGTCGTGACCCACTCTTGCTCAACCTCCAGTACATACTGTCCCTCTTCCACCATTTTTCCTCACACGCTTTGGTTCTCTAAAACTGAAACATATATCTCCTTTCAATAATCCCCATGCTCCTACTCTCTCAGTTGTGCTTTGACTTCGTGTCACTGACATTCTGACTCAATCAACCATCCGAATCAGGAAAATTTGACTACGCGTCATTTTCCTGCTTCAAAGCTTCTGTCCTGACTTCGAGTCACCAGGTCCATACCTACAAGGCTCCAGAGCTGTGCTCATACTGAGAAGGCATCGCAAATTTGATGTTAGTTGCATTGCGTACACCTGTTTCATGTAAGTCGCCACAAATTCTCGCCTCTATTTAGGGTGCCTAACAGCACTTTGTTCTGCTGACTTGCTATAAGCATTACTATCCATACACCAATCCATCTTTCCTTAACCTGATTTCTTGGGTGAGTCACTAGCAATGGTGAACAATTGGCGTAACAAATGTGATTATAAGATAGGAATTAACTTGAAGGTGTAACAACGGCACCTACGCATGGCCATTTTATTTTGTATGGTTTCATCATTTATATTCCTACTTATTTAATGTGCTGACAAATGTAATGTTATTCCTTATCAGTGAAATGTATGGGTATGGCTGACAGGAATCATCTGGATGGGTTGCGCATGGTCACAGGTTCGGTCAACTCTGGTGTACCTGCGAGCTTGAAACGGGACTCAAGAGCGCCCGAAATTACCCAGAGTTGATGAAGGTACGCTCGAAATACGAAGTCTTCCATTTTCAGCTATGCCTTCATCGAGTGTTATATGTTTCTGCCCTTAGGCCCATCTTATGCGGAAGATCGGCGGGTATACAGGTAGAGCACGCCGCCGCCTCCTCGTCATCCCTTATAACGTTGGCTTGCAAGGCTACCAGGGCATCAGAATGACCTCTGGGTGAGTGAATGTTAATTTCGTGCTTTCTGTATCAGAGCCTTGCTAATATAATTTTCCTATAGCTGCGAATTTTTATGAAGTGCACATTCAAACTGCAAGATGGAAGCAAGTGCGAGGATGAAGGTGAGGTGGGTAAGGAATCCTGTGGCTGCATGTTAGTAAAGCCAGGCATGCAACAGGGCGATTCAGATACAATGGCGGCGTTGGATACTGGAAACAGCGGCAATGTGGATGTTTTTTACATTTTAAAAACTGTAGTTATTGGATGTATACCTCTCATACAGGTAGTTATTTCCTCCTGTAATCCACCTTTCGGATTGATAAACCTCAAATCAAATAATGCTTTTAACCTCCTTTTTTCGATTTCCTTCGATGAAGCAATGAGAATCCCTCCCCTACAGCGGGGCTTTCGTGGTAAATTTTGAGGAGTGAAAGCTACTCTAAATTCCTCATCCATTGTAAGTGAATATCATATGATCAAGGTATGCAATTACATCACTTTCTACGATGATCTTCCTTACTCACCCTCTTCTCAAGTACTGTTATTCACTTATAACAAATTCAGAGGGAATAACCCTTCGGCTGGGTTCACAGTGTCCCATATGCAAGGAAATCAAGCGGGTACGTGTAAGCTGAGCGCATCAATCCACTCAAATTAACAAATACCCAAATAGCATCCTCCAGGCCTCAATCGACATCCCGGAATCAACAGAGGCAACCACCTGCCCCATCAAATGGTATTTCGCTCGTCGCGTTTTCAATATAACGACTAACACCTTTTGCTGTAGATAATATTCATCGTTCTGGTCGCAATCCATTTGAGCCAGTTGACGATGTCCATAGCCCATACGGAATTCCTGCATGGGTTGAGGCAGTGCGGTCCATTGGTCTTTCTTCAACAACAAACATGGCTATTGAGAAGGGCGACACACGATATGCCCTTCCTGATCCGAAGCTTTTCCTTGGCTCCAAAAATCTACAAGCTTATATTAAGACCTGGCTTCAAATTCGGATGATCTGGGAAGGACTCCTTGGTACAGATGGTGGTGCCCTCAACTCGCAGGAGTGGAGAGAATTCTTAAATCTCGACCTCAGTAAACCTCCTGAGGGCCCTAGCCATACTGCACAATGTCGCCGCAAACTCTACGACAAGCTCGTATATGCCGATATAACTCCTTTTGCAGCTGGCGTTCAAGTCCAACTAGCCGCTATATCACCAACCTGGGAAGGTACAACATACCCAGCTGGTCAAGCAGTACCCATCGAAGTTGTTTGGCAAATTCTTTGGTCCCTATATGAGTTGAACTTCCATTTAGAGTTCATTGCGTTAGATCGCCATCTCACATGTCAACTACATCCTGATCCTAAACATCAAACCGCCAAGCAACTTTTCGATCGGGAGTCGGCCATTCAGCGATGTTTTGCCCCAGGAATCTTCAAGATTGTGATCCTCCCAGCCCGGAATGTGGGGCTTGCATCTGATACCTTAGAGGAACGACTCGAGTACCTCATCAACTTCGCCAAAGTTGTCAAAACTTGGCCTGGATGCCCAGAGTTCATCTCACAGCTTTCTACACGCCGCCAAGCTTCTTCTATTGGCACAGCAAGGGCATCGCAATTCGAAAACGCGATTGCTCAATTCTACTGTCAGCAATTTTGGAACCAATTTCTACGCGCGCCCCAAGTCCCTCATCGGCTGTATACCCCACAGTAGGTGAGGTGATTCTCAGATCGCTAATTATTTATTTATTGAGGTGGGTATCTAATATTTCTGATTTAACCATTATTATACTAACAATCAAAAATTCACAGTCAAATTTATGCGACCATTCCCTAATATGCTAACAGTAGAAGTTGTTTTCTTGAACAAATGTGAGCATAAAATCATTGAGGCCGAAAGCGAACGAACTAACACACCTTGGTTTTTTTCCAGCTTCTTGTTTCTTCAAATCCATTGGCTGCCCGCTTTCTCTTGATATTTCCTATGTCTTCTTCTTCGTCAGCGGCCGTAATAATAACATCTGTTGCATTCTGTGCTTGCCCAACATGCGCATCACCCCCCCCCTCTCCAGCTCTACGCAGCCCCAGATTACCAGCATGTGCATTGAGCGCGTCAATGCTGCCGTTGTTGACCGCACCATCTGCTACTTCGGGCGCACCCTGGACTCTATTGTTTGCACTGTTGGGCAGGTTGAAGAAGTTGGCGATGTCCTCGCCAATGTATGCAGGAGGAGCATCAGGAGCGGGAATGTCAACATCGACAAGTGCAGGGGCTTCAGTAGGAGCGCGAGCAGGGGCTTCGGTAGGAGTGTGAGCAGGGGCTTTGGTAGGAGCGCGAGCAGGTGCAATGGCTGGTGGGGTGCTGGGTGCTCGGTTGGGAACTGGAAGATCGTCAACAGCCTCAGGCTTGATCTGGACGACGGATGCAACAGATTGGGATCTAACTATGGCAGGTGGTGGGATGGTGTTGCTAGTGGGCTGAGGTACGAGTGGGACAGTATCCCGGGAGAGGGGAGGTGCAGAATGAGATCGAGATGGTGGAGTCTTGCTGTGTTGTTCGTCTGGCCAACGGAATGGTAAGTGAACGCTGATACTTCCCCTAGAGTAATGTACTCACCAATACTGTTATCCTGTGTGTCCCTAGGCGCGGAAAGAAAGAGCAAGCATCTGGGTGGGAGGTTGGGGTGAACACATCCAGTGTCGTCCCAGTGAGCAGCCTGATTTTCGCAAGTGCACAGGTCTTGCAACGATGAAATGGACTCTGGGGAAGGGGATTGGGAAGAGGGAACGATGTTGTCTTGGGAGGAGGCCATCTTGGTATGAGCTCTCCCCACTCATCGTTGCTGGTATTTAACCTTTCTGTGTCTCACTTTTTTAGATGCAGGGTAAACAGTTTTTTGAATGTTTGTACCAAGAACTTCCGCTTTTTTTGGACCATCTCAAGCTCCGTTCATTTATTTTGCTCAGGGAAACACTTGATCACAGAAAAAAATATCGCTTCCACCCTGCCTTCACTATTTTAGTACTGTTACGGATAGCCATGAGTCTCGCATGTTCCGATTGAGCTCTCGCTAAAAAGAAATCGGTTCGTTTCTCATTCAGTCTCGCATACTCTACTGATTGCTCTGCTCCAGTTTCACCAGCAAGCTCCGAAAATACGTCAACATCTGTCATTATTTCTATCCCCAACAAATTTTCTGGTCTTTACTCAATTCATAAATCCCATTTTTTCTCCAGCTCATCCAATCTATTGAAACGAATTATTTTAAAAAACCGGGACGCATCGGATGAAGATGGTCCATGCGAGCCAAAGGTAAGTTGGTCATTTTGTTATAAATACAGGTATTCACCATAGATCGAACTCATACCAATGGCTAGCACCACGAACCAACGTCCTCAACAACCCCAACAACCAGCTCGACGATCCCGTCCCAATCCCAATGCGTCTAACAAGGCTGTTACCCCTCAAGCCGCCTATCATGCACGCAATGCCCTCCAAAGTCAAAACCCGAATATCTTGTCCTCAAACCCTGCTGTAACATCTACACAAATCCCTGCCTCTACGCCCCCTCTTGGCGGTGTTGTCACCAACTTTATATCCTTGCAACGGCGTCCCCGCATGAACACTGCTCCCCGCAATTCTATTCATCGTCCAGCTTCAGCTTCTACTAATTCCCAACTGCCCTCCATTGTTCTGGACTCCGTTGCGGCCTTCGCTGTTCCAGGCCCTGCTGTCCCAGCCATCCCAGCTCCGGTCGCTGCTGTTGTTTCGCCCCCTGTCACTGCTGTCACTACCTTGCCCCCAGTCGCTGCTGTTGCTGTTCCAGTCCCAGTTGCTGCCGCTGCAGTTCCTGCCTCTGTAGTTCCTGCCTCTGTCACTGCTACTGTTCCACCCCCTGTCACCACCTCATCAGCTTTCACCAATCCACCAGCTGCTGGGTTTATGATCGATGCTGAACTTGCTTCCCAGTATACCCCAGAGGAGATCCAAGCAATGCTTCTATGCATTGAACGTCAAGAGGGTAAGTGACTTATCTTTTTGCTGTTCATTGCTCATGATATGCTACAGAGAAGCTTGCTCGCCTTCGTGCCCTGGAAGATTCTCAGGACAGTATCATGCCCGACTACGACAACATCCCAGATGGCTCAATTCCTAAACCTCGCGGCCTCGCGAGGAGCAATTTACAAGCAGTTATGGGCCTCCAGGATGACAAAGATCTTTATAACGAGGCGAGGGTATGTGCTTCTTAAATAATCTTTCCTTGATGGAGTGCTAATACCTGAAACTCTAGGATGTTGTTCGTGGATGTGTTGCACATCTGAAGGACCAGTTTCTGATTGAGTGGTGCCACCAAGACCCAAGATTTGTTCAAACTATCGTTAATGTGGTATGTTACATTTTGTTGTGTATATGCTATCCCCATTTACTAATATATTCTATTGACAATAGGCTAATCTTCGCTGCCCCTACCTCAAGCGGTTCCGACATTGTGACGTTTCGTGCTCACGGTGGCGAAGGCGACGTTGAGGTTAAAACGGCACACGGGAATTGGGGTAGCTCAAATGCACGCGGTAAAATACAGTTTAACGCAATGGATTCAAACTGAGGACAATGAGTCCTCTTACTCGACTATTTATACGCTAAAATAAGGTTTAAGAACAAATACTATAAAACTACCAAGGAGTAAGCGAAGTTAAAGATAAACAAATAAAGGAGGTTGGTAGTCTACGAAGGGGTCTGATGAAAGATAAGATAAGAATGGGATAGGGGTTTTGTGAGGCTTTTCTGACTGATAATACTAAGGGAAGAAATGACGAAGAAGTGAAATGAAAATAAAATCGAACCGTTACACACGCCCTCCTGCCATTCTGCAGGAATGGTAAAGGCTAGTCTTGGAGCTCAAGTCATAGAGACGTCTCCAGTCCCATCGATGACTTCATCCGTAGCGCGTTGCTTCTCCTTAGCGCGAGAGGCACGTCCTCGAGTGGCGGAGGTTTTGCTGCTAGATACGACATCTGCGTAGGATGCAGATGTAGCGTTGTTGGTTGTAGTAGCGACGTTGGTGACAGTTGGAACAACGCCGGGGGTGGCTGGAGTGGCACTAGGTGGGAGGTGGTCGGATGGAGGCGGAACATAGGTGTAAGAGCCGCTGCCAGAAGACGAGCCCGATGCTGAGGATTCGGATTCCCGGGGGGGTTTGTACTGATATGGGACGTGGGTAGGCGTGTCGTGAACGTGGTAGCCTTCGAGATCGGGGTCGTATACAGACTGGCTTTGGTGGTGGTAGTTGGGCGGTGCTCCAAACATGTTTGGTGGGCCACCGAAGTGACCGACGTGGCCGTAGGTAGCCTCCGTGTGATCCCAGAGCAGGTTAGTGACGAGCTTCCTTCGAATAGGGTTGTGGTCGATGCTCTGAGGGCTGATACCGTTGCCGAGGTGCTCTTTCTGGATCCCGAAATGGTTCCACTTGGGACGTTCCGCGTCGCGATGTTGGATAACAGAGGTAGCGCGCTCAATGATGCAGAAGCGGATAGGGGAGCCGAACTCTTCTGCACCCTTATTGAACCAGGTGGCAAACACTTCGTACGAGAGGGGGATGTACTTGGGTATGTTGTTGGTGCGGAGGACATCGTTGGCCTGGCAGATCTCGTGAACTTCAGCGGCGGTCGTCAGACGAGCAGTGGTGAGTTGTCCTGGGATTCGCTTTTCCTGGTTGAGGACGAATAGCGGTCCAGATATCTTTTGGAGGTAGGGATGAGCGAATGCCGGGATGTTGTAGGGTTCCTTTTCGTAGACAGAAGGTGCACGAGGGCCACGAGGCGAGATGGGAGGAGGTCGTTGGCCGTATGGATGATGATTTTGCCCGAATGAGCGTCCAGGGGAGCGGAATGGAGCCATGGTTTATACGGTAAGCAGAAAGCGACGATGGCAGTGTGTTGGCAGAGAAGGTGAGCGGTAGGGAATCGATTGTGAGGTGAAGAGAGGGGATTTTATACTAAAAAGTTCGAAGTAAATATCATATGAAAACTAATAAAATCGGGGAGTCGGTACGAAGAAAATTGTGTAATCTATCTAATAAAGGAAAAGAAAGGAAAGAAAGAACGAAAGAGGAGAAGGGGTAGGGGGGTAGGAGAGGGAAGGAGAGGAGGGGGAGTGATCAGGTGGTGTTGCGATCGCTAAGATGCAACCACCTGCGCGTCATCGGAAGGTCCGACGCTTGTTCCTCTCCGGAGGTCCGATATCTCGGATATTCCAAGAGCTTCAAAATAAGCCTTTAGGCATGGCAAGTGTGACACCTCATGGTATGATAACCAAGTGGCATCACCAGCCTTCCAACGCACCTTGAAGGTGGAATCTTCTCCGGATCCTTGGTGTGATTCAATTCGTTCAACGGCCCATTCGTTTTCACTTAGTTCCTCATTGTTCTTGGCATGAGCCATGATTTGTCGGAAGTTTCGGCCAGGGAAGAGTCGATCGTCATTGGGTACATGGACTCTAAGTAGAGACGCGTGGAATACGTTGTGAACACCACGCTGCTTCAGTTCAGGTGGCAAATCCAGTTTAAACGACTGGTTCCCAAAGTCCTGGGTAATTTGATACGGTCCAATGTATCGAGGGACCATTTTACGGGCTAGTCCCTTTGGGAATGAAATGTTTTTGGTGGAAAGATACACCAGATCACCTTTTACGAACGGAGCAGGGCGGCGTTTCCTGTTGGCGTCATATGTTTGTTTCACCCGTGCTGCAATAATGCTGTCGTGAGCTGACATTATAGCCATCTTGCGTTGCAGAGCGAAGTTCCTTACTGCAGGAAACTCTGTATTTGAAGCAGCGTCCCAGATCATGGAACGAGGGAGTCGCCCATGGTTCAGGAAGAACGGTGAGAACCCAGTTGAGTCGGAGCGCGCCAGGTTGAGCGCAAACTCAATTGCTGGTAAGCGTTGCACCCAGTCCGTTTGTTTGTCATTTACAAGTTCTCGTAGCATCTGCACTAATGTGCGGTTGGCTCTTTCAGTTGCACCGTCTGTTTCGGGATGGTAAGCACTTGACATCTTCAGTTGGGGCCCAATTAATCTGTTTAGGTGAGACCAGAAGGTGCTTGTGAACAACACATCTCGATCAGATACAATCTTCTCAGGTAAGCCATGCAATTTGTATATGTGCTCGAACATTAACTCAGCTAATTGCTTCGCAGTGTAGTCCGTTCTTGATGGGATTAAATGTGTCATTGAAGACAGTAGGTCAATCACGACTGTAACGCTATCAAATGTCCCGTCGCGGTTAGAGGACTCAGGCAACGGTCCTACGAAATCTACGCCTATCGACTGCCAGGGATAGTTAGGAGTTTTCAGAGGGTTGAGTAACCCGTATGGTCGTTGATTATCGGGTTTGTTGCGTCGACAAGTAATACACGAGTCGCAGTATGACTTGACATGATTCACTAGGTCCTTCCAATATACTTGTTCTCGAAGGTAGCTAACTGTCTTAGCGGCACCTAGGTGTGCTAACACTGAGTGCGCTTCTCCAATGACAATTTCATAGGTGCTTTTATCACCAATGATACCCTTAGGTATGCACAGTAGAGTCTTTCCTCTGTCGTTTAGGTATAAGAGTCCGTTTCGTATTTCAAAGTTTCTGAACTCGTCTGGTTTGTCTAATACTCGTTTAAAAATCGGGTCCTTTTCATATAGCGGCTCTATTGCTTTCATGAATTTTTGACCATCATCACCAAAGCTTGAGTTCAGTATTTCAACAAGCGACGTGTTTTCGCTTTCGCTGTTGTCATCATCCATATTTTCAGGTTCTTCTTGTCCTGCGTGCTCTGGTTCGTGGTTCACAATACTCCCGCCCTCCCTTCGTTCCTCAGGGATGACAGGAACGGAGGTTGGAGAGTCATTCTTTTTGTTTTGTGCCCGAGCATTACGACCAAAATAGTCCACCCTGGGTACGTTCTGCAGTCGGCTAGAGCGACGTGTATTCGCGCCCTCCGCTTCGCCCTCACCAGGGGATATAGCGAGAGCCTCTAGGCCCGTAGTAATCGGCATTGGTGGATCAGATGAGATCGGTGCATCGTCATCCACCACATCATGGTATGTGTACTCAGATCGTGCCCGAACGGTGCCAGAGTTGTCGTTCGAGTAAATCCGAGATAGAGAGTCAGCAAGGATGTTATCCTCACCAGGTACGTACACGATCTCGAAGTCAAACATGCCAATCTTCTCCATCCAGCGCGCTTGTCGCCCGGACTTAAACTCTTTCTGATCCAGTAGGTGAATGAGTCCCTTATGATCAGTGACCCATTTAAACTTGACTCCCTGCAGGATGTCACGATGCCGTAGCATCGTTTCAATACCCGCAAGCATTTCAATCTCATGAACTGGGTAATTTTGTTGAGCGGGGTTCAACTTCGCTGAGTAGAAGGCTGCGACATCGGCCTCGCGCCAGTCATCCCCTTGACATATCACACCAGATACACCAGTGTTACAGCCATCCGTAACCATCCAAATCTGCTTTGCGTCCGCTGCGTAGGAGAGAGGCTTGCGACGATGGTCTCGTGCAGCTGCTACCAGTGCTTTGACGTCTTCAAACGCGCGTTGTTCTGTGAAAGTCCAGCGGAAAGGAACCGCATCTCCGGTAATGGCACTCAAAACACCCATAGGGATACGGACACCAGGTACGTTATCCGAAAGGTAACCAACAGATCCTAAGAACCCACGAAGCAGGTCCCTATTAGTGGGGGTCTTCCAGTTGGCAACCGAATCGACTTTGTGGGGATCCATCCTGATGCCATTCGAGTCCACCACATGTCCCAGAATCTCCAGCTCCTCTGCAAAGAACCGGAGCTTGTCCTTGCTCAGATATAATTTCTCTCGTTTCAATATTTCAAAAATTATCTTTACATGCTTAATGTGGTCCTGTACCGTGTCCGAATATATGATGATGTCGTCCAAATACACATCCATAAACAGACCAATATATGGGCTGAAAATATGATTCATGAGGGCTTGGTAAGTAGCCGGGGCATTGCAATCGCCCTGCTGGATGACATGAGACACAATGTTACCATCTGGTGTCGTAACTGCAGTCCGGTTTACGTGCTCAGGCACTACTCGAATCTGCTCGTACGCTGCCTTGAGGTCCAGAGAAGATCTGAATTTCTTGTTGGACACCCGTCTTAGGATGCCGTCGATATCTGGCAGAGGAGATGTGAATCTCTTGGTGTTTTTATTTCGTTCTCGAAGGTCAAAAACAGTGCGCAACTCTGGCGTCTCCTTCTTCGGTTTAGGGATCAAAAGCATGGGAACCGTATTTCCTGCAGAAGTGACTTCCCACCGTCCAGTATTAACATAGTCTGCGCGTTTCTTAGCCCACTGCTCACGAAATACTTCGGGGCACTTAGATGGGCGCCAGGGATACACCTTCTCCTCATCAATCAATGGGATGGTGTGGTTAATCGCACGCAGAGGTGGTAGTGGTGTGTCTGCCACGTCCTTGCACAGTGGTTCAGCAAGGGTCATCAGGAGTCTCCGAGCTTCCACGATTTCCGGATCGTCAAAGTCAATTTTGCTTATTACAGGGCGAGTGTTTACACCTTTATCAATTGGTAGTGAATTGGATGAACCTACAACGACACGTGCTGGATTGAGGCCAATGCACATCTGGTGTTGGTAAATGAAGGGTGTGCCGAGTATCATGTCATAAGAATTAATGTTGATCACATTTAAAACTCGTTCTTCGTCTATAGACTGGTATTTGAGGTTAACTTTAACTGAAGAATTTATTTTTGATCTGGATCCCTGAACCGCAAGCTGAATCGGAACAGGGGGATCAAGCTCGATACGACTGAGCTTCAATTGGTCGGCGAGCGTTGTAGAGATGAAATCCCCCAAACTTCCAGTGTCGAGAAGAGCCCGTACAGGCTTATCATTAATCTTGACTACAATAACGAGCGGTTTGGGTACCAGATTGTTGCCACCTCGGGTAGAGACCGAATTTCTTTGCACCGCTGGGTATGAATTCTGAGGTACCTGAACGGCTGACAGGTGCAGACCAAGTTCATCCATGAGGTTGCGGCTTAGTCTGTGCTCCAGTGTGCGCTCTGCAGCTTTTCGGGTGAATTTCATCCTCCAGAGGGGATTCGTTGATTTCCTGAGGCGGTGCCACGCATGAGGATTTGTAGCGACGACATGAGCTAGGTTGATCATATCATGGGCCTCTCCTGAGAATGGGTTCGTTTCTGGTTGTTCATCAACTAACATATTCAAGAAAGCGTCAGATTCATCCTGTTCGGATCTTAACCATGCAGTCAGATTAAAAATGTCTCGTTCAATCGCAGTGCTGCGAATGGTTCTGCGTGTGTGAAGACAGCGATCATAAATCTCAAGTTCTACAGATGGGTACAAGACAGGATCATGGCTTAACCGAAAGGATGGTTCGAGGCACGAATGTCTTCGTTGGACCTCAAACCGACACAGAGGGTTCTCAATTTCGTTAAACGATTGAGGGTCGATTCCCATTGCTGCCACCACCATGGCCCTTTCAATTCTTAGTTCAAATCGCCGTTCAATGGTCGAGAGCCCCAATGGGTGAATTTCGCGCCATCTGTGCATTTCTTCAGCAAAATCAATGTCGTTATTCGGGCAGCGTCCCCAACAGGCAGAAGCATACCAGTGTCCTATGTCAAAGTCATTATCTCTCATGTGGTCCACATATAGCTGTGCCACCTGATTCCTCCGATGGTCCATGATTATGAACATGTTCTGGTAGGAGTCCTCATCCCAGAACACGTCAAATCTTTCCACACTGGGTCGTTCAAATTGATCATCGCCAGGGTAAGGTGCATAGCTGTCCAGTGCCTCAGCGATTGCTTCCCCAAGAGCGTTGTCTATAGTAACGTCACGGCCCTTGTATCTTTCGTATTCTTTCCGCAACATGTCTGTGACATCTAGTTCTTCCATTTCTGCATCCTCTTCAGACGTAGTGTTACTCACGGATTGTAAACCAGGCATTTCCTCAATGCTTTCACATGAGTCCGCTGTGTTTTCCGATTTCGACGAGTTGAACGCGCTTGAGGCGTCATCAACAGCGGGCTCACCACTCTTGTACTCACACAGAGATCCGTCATCAGACAGTGGATTGGGTGGTAGTGTCGTACCTGACCCTCGTTCAAACATCCTAAGAGGGTATGTCTCCTTGTGGAGATCTCGTTTCTTATTCAATACGAGTTGGTACCACCTAACAAGGTCGAATTTCTCATTTCTGAGGTGCGTGCCACTGATCAGTGTCGCTATGTCGCGATCATAGTCCATGACAACGTAAGTGTCGTGTCCCTGAGCCCATAACTCGACGTGGAACCGATCTTCAGAGTCGGCGTCCATTGAGCAGTTGGGGTAATGAGACCAGATACCATCTCTGAGTAGGTATGCGGCTACGATTCCGTATGCATCTCCCATTCGAGTGGCATAGGGTGCTCTCATCACATCGGGTCGGCCAAGCTGCCAGTTGCGATAGCGCGCGTAGAACCTGCCTAACCGGAAGTTAGGATGTTCGAGGCGACGCTTCTCAACCCACAGTGATTCTTTAGCCACGCTGTCGTGGATGCCATAAAACATGTCATTGATTTGAACGACCGTAAATCGCCCACGCACTCCTTGCTGTTCACAAATCTCGCGGTTGTCCCCGGGATATGGCTGAGAAATAGAGAGTACATACTCAGCTTGCATAGATAGTGCATCACCGATGTGATTTCGTGCATAAGATTTGCCAGGTTCGGATTCTCGGTACTGAGCCATCCAGTCGGGTTCAAGGAACCCCTCCCTTTCTTGGTAGTATCCGTCATACTCATATTCTCCTTGTAAGGATGAACCGCCATGATCCACTGTATCATTGAAATTTATTGAGGATAGTGGAATTGAGTCAAGTACTGGGGACTCGTCTAAGTTTGTGATGCCCATCTCTAGGGAGTGCACCGCCATGGCATTACTTCCCGGAGGTTTTCCTGGGTTGTTCGATCTCATAACGTTCGCCTTGGTGCAATTGCGCGACAAGTGCCCGTGCTGGTGACAGTTGAAGCACTTGCCCTGATCTTTGTGCTCTTGAATTTCGGCCTCGCTCATCTTGGGTCTTGGTGTTTGATAAGTTTTCTGAGTACCCGTGTTATTAGACCCAGAGCTCTGCCCGTTGTTGGATGTCTGAGCATTGCGCGATGAACCCGAGGTATTCGGAGTAGATCGTTGCTCTGTTCTCGCAGGGTTGTTCTCAGCGCGGGAGTTAGTTCCGTTATTGGTTTGGTTTGATCCTGATTCACGGTTATTTCTATTGCCACTGGGCTGAGACGACTGTGCGTTGTTGTTGCGACCAGAAGAAGTACCTTTGTCGTTGTTCAACTTCCCGAGTTCATTCCGCTTTTTACGAATAACATACTCTGCATTTTCAGCGGCTTCTGCTGATTCCATAATGTCAGACCATGATGAGAACTCAGGGTTTAGTCGATCTCTCCACAGGTGTGCTTGAATTTCTTCGTCAAATCCATCCCAGAGACGGTTAATCCTGTCCCTGAGGTCATTAATTCCAACCGTGTCCATTTTATTCGTTAGATCGCGTGCAAAGTCCCAAACACGACGTCGGTTTTGCCTCTCATGCTTGAGATCTGAACGCAATTTAGATTTAAAGTTACGTGGGAAGCAGTAATTAAATAAACCGTCCAAGAAATCAGTCAAGGTCCATTCACCAGGGTTGGCAGCAGCTCGGGATAAATAAAAATTATAAGCCTTCCCCTCGAGGTAAGGTGCGATTACTTCTATTTGATCCTGAGGGTGTACTCGACCGCGCCGACAGTACCCTGTGGCTTCAGACCTAAACCTGATATACTTGTCCAAGTCCTGTTCTCCCTTGTAAGCTTTAGGACTCTGTGGAGCGATGATGGGTTTCCTAGGGTAATACCCATCATCATACTCATAGTTATCATAAGCAGGTTCTGGTCGTCGGCGGGGGCGACGAGGAGGGGGAGATGGAGGTCTCCTACGCTCACCCCAGCCGTCGTCGTCGTCATCGCCGTCGTCAGGGTCTCCTGGATTGTTGGGGCCATAATACGGGACCTGTTGTCGGTGGTGATCATGAGCACGGTTTACCCTTTCTGGGTTATCCCGGAACTCTTGGCTTGGTCTGCCACCTTCAGGGGGTATGTTCTGAGTTTCACGCTCGCGTAGCCGTCCTAGGATGCTATCGCGTGAGATCTGTTGGATAGGGTGCACCGTCTCGCGACGGTTGCTCCTGTGGCTTCTGTTCGAGGGAGCTTCACTGGGGATTCTAAATCCTCGTGTCCTATCATCAATGTCAATCCTATCATGAATACCTGAGGGTCCTGGACGATCCTGAGCTGTGCGCTTGGTTCGTTGTATCTGGTTAAGCAGATCTTGTTGAGTCTCCGCATCTAGCTCATAATCATCTAATTGGAGTTGACCCCAGTTACGGGGGTCTGGACCCTTTCCTTTGGCTTTCGGGGCCGGATCTTCGCTTTCTTGGCGCTCCTCAGGTGGGCTCACGCGCTCAAATCTTCGCGAAATGGTAGCGCGTTGGTTCTGAGTCAGGTTTTCATGGGCCCTTTCAATATTGAGGTCACGCGTGTTATTTCTCAAGAATAAATTTTCATTATCGCGATTGCGATTATCTACGTTGCTGGGGAGCTCCTGCTCTGGGAGTCCAGCAAATCTATTCGATGTGATGAAGGTGACAGCACGAGTAGTGCCATCCTGGAGAGGGGACTCGTGGCTACGGGTCCTCCTCCGATTCACCATACCCCAGCCTGTTTCATCAGGCGGGGTGTAACGGAGAACACGACCACGGCTCCGTACAGGAGTCTGGTACTCTTCCAACCCTGAGTCTCGAGGACCAGGTTGTGATTGCGCCTGATGCGGCGGGGTATCGTGCAACGTACCAGGTATCATAAGGCCTCGTGTCTCGTTCTCTGAACCAGACGGGGTCACGGGCCTTGATGGTGGTTGAGCGGCGACGTTGGCGTAGGAGCGGGAAGGTGGTCCTGGTTCCTCTTCATTGGTGTCTGTGTTTCGTCGGGTTTGGTTTTCGGGTTGAGCATTCATCGCGGCGCTAGCAGCGGCAACGCGGTGTCGGGTTCTGGGTCCATCGATGGTCGCCATTCTATTAGAAATAGCGTCAGGTATCGTAAAGTAAAGTCTCGCGAGAATCAAATTATCCAGGGACTAGCCTCTGGATATCAATAGTAGATAGAGAAATAAAAGAAATAAAACTATCTAAAACTCACCGGGTGATCAAGCCGTGGTCGTCGATAGGGTCGATGTTTTTGGGGTTTGTTGTTTTCAAAAAGAGAGAGAAAGAGATAAAAGAAAAAGATGTCGGTGTTGTCGAGTTTTCTTGCGTATATGTAAAAAAATATGTGACGTTTCGTGCTCACGGTGGCGAAGGCGACGTTGAGGTTAAAACGGCACACGGGAATTGGGGTAGCTCAAATGCACGCGGTAAAATACAGTTTAACGCAATGGATTCAAACTGAGGACAATGAGTCCTCTTACTCGACTATTTATACGCTAAAATAAGGTTTAAGAACAAATACTATAAAACTACCAAGGAGTAAGCGAAGTTAAAGATAAACAAATAAAGGAGGTTGGTAGTCTACGAAGGGGTCTGATGAAAGATAAGATAAGAATGGGATAGGGGTTTTGTGAGGCTTTTCTGACTGATAATACTAAGGGAAGAAATGACGAAGAAGTGAAATGAAAATAAAATCGAACCGTTACAGACATGGATGGGCGACTCACGAGATTCTAAGGACCACAAACAAGAATAAGCGCTGGCACAAGAAGGTTATCCAAAGCGATCCCACCGGCTCAATTAGGAAGGCGAAGGCACAGGCACGGAAAATGAAGCTGGCACAGTGGGCGTTGGAGAGGGAAGCCGAGGAAGCAGCAATGGAACAAGAACAGGATAATGGTGGTATGCAGGTTGAGGAGGAAGCTGGTGGCGAAGTTGAAGAGGATGTTGGTGGCAATGGTGGCGAAGTTGAGGTGGAAGCTGGTGGCGAAGTTGAGGTGGATGTTAGTGGCAATGGTGGTGAAGTTGAGGTGGAAGGTATGGGTTGGGTTGAGGAAGGGGCAGAGGGTTTTGTCGAGACTGCTGGTGCAGTCGCAGATGCAGGCCAGGCTGATGGAGTTGCCATTGGCGGCCCAGGATTGGATATCAGCCCCTTTGATGACAAGGAACTTAGTCAGGGTGACGACGATGAAGCCATTGACATGCCAGACGAAGTCATGGCTTGCTTTCAACATAATCTCACAGCTCAACATCACTTTGCACCCTTCGACATCACCCCTGATCCGAAGGCCCCTGCGATTACCACACAAAACACTGGAGGGAAACGAAAGAGCACTAGTGAGCCGCAGGAAGGGGGGTCTGATGGTTCCAGGCCACAGAAGGCACAGAAGACTGCAGCAGCAAGGACACGAGCATCAACCAGGGCACAGACTGCTGCAGCAGCAAAGGTGGTGGCCAGTGCAGCTTTGAATAAAGGAAAGGCAAAGGCAGGGTCCCAGGAGGCAGGAGCAGGAGGAAGGAATGGTAAGAAGGGGCCTGCTGCGAAAGCATGAGCATACCGCCAATATCTCACATTTCTACTGTTCATATTCCATTTTTTCCTAACATAATCAAGGGGTTTTCCACTATTTAGTGTAGAAAGTACCTCCTTACTGCTTGTATTATAACAGTAGAAAAACCCCCACTCAAATAGTATTAAACGCCATTTCGGGCAATAATAAATCGCTTTTTATTTCCTAAAATGGCAATGTTGTGTGATTTCCAAGTATGAAAACCCTTAGTGCCTGGCCGGGAAATGTTGCCTTCATCAGAATTTCAGTAGGGTGGGGAATTTTGAGGCACTGGGATTTCCGTCACACCGGGCCAGGCGTGTGGCTGCAATTGTTCGATTTGTGGCCATAATTTCTGCCCACTCCGCTCTGTGGGTGGAGGTTATAACGGCCGTCAAACCTATCTCAAAAGCAGACATATTCACGCTACTCAGGGTCAATTTTTCACACCACATTTCCCATTTTAGCATCGAAGCTCAAGGTCGGAAAACCTACTACCCTGAGACGGAAACTCCCCCCGTATCTGTGGTTGGTTTTTCTGGCCCCTGGGGTTTGACAGTGATTGACGAACGCGAAACAACACAGGACCTCCCTAAGTAGGGTGAATGCGATGTGGATTGCAATATGAAGTGCGACACACGAGGGCAAGAAAATGAATGAATGGGCACGGGCGTTGGATAGGCAAAGCCAAAGGAAGTCAAAAGCCAAAAGTCAAAATTGACTATATCTGTCTCCAGCTAACCTGCCCACTTGTTAGCATCCCTACTCTACCCGAGGTGTTCGCAAGTATGATCGATTCAACGAACAAGACACATAACCGACCCAACCCACTGCAGGTGGAGGTACCATGCGACACAGTCCAGTGGCTTTGCGTTGATTCACAGCTGAGAACTCGGACCACTATAACCACTATACCGCGGTCTCACACCACAGCTGAAATAGAGGTGTAGCCGTGTTTGTTGGTTTATTCGATCTCCTAATCATAAGTGTATCCAAATTGTATCTTTTTCTTATGAATGGAAATATGAAATCATTAAATGTATTGAAACGAAGGACATGAAACATTCAAATCCATTTACATGTAAACGAGTGATGTTATTGAAATACGAGAAGAGAAGAGGGTCTTCAGGGGTAACGGGCCAAGAGTAGCCCATTTGAATGCCATTACTCGGTGCGGTGAAGTTACTGAAGTATGGAACTGCGTACTGGGATGTTCATCATGGATTTATCAGGGGTGATGTGGGGATTACACACATTGAGAGAGGCAATTTCAGTACTAGGTGAATGATGTAGGGAATGCGAGGAAGTATGTAGCTGAATTCTAACACAACAAAATGAACATGAATGTTATTCGCCCCACACTCAGCCAGGACATTCACACCATAAATACACTGAGACGCATACACAAACACCACATATCAAAACCGATTTGTGAGCATGTGGAAAATCCTCGGCATATTGACAAAAACATGGATAAGTCCAGAAAGGAACGGAAAACCAAAAGACAACAACTACTGAAAGGAAAACGGCATTCCCTGAATGAAAAAAGAAAAAGAATTCAAGTTAGCAGTCTGCCTGCATTATATACGGAAATGGACCCACTAGCTTAAGCTTCGTTGACATGTCGCCTTGTAATGCCGTTGACGGAGCGCTTCACCCAACTCATGACCCATGCAAATATCCCCTGGAGCGGGAGCACTTCAGGCGGATTCGGATTGCTCTGGGGCGGACCTGTAGATATGATAGTCAAGCCATGAATACTGTCGTCGTCCAAATCTGGGGGCGAGATTTGCAGTGCAACTATGGCAGCGTCGAGAACATGTGGCGCACCATCCCCATCACTGGTTTTGTCCTCTTTTGGAAGGGTTCTCGAAACTCTTGGAGGCGAACCTGGAGACATTGTCAACGCATGGGTGACGTCACTCTCTGAATCTGAGATTGAAATTTGGGTTGCGACAATGTTCGGGTTGTGAACCTGTGACACGACATCCGAACCATCAGGAGTGGGTAGCTTTTGAGACTCTTGCAGTTCCTCCTCAAACATACGAAGCCTTTGTTGAGCTTCTTTGAGTATTGGCAGACAGAGAGAAGCGAGGAGCATCTTTGATAGTGCTGATTCATGATCTGAGTCCGGGATAGTGGGTACATGTGAGTGAAGCAATTCAAATCGACATTGAAGGTCGGTGAGCATGTGGTTGGGAACAGAAGACCACTGGAAGTAATGTTTGTGAAGATCTTCAAGGTTGGACTTGGCTACTCCGTTATATCGACTTGCAAGGGTATCCAGGATCGACAATGCTGACTCGGGTGTGTTATAAAATCTGACCAGGTCACTACCCGCTTTTATATAGTCCTAAATAATGACATCAGGTTGAGCAGAGTTTGATGTTGTGGCGAGATCCAAGGGAGACATACTTACCACCCAAGTGTCATCCCTGAGTTGATTGAACGTCCCCTCCGCCCACTTTGCAGCAGCTTCACCCCGAATGGTGTCCCACATCGTGGTAGCAACGGTGACGTTCGTGGCAGAGCCAACACCTGTTATGGATCGAAAAGTTTTAAGCATTTGTCTCCGACTCCCTGGCAGTCCAACGAAGGTAATAGGCGTAAAATATATAATATGGTAAAAGACCTGAATGCTAAGAGTGATCATGAGAAATTCATTTAAGAATCGAGAGTACATGAAAATTACCCGGCATTCTTCATCCATTCGCTCAACAGTGAAACTATTTTCATTTCCAATATTTCAGTATATGCAAACCCAGGGACGTCCACAATATGAACCGCATGTTCGCGCCAGGTCACATTTTTGATTCGGTATGGGATGATTGACTGTGTAGCGCTCGGCAACTCGATGTTCGTAGCACCATTCAATGAAAGCGTCTTGATAAACTGTTATAGCGGCGCAGTAAAGTAACAGATCAACAACGAGAAGTATCAAGGTACAATGCATGACCTCACGGTACTTTTACCAGATCCCTTCGGGCCCATGAGTCTATGAATGGCCACATAAGTATTGGCCCAGGAATTGTCGCAGTACACCCACAATATCACGAAGCCCCATCCAAGCTTGTCGTTATCTGATTCAGCAATCTCTTCCACTGAAATCGGACCATGCATATCTAGGTTCTTCAATTTGACAGGAGGAGAACTATCCATGTAGCGAGGAAAAATTGCTGAAGAGACCTAGGGCAAGTGATTTGGGGGAAAGGGAGAATGAGTGTGCGAGAGGAAGAATCAACCTGAAGAAATATACCCTGTTTGCCACACAAACGCCGTGTGTAGGTCATGTGTATGAGTTCACTGCATCTATAATTATGTCGACGACACAGACCAACTCACGAAAGCCACGAGGAGGTCAAGTGGTACAATCTATTTGATCCTACCTATTGTGACACGAGAAGGAAACAGACACAAATGTTGATTGACATCCCGGCGCACCTCAAGTCGAGGTATAGTTAAAAATACTCATTGCGAGGCCATGGGATGCGAAGAACACACAATAGTAACATACGACATAGCAGCAAGGAAAAGAGGGATTATGAATTGTTTGCGCGTCCCTTAACCACTCCAAGATTTGGGCTGAAAGGAACAAAGAAAATTAGCGTCCACGATGGCGTATATATAGTGATAAAAACGCACCTTCACTTCATCCCCAACCTTCCTAACACCAATCTAGGACATAACCTGCGCGGCCCTCGTGTCTTCCTCTCCCCCATCCCAAGTATAACTAACTGCGACCGCCAGCTGTTGACCATCACAATTAAAACCAATGCTCGCCACAGGTCCATGCAGCATACACAAACCACCAACAGTAGGAAAGGAAGCAACGACCAATGAAAAACCAGACGGAGGGTATTGCCGTACCCCATGACAATCACCCTGTCGTCGGTGTTGGTTAGGGCAATGGTCTAGAGTATGATCAGGCGAGACACGCCATTCGCATTGACTGTAGTTGAATTATGACACGTTTGTGTGAGGTGCTGCGAGGATGGGGTGGTCAACACGAGAGAACTGGGATGATATATGTCAACGATGAGTATGGCGATGTGTTGATCATAGTCACCTTAACCATTCAAGGTGATCCATCCCTGTGTAAAACATCACTTGAAAGGCCCAAGAGCGAAGAGCAGTCTAGGACGTTGAGGAAGGGGAAGACGATGGTGATAGTACTTACAGGCAGGGGGTCACCACTGACTTGACTAAGGCTTCACGTGGTGTCACAATGTCACAAATCCCCGCTACCTTCAGGTAGTGGGTTTTAGTGAAATGTTCAAAAAGATTTTGGCGGAGGATTTGTGGTGGCTGTACATTCACATCTCTATGGTAATTTTGTCCCACTCTGCTTATCCCACTCCGCTCTCTGGAGCATATCTCGTCTTGAGTCGCTGACTCAGGCTCTATCTGTATCCCTTTGCTACATGACCATCATGATGCACTTATCTACTCTCATAGACGGTAATTCCTGTAATGCCGTCTTCGATCCAACCGCTTCATCTTCTTACATACCAAAGTCTTTTTGTTCTGGCATCAATTTATATCTCGTCAACTCTGGCACCCAAACCAAAGTAATACCTGTTGCTTGTCAAACCAGTCATGGCCGCTTCTCGTGTGCTCTGTCGCTCAAAGCTGCGGATCCTCATTCTGAGACTGTTTGGGATGTTTGCCTAGGTTGTGATTGGTTCAATCACGGCACAACTGCTATCCCGGATGCTCATGTCTTGTTGGGTCCCAACCACATTTTGGTTTTTGGTGCGAATGCGTTGAATGCCATTCGGATTCGTAATCAAGGTATGTTACCGTCAAATTAACCTATGTTCACGAACTTACCCAAGGTTTCTCTCTTTGCTGTCTTCGTTATCAATTGATGACATCCTCTGTAGACTCTGATGTCACTGGCCCTGGTGCCGATTCATTGTTTTTGAGATGTACTCCCTCCTGCCAGTGTTCATATACTGGACATAGTCACACTGTTAATGCCATAATTTCGCCTTCTGGTTCATCTACATCTGTTTTAGATTGTAGTGGCAAACACCATCACCCTTTGAGCAACGATTATATCAAATTATTTACTTTGGTGGAGTATGCGAACAAAGAATGCCTCTTGTGCGAGCTCTTGCTTCATAATGTTGTGCCCGATGTGTCATATAAACCCATCACCGAGAACCTAAGAACCTTGCTGGTATCCCATTTATCGCTAGGAATGTGCGCAGATTCGAGTGGCAGTGCTTGCCGCCAATTGGTGATTACAGTCAGTGAAAGTGCAAGCCATATATCTGCGTGGTCTAGTGTTCAGCTGCGAATTTATTTGTTGGATGTCTTGCGCCTAAGACTCACGAGTAGAGCTCTACATCGGGTTCTCACATGCTGTAACGTTGAATATGGTGATGAGACCTCCGTTAAACCTCTATGTTCACTATTGCGTAAATTCCTTATAGCACAGCATAAAGTATTGGAACGCGAAACACTAGATTCACTGAAGAGGATTGCTGATGTGGAGTATGGTGCGCCGTTTGCACATTTATTATTAGTCCTAAACATTTCAAGTAATTTTAAAACCTAAACTGAACTTTTGTAATTACCTGTGAAATGTAAACATCTTTTGGGCGCTTTCATTGTTTTCCCAAACATTTTGTGCGTCTATTGAGAAATTTCAATTTTTTCTGAACAATCTCTAAACATCTTTTGGGCGCTTACATCACATCTTTCAAAACTTGTCTACTTTTCTCAACATTTCTTGTGCACCTACACAAATGTGCAGAAAATTTTGAGTGCTTAAGCTTTTAGAAAGATAATGAATTTTGATGTAGTTTTTATTATGTAGACTATAATGAAATCATTAGCATGAATTCAGAAATTTAGTCTTTAAGCGCTCTCATTTGTTAGTGTAGATGACATGTTGCCTTCTAAGCGCTCAGAAAATGTTTGAAGAGCCATCGAATTGGGTGAATATGTTTGATACTTTGTCATAAGCGCTCATAAAATGTTTGAACAACCGATCAAGCGCTCGAGGAATGTTGGAAGAACCTGTCAAATGCCCAAGAAATGTTTAAATAATATTAAAAGCGCCCAATAAATGTTTAGAATCACCAAGTTATTACAAAAGTTTAGATTAGTTTACAAAAGTATTTAAAATGTTTGGGCCTAATAATAAAAGTGCAAACGGCACACCATAGTGGAGAATACTTGTGTGTGGGATGCTATCCGTGATAATTGGCCCCAGACCGTACCCATGTCTGTGAAGGAGGATCTTGTAAGGGCGTTTCGTGAACGAACCTCATCTCACACTCTCGCAATGTTTACATGTGCAGTCTGTGGCATACAAGCCAATCTTTCGGAGCAGAATGTCACTCCTGTCTCTCAATTACCCATTGATATTCTTCGTGCGCCTGAACATTTAATTGAAAGATCTATTCCTCTTCCATTCAGCTCAGGGACTTTAAGAGATGTATTACTTGAACCAAAAGGTGTATCAGATGATGAAACGGGGACTACAATCATTCGATCATGTAATACTTGTTACCGCGCTCTGAAGCGAAACAAGTTACTGCCACTTTCTTTGGCAAATAAGACCTATCTCGGGCCTGTTCCATTCGAGCTGTTGGACCTAACCCCAATAGAGGAGGCAATGATTGCCAAGTGCCATGCCAAAACATGGACTGTACAACTCAAGGAGGATAATGTTCTCTCTTCAACACCAGATACACAGCGAGGTATACATGGGCACATTATTATTTATCCGCAAAGGCCCTCTGAAATCGCTCAGGTACTCCCTCCATCAATAAATGACATCATTACACCCATTTGTGTGCTCTTTGTAGGTTCATCACCTCCTACTTTAGAATGGCTTCAAGCAAAGGCAAAACCTGACAGTCCGTCGAGAAAAGGTCAGATCTGCTCTCGTATGGTTAAAACAGCATAACCCTTTGTATCGAGATATTCAAATTAATGATGGTGTGCTCAATGAATTGAAAGAGGAGCAAGTTTTACCATTTCATGTTCAGCATATCATCACCTCTGATGCAATTGAGGCTTCAACTTCTCGCTATGACAATATCAAAGGAGTCGACACTCCTTCACATACACCTAATGCTCCTCAATCAAACTCCAGTGAAATACCATTCGAAAAGATTGTAATTATGGATGTAGATGGGCACACGGCAGCACACAAACTCAAAGCAGCTGCCTTGCATCATATGAAAAATGGTGGCGCATATCTTCAGATACCACATAATCCATCACTGGTCAATGAATCACTAGTTATTGTTAAGCCTGAATGATTTGGGCATGGCAATGCCATGACAACTCATTGTAATTTGCCATAACAGAAATATCATAACTCATAGGCAATCATTGAGGTGCGATAATCAATAGTCAAATCATTATTGCGAAACATGGTGCAAAATCATTAGCATGCCATAAAAATAAATCATTTGTATGATGAGCCAGATCATTCTTTTTATCAGACAATCCAAATCATATAAATCATTATCATTGTCAATAGTGCGAAATCATATAGGTTGATAGCATAAGGCTAAATTATAATCATTACCAGTGGTGCGAAATCATATGAACCAGGAAGAGAAAATCATTATTGTTGCATGTGATGCAAAATCATATAAATCAGAGTGCGAAATCATTGCTGCATCATGGTAAATCAATATTTCTACCAGCAGTGCGAAATCATTGCTGCATCATGGTAAATCAATATTTCTACCAGCAGTGCGAAATCATTGCTGCATCATGGTAAATCATCAATTCTACCAGTAGTGCGAAATCATATCAAGGCCAGTAAGAAATGATTTGATCAACATGGTGTTATAATGATTTTGTAGAGAAAAAAATCAGGATTCCGGAATGGGTATTTTCAGGGTGAGGGGATCAGTGGTTGGTGAGCAATTAAGGAAATACACTCTCAGAGCCAGTGATAAATCAAAATAAATCGAAAAAATAATATAAATCGTGAATAGCACGCTCATTTCTGCTCCGATTGGGCTGAAATTTTGAACGCAGCCTCCCGCATATGAACCCCATTGATCCTTAAAAATTTATTTTTTTACATGGGTCACATGAAAAGCCCCTATCTTTGGCCCAAACAGTATCCTGCTCCATATTGCACCGCTCTGGGCACTATTTTGGGTGATCTATATATCATGAGAAAGCTATTAACAGCCTCTATAAGATCCCACCATCTGATCTGCCAAAATGTAACAGCAGCCCAGCAGATCAGGTTCGCTTTTTCAGCCCCTATCCCCCTATACAATTATTTCCTTAATATTGCTTCGCTTTTGGCACCATTTGGGGAGGTATATATATCATTAGAAAGGTATACACTATATCTATCCATTAATGCAGTCCGATCTGCCAAATGTGGCCACAGAAGCAGCAGATCTGCTCTGGTTATTGTGCATTGATTAAATGAGCCCCTATTTACAAATCAAATCTTCGTCCTGATCAGGAATATTAGTGTGATGTCATTGATCCCATTTAATCTCATCAATCCTCATTAATTAGCTTCGCTTTTTTGGGAAATTGGCATCACTGATCTGCTTCCAGGCACTAATGACACCACACTAATTAATTAATCCTCACCCACAAATATTGCAGCATTAATTGCACCGCTTTTTAGCTATTTTTTATTATACATATATATATCACCAGAAAGCTACAAATGTCTACTTTCAGGATCTGAAGACAGATCATAAATGTTGTGCTTGTGGAGGGAGCAATTGCATTTCGCATTTTGGGTACTAGAGCGTGGGAACACCCTTTGATCCTCCTTCTCCTCCTCCTCCCTCCGCTTTTTTGGCTTCATTTCTCCACATCCCCTGCAGCTACCACCATGAAAGTTGGCACATCTCTTCATAAACATTATTAAATGGCTCTCACCAGACCAATAGTGGAAATACACACTATCTTGCATTCCATCAGCATATTAATATGTAACCCCTTAAATTCTCATAAAAGCGCACCAAAATGTGATGCTTCTGTATGATGTATGCCAGTACATCATATTTCTATATCAATATTGCATACTGGAGATCTGAAATCCAATGAAAGTGCATTATATATCCCCATATTTGCATGTAGAATTAGCAAAATGTATATTTCTGTTAGTGTGGCTTCCTTGGCTTTATCCATGGGTAT
>JADNRZ010000044.1:0-160447 GCA_015501605.1 Panaeolus papilionaceus | reverse complement strand
TGTTGCCACACCTTATTTCGTCTAGAGAATTCAAGTGTAGATATATTAAGAAAGTGAGGAATGCCCAAGGTGTGCTCTTACATACCAGTACTGCCATGACTGAGTCTTTAGCTGCAAGCGGTTTCGTTCGCGATAGCGGGCTTGGGCTTCTGAATGGCGCTTTCGTCTTAAATCAGCCTGTTGGGAGTCTCCGCTGCTCTTCGTCTACTGGAATTTAAGCATACTACTCTTCAGTATTGAAAATTTGACCCTTACCTCTGGGCACGATTTCTAGCTTTTTCACGCTCGGCGTCACAGTTTCTAATTTGTAATTCAAGCCTAATTAGTGGCAGCAAAATGATAGGTGCATTGCACCAAAAGAGCCATGCAGCATGGTTCACACCTTGCATAGCTTTCACGCTTAATTTGCTGTGTGGTTTTAGCTTTGTCTTAGGCATTAGTGGATAGCGACTGCTGGGCAAGAAGCCACCTATATAAGCAGTGTCCGAGTCTGAAGTGAGAATTGCGCTAATCTAAATATAGAACAGGTAACTTAATTGGGCATTGATCTCGAATTAAGATACCAGAGGAGGCCGCCCTTCATGGGTTTGTTGATAGATTGTACCCCATGCTCTTACAGGAGTGCTTCAGTAGCATGATATATGTATACTCAAAATAATTTAGGTATATTATATGATGAGATTTGTGAGATTTGGCCGTTGTCACCATCTTGTTGGATGTGGTGGTAGCAACTGAATGGGAAGTCTTGTGTGTTTCAATACTGATGTGCACGTAGAACGTCGCATGCTTTTTGGGCACATTATTGGTGCACACACCTCCAAAATTTTGTATAAAATACATTCCTTTCTGTCACATAAGTACACTGTTTCAATTTTATACGGAGAAAATAAAGGATACTCATAGAAATAGCAAAACGAACATATCCATTTTTGGTATCATCCCGAAATCACCACGCAGTGTCAACGGTCTACCTCCAACCTTTGGCCAGGTCAGACAGGACCCAATTGATCGTTATAGCCATCATAGCACAGAAATCGGAGTTGGGATATGTAGATGAATGTGTATATATATATATATATTTCAGAAATTCATACAGGAGCTGGGTTTAGACTACATTTTTAAAACTTGGTAAGGTTCGAAAGAGGGATAGGCCCCAGGACCAGCGGTTGTTCATCGGCTCCAAGATCCCGGGCCTGTCGGCTTTGGCGAATGACGCTATGTATGAGGCCTTGGTTTTTAAAACCAAATTCAAACCCATCTAAAATCCCCCCAGCCGTATATTGCGTCACTGAGTACCGGGTTTCATGCCCATCAATAGGGGTGTTGGAGTGGGCGATGAGGGCAGAGGAAAGAGGATGGTGGAGCCAGGGGGAAATTGAATGACAATACCGCAATCCCAAAGCACAAGATGACCTCCCTTGGTATGGTCAAAAGAGCCCAGGGCTGTAACAGAGCACCAGCCGAAGGGGAGGTTGGCGAAGTCTGCGTGGGGTAAGCAGATGGTAGAGGGCCCAAGGTTGTAGGTGATGGCGCTGAAGACACTCCCAGGGAAAGGCCAAGAGAGGCCGGGGTACTTCTGCTTAAGCTTCTCCTTGGTGGTGCGATAATATTCATAAAGTTTTGGAGCCCAGGTAGCGAAGACGGCTATAAAAATGAGTACTGGGTGGGGGGTGGTTTGTAGACGACTCACAGGATCCAAACCCTGCTATTCGCCTAAAAGGTTCCTCAGAATTCAAGCCTTGAAACAAAGCGTCCTTCACAGGTGGCATACGGAGATTTCCAGGCTGGGTCTGACCACCCCCATGCGAAACCCCCCCTGTAATGGTGGGGAATGCGCCTTGTCGGTGATGAGTGGCCCTCCCCAAAACCGTACCCGCCTCCTGCAGGGCCTGTGCTGCCCTTTCCATGAGCTGGTCCCATCGATCATCCTCCGGTCTCCCTGCCAGCACCCCAATAACGCGGCCTTCTTTGTCCGAAATGGGCGTGGATGTCCTAGAAGTGAAGTATTTTTATTGAAATTGTGGCATTTAGGGATGTAGCATCACGTACCGTCCATCCCACTCTATTAGCCGGAATTTAAAGGTAGAGCCTGGTCCAACGAGCTCATTCAGCCCGTGTAGCCTTCCGCTTTCATAAGGGGACCGTCCAGCAATGAAGCTGCCCTTGGTTGTTGAGAGGGACGCCGTGTTAGTTGCCGACACGGTTGGGGGGTGAACAAACAGGTACCTCTGTTCGGCCTTTTGACGCGACGGGGTGTAGGAATCCGCCTCTCTCTGCATTGCGCGTTGCTTGCACCTGTGGGCTCTCCCCTTTTCTTTCTTGGCTGCTTTTCTCTTCTCCCTGGCATTGGCAGGCTCTGGTCTTGGGCTCGTCATCGCAGGTGTCTGAGCCCCAAAGGCTGGGTTGAGGGGTAGGGGCGTGGGTGGGGGTGGGGTGAGTGCTAACGTGGGGGTCCTGGGGCTACCATTAGGGGATGAATCTGGGGAAGTCAGTGGTGATAAATCAGCAAGATCATCGGAATATTCATATGCGAATTGGTTGGCCGCCTCAGCCAGTGCTGAAATGCAAAAATCGGGATGATCAGCAAGTATATATTCCTGTGGGTGTCAATCAGCATCGGTATAAATTGTAGTATTTACTACGTCGTTATAGGATTAATCCTACCTCAGGCATTTTCTCCGGGGTTGCAACGATCTATAGCAGCCTTTCATCGATGTTAACGGGGAGGGCGGGGGGTGGAGGGTTAAATGGTATTGTGATAAAAAAAAACCGGCAGCGTGGGGATAGCGTATGCCCGTGCCCGAGTATTTCTATGCAGCACTGCCAGGTTCTGAGCATTGATTTGCAATTTGAGCGTATTCCCGTGCCCGGGTATTTCTCAGCATTGCGAAATCGTGAAGAAGCGGTGGGGATAGGATTAAGGGCAAAGAGGCTCACATTTTGAAGAGTAATGTCCCTTAGCTGTGACTGTATGGGGGACCCTACGTGCCCGTTGAGGGAGGAGGTGGGGGGAGTTGTTGAATGGTGGGTCTGTTGAATGTAGTTGCCCTTGATCATGATGCTTGTTGATAGCGGGCATTCTTTGTTGATTTCGTTCCGGCGGTCCACTTGTCCCGTAACATCACGCCTTTGAATATTTGCCTTTTTGGGTTGGATGAATCGTTCATCACCATCGCTGAAAACACCCATCGCTCAACATCAGCTCTCCACCGTCTCTATGTCAAGCTCGTCTCACAGAAACTCCTACACGCTCAGGCCAATGAAGGCGGCTCTCGCCGTATTCATATTCCTTTCGGAGACGATGCCCTCCTTACCGCAACCTCACACGAGGCCCATACCTTCAAACAGGGAGCAGGAGGGTCGTACCAGGCACCTAACAAGAATTTCACCTTTACAATACCATCTTACACAGCATGGAAGGGAGCAACCGACTGGGAGCCCCCTGAGGATGACAAACTTTGCCGTTGGATCCCAACGGGTCTCTCTTTGAAGCGGCACTCAAGCGTTGTGCTTGTAGGGATAGGGTGTTACTACCAGCTAAGCCGTTAAAAAGGAAGACCAAGAAAAGGTCCCAGGTTTCGGTACGTTTTTCTCATAATCTTATGTTCTGGTGTGTCATAGAGTGCTCATCTCCGCCTCAGAAACGCCCTAAGTGGTATGGAGGGATCTACGACGAAGCACGTATCTGGATGAAATCCTGCGGTTTGCAGGACAGGGCGACTTCATCAAGACCAACTCATGCCCTGACTGTGTTTGCCATGAAGAAGGCCGAACCAGGACCTGCGGAATATAGGTGCCAATCCGAATGCTTTCTGCCTGATCTGACATGCAAGCAGTGCTGTGTGCGGCAACACAAGCGTCTAACCATTCCACCGAATCCAGGTATTTTCTCCTACACTTACAAATTTCTTGGGTTAAAACTAACCCGCTTGCTTAGCATTGGAATGGATGGCATTTTGAACCGGTGACATTGGCCTCTTTGGGGCTGAAGATCACGTGAATCACGCCAGCAATGTACTGGCACCTCCCCCTCCCCCTGTCACCAATCACTACTCGTCCTTCACACCAATGGAATACATGAGGTCAACCTACAGTACTGCAGCTGTGGTTGGGGTGAACCGCGCGCATATCCAACTCCTCCGTCGTCGTCTCTACCCTGCATCCCAACTGGTCATCAAAACCTGCGCTACCTTCGAGCTTCTCAACACCTCCACAAGCTATCACTCACCACCAAATCCGCCCTGTACGACTTCTACAATGGGCTCGTCAAGCTCACGGACAACACTAGCCTAAAGCCTTTCGATCTCGCTACAGAGAGCTTTCAGAATGTCGCTACAATGGCGGGCATCTCATGCTGCTGAAATGGGCAGGACACGCCCATGACCCCGGGGGGTCCCGAGACCAAGCCGGGGGAGTTTGGGACTGAAGTGCCCATCGTGTCCACATCCAGGCATAAATCTACCAGAGGGTTGGAGGCATGTGCATCAGGATTCCAGGTAGGTCCTTGCCCTCTCCCCGTTGCCTCCACTCAACGCCGCCGCCAAGGTACCTCTACACACCATTCATTGCAATGGACGCTAATTTTCGCCTGAAGAATCAACTTGTATCAAACTATGACCAAGACCCGGGGCTAGGTGTTGGCTGGGCCTACATGATTGGTCGCGAGGATTATGAGAAGTTCGTCGCAGCTCACACGAATGATGCAGACGTGCGTATACAAATTCTCTTTTCAGTCCCTCCTATAGCTCATCTATATATCGGAACAGGTTAGCTCCTGCGTTGGGTTCGCAGGCCATTGTTCAGGCCAATACACACGGTTTTCCAAGGGTTTGCGCTATACGGGTGTGGGAGGGGCGATTTGTGGGAGGTCTGAGATGGTTCTACTGCAGGCCATAGGGAATCTTCAAAAGGGTGAACGGTGTGTAGCAATAATACCTAGCTTGCATAACCACGTCTAATCCCCATTCAGGTATTCCAATATGGATTTTATCTTTGGATCGGCGCTCCAGGACTTCAAGGAGCACCCCGTTGTACTCATCAGCTACGACATAGCCTGCCAATGGTTTAAAAACCTAGACAAGCGAATGTCCGCTGATGACTGGCCCCCAGCTTTCGCCATTTCCCCCAACACCACTCTCATCCCCGCCGTTCCCAAGCTGCATGAGCCCATGCACATGACAGAAAATCACCAGGTGTATTCCCTCAACTACATCGTCGGTGCTGGTCTCTCCGACATGGAAACCCCTGAGCGCGTCTGGGGTTTCCATAACCCCATCGGTACCTCCACACAGTCGCAGGGGTGGGGGACACGCCACGTCGTGCTGGATAGCCACTTCAGCCATTGGAACTGGATGAAGTACACCTCTATGGGCCCCACCCTTCTTCGTAAATACAGGGCTGCTCTCGCGAACCGCAACATCCAGGTAGAGGCGCATCGGGGTCTCTCTGAAGCAATTGGAAAGGGCCTGGTGGATAAGTGGGAAGCGCTATGCGTGGAGTACGACAACGACCCGTCCATTCCAAAGGTGAAGGCCTGTCCGTATGAAGCGGACGATAGCGGTTTTGTCCCTTTCTATATATATTTTTTACGAGCAGCACTAATTCATGTTAATCAGGATTGACGGAGGCAGAGGCTAGGAGGGAGTTGGCAATGGATGAGCAGGAGCGTCTCAAGGGGGGCAGCGCACCATACAAGGCCATAAGCCCTGATGTATTTGTTAAAACCGCATTAGAGGTCGAGGAATCTCAGTAAGTCCCTTCACCGGCTTATCTATTTTACCTGCTTAACCCTCATTGCTTTTAGACGACGTCTACAACGTTTTGCAAAGAATGACGTGGCAAAGGCTACGGCTTCGCAGGCGGGGGTCTAATTGAACAGAGAAATCAACTTGCCTCAAGAATTCGGCACTGGGAGCAGCATCTTCCCAATTTATCTACCAGGGCTCCCTCTATACCAGAGAGAGGTCGGGAAACCAGAGGAGCACAAAATCTGGCTACCGTCACGCATTCCCCTTCCCCATCGCCAAACCGTCTGCGTCTCAGAGCTCCCCGGTATTGAGGAAAAGCTTCGCACTGCCCAGTGCCGCAGTGTTACGTCGACTCTTTTCTTCTTCATCTTCTCTTTATCTTATCTGGACTACTATCTCTCTTCATCTTATCTTCGTGTACTATCATCTCTCTTTGTACTTATATTTCGTCTATTTCCTATCTCCGGAGCCCCACCTTTCCCTCCTATCTCTGACTCCCACTCCACCTTCATTCCCGCTGTCGCTCCACTTCATTTTCCTATCTATGACTCACCTTCTTACTCATCTCTCTCACATTTATGACTCATTCCTACTGCGGACCATACTTGTGACTCATATATCTCTCACCTTATCTACTCGACATTTACACGCACAGCCTCGCTAGATATCTATATAAACACCGTAGTTTATACCCTTGTTCTTTAGCTAGTTCTTTAACTTCGAATAGAACAACAACTTCTAACGACGATCTTACTCTTCTCGCTCTCTTCTAAGACAATACCAGCGTAGCGTGCGTACGCAGTGGCATTCTTAGAACGATACTCGAATCCTATCGCACGACCGAACCGACTCCGACTAGTCCAAAGGCCTTAACCGCAAGCGCCCGTCGGGCTACCGTAACAAAAGAACTAGCTACCCCAACGCACACCGTCCGTAATTTACGAGACGGCACCTCTCAATACAAAACGGCAACCCAGAAGAAGAACACCAGCACCAGACCTCGATCAGGAACCTCCAGCCAAGCTACCTCTCCTGTATCAACTAGCAGCAGAGGATTACGATTCCCGCTCAGAAAGAAGAAACCCTGGGGAAAATTAGAAACATCCAAAAAAGACAACAGAAGACCAACGACCCTCTCTCCGAACCAGACCCAGAAACCGAACTAGAATCCCAGACCAAACGAACAAGAAGAACTCGACACTCCTGTATCACACAGCGAACAAAGAGAATTCCCAGAAACTGAACAAGAATCCCAGACCAACGAACAAGAAGAACTTGACACCTCAGTATCAGCCAGCGAACCAAGAGAATCCCAGAGACCCCAGACCTACTGAACCCACGAACGAACCAGAAGAAATCCCAGGCACACCAGAAGAACCCTTGAAAGAACCCGAACAACCCCTCGACGTCTCTCTTGCCCTCAGTCAACCAATTGAACCATACGACCCCAGAGAACTGGACTACACTATCACCAGAACTCCAGTCTTTAGCACCGAAATCCCTTCGTTCTCTACTAGCATGGCGACTGCAACTCTCACTCACCCCCCAGGAGGCCGCTCTGCCTCCTCTTCGAGACCTGGAGGGACTGTCCAAGATCGCTCCCAGAGAGGACTCTCCGGACCACCTGAAGGAGACCCCAACCCCGGAACCGATGACGAAGGACAAGGTGACCCCGACCCTCCTGGCAACCCTGGTCCCGGCAATGGCCCACAAGATGACCCTGCTGCAGAGGCATTCAAAAACGCCATGAAGAAAGAAGTCAACCTTGGCGCACCTGAGAAGTTTGCAGGAGATCGCACAAAGACCAAACATTTCATCACCGAATGCCGATCCTATCTCCACATCAACCGACACATCTACAACAATGATGATCTAAAGATTGCCTTCATCCTGTCTTACTTCACTGAAGGACCAAAGGAAGAAAGAGAGGCGATGGACTGGAAACGCTGCTTCCTCGCTGGAAAGTTTGATGATGCCCAAAGGAACAGGACCGCGGTTTTCCTATGGAAGGTTCAACGACTTCCTTAAAAAATTCAATGAAGACTTCGCCCCACGACTTGGACAAGACCACGCCAGAAAGGACCTCAAAAACATCCAACAAGAAGGGAATGTCGAGTCACACAACACCGCTTTCAAGAACCTCATGATCACCGCAGGCTATGCCTTCCCTCATACCGACCCTGACGATGACATTGAACCAATGGAAGACCTGCTGATCGGGATCTACCAAGACTCCCTCAAGAAACCGATCTTGGACAGAATTCGCAACAACGGATACAACCCCTACACCCTGAAGGAGTGGATGGACCGAGCAGCAGAAGTGGACGCCCGTTGGAGGGAATCCTTCCCTTTCCCATTCGACAAGAAACCAGCCAAACGCTTCACCTCTAACCAGATGGGGTTCAGATTTGCAAATTCCAAGCAAATCAATCTCACCGAAGTTGAACGCGCGGACCACATGAAGAATGGCACCTGCTTCCGCTGCCACCAACCAGGTCATATCTCCAAATTCTGCCCTAACCGCGATCTCAAGAAAACGAACCAGAACCAGAACACCAGCAACCGCGACGCCGCCCCGACTAGAAACCCGAAGGATTTCGCCAAATACATCCGCACTTTCTATCAAGACTTGAACGAAGAACAGCGCGCCGAATTTGCCTCCGAATTGCAAGAACAGGATTTTTCCTAAAAGGTTTCGCCTCGACGTCTAAACCTTATGTATCAGTTTGTTCCGCTTTGATAGCTCACAATGAATCTTTTTCTGTCCCCGTGACTATCAAGTGTGAACAACTGAGAACCGCCGAACCCCTGCATACTCAAGCCCTCCTTGACTCTGGAGCGGCTGGCATATTCATCGACCAATCATTTGCGAAACTCCACGACCTTCCCCTGACTCCACTCAGAACACCGATCCTAGTCCGAAACGTTGACGGCACCGCGAACAAGAAGGGTACAATTACCCACCGAACGACTCTGAACCTGAAGATCTATGACAAAATCAAGAAAACCGATTTCCTAGTAACTGGGTTAGGAAATCAGAAGATTATCTTGGGACTGCCCTGGTTGCAGGATACGAACCCCGAGATCGACTGGAAGAATGCCTCTCTAAACTGGCGTACCCCAACTATTAAGGACGAACCCGACAGAGAAGAACGCTTGAATAGCACGAAGAACCCGATTCCCGACTGGTACCCAACCGACTCGATTATCATCGAAGAACGAACCATCTCTCAACTGGAACTCCACGTTAAGAAGATGCTTGGAAAGAACACGACCCTGACCAGACCAGACCGACTTACGACCGACGACCTGATCATCTCCTTTATGGAAGGAGAACCGACAGAAGAAACCAAAGAAATCTGGATCGACACAACTCTGACGCATTCCCAAGCCTTTGCTCAGAAATTTGACAAGAAAACCGACGAAACCGACCCGACCAAGATCGTTCCACCAGAATACCACCCTTGGATTTCCGTTTTCAGTGAAGAAGCCTCTTCGACCTTACCAGCGCACAAACCCTGGGATCACGAGATCAAGCTCAAACCTGATTTTGTCCACAAATCCGCCAAAGTTTACTCCCTCAACCGAGAACAGGACGATGTCACCAAACAGTTCCTCGATGAACACCTTGCCAAGGGAACCATCCGACATAGCGAATCCCCTGAAGCCGCAGGATTTTTCTATGTTGCGAAGAAGGATGGCAAACTACGCCCATGCCAAGACTACCGACATTTGAACGAAGGAACCATTAAAAACGCCTACCCTCTCCCCCTTGTCACCGACCTTATGGATAAACTCCGAGACGCCAAATATTTCACTAAACTCGACGTTCGATGGGGCTACAACAATATCCGAATCAAGGAAGGAGATGAATGGAAGGCGGCCTTCAAGACCAAGTACGGACTCTTTGAACCCCTCGTTATGTTCTTCGGCCTTTGCAACTCCCCAGCGACCTTCCAATCAATGATGGACAATATCTTCATCCGACAAGTCGAAAACGGTTATATCATCATCTACATGGACGACATCTTGATCTATGCCACAAACGAACAGGACCTCGAAAAATACACCAAAGAAGTACTCCAGATCATGAAAGAAAACGACCTCTACTTGAAACCCGAAAAATGCAAATTCAACAAAACCAAGATCGCCTACCTAGGATTTATCATCGAACACAACAAGATCTCCATGGACCCCGCCAAGATCTCCGGTATTAAAGACTGGCCGACCCCAAAGACCCTCAAACAAGTCCGGTCGTTCCTAGGCTTTGGCAACTTCTACCGAAAATTCATCCGACACTACTCCGATCTCGCTAGACCCCTGAACGACCTACTCCGAAAAGACCGACCTTTCATCTGGACAGAAACTCACCAGACCGCATTCGACAACCTCAAAGACCGATTCAGTAAAGAACCAGTCCTCGCGATGCCCGATCAGAACCGACCATTTCAAATCGAGGCTGACGCATCTCAATATGCTTATGGAGCTGTTCTCACCCAAACCGACAGCAACGGAAAACGACACCCCGTATGTTTCCTCTCTCGTTCTTTCTCTCCAGCCGAACAGAACTACCAAGTCTTCGACCGAGAACTCCTTGGAGTTATCCGAGCGCTCGAAGAATGGAAGCATTACATCCTGGGATCCCCTCACATGACTGTTGTACACTCCGACCACAAGAACCTCACATACTGGCGCTCCCCCCAGAACCTTAACCGGCGACAAGCAAGATGGTTCCTTATCCTCTCTGAATACGACATCAAACTCGAACACATGCCCGGCCATAAAATGATCCAATCCGACGCGCTCTCACGACGACCCGACCTTATTCCAGAAGGAGAAAACGAAGAAAACACTGACATCACTATGCTCCCAGAAACCCTGTTTATCAACCTTATTGACACTGAACTCCAGAAGCAAATCACCGAAGCACGACCCTCGACAAGAACGCCATGGAAGCTCTAGAAACACTGTTGAAGAATACCAATGTCACCTCTGGCACCTCGATCAACGATTGGTCCTTCGAAGAAGGAGACCACGGGAAACTCCTCTTCTACAAAGACAAGGTCTACGTCCCGAATGACCAAGAACTTAGAAAATCCATCGTCATGCACTTCCACGATCCCGTCACTGCTGGACATCCTGGCCAAATCGAAACTTACAACGCCGTCGCCACATCATATTGGTGGCCTGGTATGCGTCGATTTATCTCCGCCTACGTCAAAGGATGCTCCACCTGCCAACAGTTCAAGATCAATCGGAACCCCGCACGACCCACCTTGATGCCGATCCCTGCTCCAGAATCATTAAAACCCTTCGCCCAGACGTCAATGGACCTAATCACCGACCTACCGCCATCCCTCGGATACGACTCTATTCTATCCGTGGTGGACCACGGCCTTACGAAGGGGTAATTCTCATTCCTTGTTCCAAAACGATCACTGCTGAAGGCACAGCCAAACTTTTACTCGATAACCTTTACAAAAGATTTGGACTCCCAGACTCCATCACTTCAGATCGAGACCCCAGATTCGCAGCCCACGCCTTCAAAGAACTTCTCAGACTCCTCAATGTCGAATCCAAACTTTCCACAGCATATCACCCCCAGACAGACGGCACCACAGAACGTTTCAACCAAGAAATCGAAGTATACCTCTCCATCTATTGTATCACGAACCCCGAATCTTGGCCCGATGCACTCCCCACCCTTGAATTCACTCATAACAACCGACGACACTCTGACCGCGCTCATTCCCCTTTCGAACTTATGCTAGGAACGAGTCCTACACAGATCCCTTTGGCCTTCGAACACACGGTCTACCCTTCTGTGGACAAGAAGCTCGCTTCCCTCCTCAAAATCCGACAGGAAGCTATCGCCGCTCACACGTTTGCCAGAAATAGAATGATCAACTTCAGCAAGAACCCGTTCACGCCATTCAAGAAAGGAGACCTAGTCTGGCTAGACTCCCGAAACCTGAAACTCGGGCACAATAAGAAGATCTCAACCAAGAGAGAAGGACCCTTTCCAATTACCGAAGTTCTGGGACCCGTCACGTACCGCCTCAAGCTCCCAAACTATTGGAAGATCCACGACGTATTCCACGCCACTCTTCTCTCCGAATATTCTGAAACACCCGAACACGGACCAAACTTCCCCCAACCGCCACCGGACATCATCGGCGGAGAAGAAGAATACGAACTCGACCGAATTCACAAACACCGTGGGAAGCAGAACAACAGAGAATACTTCGTTTCATGGAAAGGTTTCACACCGTTCCACAATTCATGGGAACCAGAATCTCACCTTGCCAATGCCCCTGACATTCTCCTACCTTATAAGAAGCGTCACAAACTTACCTAGATTCCCCAGTTCAACCAACAACTACTTCTCTACAAACAACATGACTACCACCTCCGCTCTCAAATCCTCATCCTCTTCCTCTTTCTCGTCTGCCCCCAAATCCGTTCGAATCCACTCTCCAGCTCAAGGTTCCTTCTCGGACCCTCCCACTGTCACTTCTCCAGTTTTTCCCCAATCAATGTCCAATGAGGAATTCATTGCTCGCACCAAAACCCTCATCGCCGAAGCCAAACAACGAGGACGCCTCCTTGAAGAAGAAGCCAATCGACGTGAAGCCTCTTCATCCAAAATCTCCGAGATTCAAAGTCTCGACGACGTCCTCAACACTCTCGTTCAAGCCCACGAGAACACCATTGTCAACGGTAACGACCCTGAGCTCACCAACATCCTCTATCAAGCTAAAGGATGGGAAACACCCTCTGTCACCCCTGGCTCCGCTCACGACCGTACCACTATCAGCTTCGAAGAGTTCGTCGACATCTTCCGTACCAAAGAAGACTACGACCTCCTAGCGTGGAAGCTCCCGTTCTCCGATCATCACTTGCCCCACTTTCGTTTCATGGACAACAACGTCAACGAAATCAAGAAACAGATCCTCAAGTTAATGGCAATATGCGACAACCTCCGCAGGAAAGCCACTGACAACTGGGACGTTGGATGTGGCCAGTTCGAGGCCTTCTGCCAACAACATTTCAACGACCCAGACTGCAGGAATCGTCTCATGGAACTCATCGTCGAGCAAAGGAAGAAATACGCTGGTCACGAACCCAACGACAACTACACCTTCAAACACAATAAAAACCCCTCCTACGACTACTCATTTCCCATTCCCCAACTACCAACTCTACCGGAACTCGCATCTCGCGACCCTAAAAATCTATTCACAAACCTTGACCCCGTCGCCACCAGTAACCTCGTCACTCTCTTAAAACAGGGCACCCAACTCTGCTTAAAATGTCCCGTTCCTGATCATTTCATAACAGACTGTCCCGACTTCATCTGTTGGAACTGCAGAAAGGAAGCACCTGGTCACCGCCTTAACTCCTGCCCTGGTCCTATCATCAAGAACAAGAAAGGGAAAAGGAAAGCCTCCTCCAATCGAAACTCCCCTTCAAATCCATGGACCAAACTCCGCCCCTGGGATCGAATCGACAGAGAATCGAGAGAACGAGGAGAATGGCAGCCCAGATCATCCACCAACAACGACGGCTCATGGCGCGACGACTTCTATGACTACGACGACGACATGTGCGACGAAGCCATCCACAACATCAACACCTGATTGAGGTCAATCAGTCTTAATACGGGGGTAATGTTACGTCGACTCTTTTCTTCTTCATCTTCTCTTTATCTTATCTGGACTACTATCTCTCTTCATCTTATCTTCGTGTACTATCATCTCTCTTTGTACTTATATTTCGTCTATTTCCTATCTCCGGAGCCCCACCTTTCCCTCCTATCTCTGACTCCCACTCCACCTTCATTCCCGCTGTCGCTCCACTTCATTTTCCTATCTATGACTCACCTTCTTACTCATCTCTCTCACATTTATGACTCATTCCTACTGCGGACCATACTTGTGACTCATATATCTCTCACCTTATCTACTCGACATTTACACACACAGCCTCGCTAGATATCTATATAAACACCGTAGTTTATACCCTTGTTCTTTAGCTAGTTCTTTAACTTCGAATAGAACAACAACTTCTACGACGATCTTACTCTTCTCGCTCTCTTCTAAGACAATACCAGCGTAGCGTGCGTACGCAGTGGCATTCTTAGAACGATACTCGAATCCTATCGCACGACCGAACCGACTCCGACTAGTCCAAAGGCCTTAACCGCAAGCGCCCGTCGGGCTACCGTAACACGCAGCGCCCTCAACCACCTCTGCCAAACCCTGCGTCTTAAAAGCCGACTCATTCATTTCAAGAACAAAAACCACCGGGGTCAACGTGAGGGGACGAGATCCAGAGCGTTCATCGACAGGGTGCACGAGAGGGCACGACTGGCAGCAGATCGTTACTGCGCAGGTCGCACCGCAAAGCTTGCCCTATCGGGAACGGGGGATTGGGAGGAGGAATTACGGACCCTGGCTGACGGTGACATCAGGAGTTACCGGGACCCTAACCGATTGAAAAAATCGGAGGGGAGGAAGGGGACGCTTACGGATGCCCAGCTGGAGGAGTTGAGGACTCAGCAGGGCGACGGCAGTGAGGATGACACTAGTGGGGATGACAGCTGGGATGAGGATGATGAAGACGACGACGACGACGACGACGACGACGACGATGATGATGACAGGGACACAGGGGACCAAGCTGGGGACAACGATTTCAGCATTGCCAATGCAGGCAACAGGGAGGAGGGACGTCAGGCCCCGCGTTTAAATCGGCCAGAGGGGGTTCAAACCCAAACCCAGGATTTTAGTCTATTGGCTGAGGAAAGGAGCAAGAGGGATGGTACGGGGGAAACCAGGAGGACAATTTCGTGGATTTGGTTGGGGAAGGGAGCGGCTACAAAAGATATGGATGCCGATACCATTTTGAGGGCAGAATGGTCAAAAAGTCGGGCAAGGGCACTGAGGGCAAGGGAGGAGGTTCTCCTTCTGAAGGAGGAGATGCGGAGGGTGCTACTGTACCTGGAGTGGAGGGCCAAGAAGTGGGCCTCTGATGCTAGGCTCCGGGATTTGTTGGTGGATAGCGCTTTGCGGGAGGGGTTGAACGCATATGCGAGCCAACGGGCTATTCATCAGCAGGCATTGGCAACGCAGTTCAAGGGGCTATGGCAAACACCCCTCAAGCAATTTATCCAGTCGGAGGCAACATTCTCGCCAGATGGCACCCTGCTAGAGGCACTTCATGGAGGTATTGATATTGAGAACCCTGGAGAAGATGTGGATGATTGGGAGGAGGAGGATGAGGAGGACAAAGGCCAGGGGCCCCCTTGATTCTCAACCCCGGTCCAATCCATTGGTGGGTTTTTTATTCATTTGTTTTATAACCCTGCTCACCATGCCCTGCCGTATTTCATGACTGCCAGTTTTATTAAATTTCAGGTATTTTCGGCTGATATCCAACAATGTATTAGATATTGGCAATACATTTCAGGTCGGTTCTGATTTCATTATAGATCAGATTGTCAACGTGATAAGACGAGATGTGATATAGATTGATTAGAATGAGATAAGACGAGATTTTGATGCGCCATCAAAATCTCGTCTTATCTCATTTTAATTAATATTGAACAACATCCAACATCCCCCGCCTGCATCCAGCCCTTCCCGCCCCCGTAGGGCGGGGCAAACACCCTAGAATAATATTATTATATGTATAGAACATCATTGTACCCTCCCCCGCCCCATTCCCGACCCCAATCCCTGTAAAATAGCCATATACCCATCCCGCCCTCTAAATCAGCTATATTTGCTTTTGTTTATATCCCATCCGGTTATATCTGAGGTCCCACTGTTCACGGACAGTACTGCCCATGGGCAGCTATGATAGATGAGGGGAGACTGGCTACAGACAGTCTTGATTAAGAAATCTAGCCTCTATGGCTGATTCTCGATGTATGCCACTGAAATTCAGCTCGTTGGATTTGTGTGTGCAACTGAAGTCGACGAGCTCATTTTTCGACACACATCTGGACGTATTACCTTATTAGGCAATACGCCCGGATGTGCGTCGCAAATTCGAGCTCGAAGACCTCAATCTGTGTGCCACACACAGAAAAATGCACAAATCTGTGTGACACACACTCAAAATATCGAAATTTGTGTGTCACTAACATCAAATGTGAGTTTTATATTTGTATCTACAAGGTTTCGACTATTGACCTGGATGTGTGTATGAAAAACCCCAAAATAATAAAAGTGCAGATGGCTTGCCATACTAGGAGAGACTGACGAACAGTTCAGATGTGGTCGGTTATTTCCAGTGTACATCTCATCTCCTATTCCATCCTAGCTTTCATCAGCTTCTAGCATGAATACTCACTCACACGGTTTCTCTTTACAGAACCCCTCCACTCATCTCTACACTTACACACTCGTGAAATCCGCAATGAAACAGCCCCGTCTGTTCTCTCCCCCGCCATCACAAACAACGATGCACAGCATGAGAACCCGCTCCCTCCTCATTCATTCATTCATTCAGACACACCGCAATTCGCGACCTCTTCATGACTGTGCACATATTCGAGTATCCTGGGTTTCAATGTGACGCGTCCTGGATCAGCAAGCATTGCAAGACGAGCAAGTGTTGATCAGCATGTACAGTCTAAGGTCCAGCCAACGTGGCACGTCTCTCGATCTAGGCGATATGTGGAGAGGGAGGTATGTGAGAGAGATATTGGGAAGGGTGGAGATAGTGAGTTTTGATATGGGAAGGAGTAGTGCGTGATTTACTTCTTTTCGAGATTGGATTTTGGATTTTTCTTTTATTGTATGCTTCGCGTTCTCATCGTGTTTTGCTGTTTGTTGGGGCCTCATACGTCATTCCGCTCAACCTTTGTCTGTTTATGCCTTCCTTGACTCTTCTTGAAGTTCAAGTTGAGCAGTCCACGGTTTCATCTCGTTCTGACGACCGTAACGCTACCGCTCACGATGACAACTTTCGCTTTTCCCCTTCTCCGTCACATGGTTTGTGCGATGGAGGGCTGAGGTCTTCAGTTCTCGTTGTTAGTGGATCTGGCGGTGCGAGTTCGCATTTTTATCTCATGGCTTACTCAGGACACGCTGAGTCTCTTTGTCCTACTATTATTTTGTATTTTTTCTTCATACCTTGTGACCGCGTTCTCCGCTACCTCCTGGCTCGACTCGAGTTTGTGGAATTCATATATTCGTTCTGGATCTATCATGCCGCCGTTCATTTATTCCGTTCTCTTTGTTCAGAACTCTTTCTCTCAAATCAGTGGGATTTGTGATCGCGAACTGGGACTCACAATCATACCTTTTTCTTCGCCATGTCGTTCACGTTGGCACTCCCTTTCATTTAGCTGCCCTGGGTTGGAATTGTTCGTGCCTCCCTTTGGGAATGGTTTTTCTTTGTTAGCGTTCGAGCACATGAGGGCACGCGTGGATCTCTCTGACTTCGCATTCTTATTCTGTTCCATTCCGTATTCGCCTTGGCTTCCTGCCCCTCTTGACTGGCCTTGTGGATGAGGGGTACATGTTTTGTTGTTGTCCCTTTCTAGCATTCGTTCACCATGATTTTCGTCTTCTGATGGATGCAAAGCGCCTCTAGCAGTTGGATGTTGCATCATACCATGACTCTGATGTTTTGTTCTAAGCTCTTGTACCCTGATCGCTTATCAAGAGACACATTTGGTCACCTTTCTATTTCCACATCTATTTTGCAGACCTAGATGAGTATGTCATGATAGGCACGCACTTTCCATTACGATGCGCTTCACTCCTTTGCTTCGCTTTGTGTGAGCTCGCTTCCGTGGGTTTCATGAGCCATGGATAGCCTTTACCTTGTGCCTTGGGAGGCGTCGTTCCGTGAGTCACTTCTCGCTTCCTTTTTTGTTATGTCTGCAATTTTACGACGGTTGACAACCTGCTTGAAGGCGCATATATTCCTCTTTTTCATTTCCATTTCATTTCGCCACCATCCCTTTCGGTATTCGAGGCGTATCGCTAGCACATTTATGTTTGCAGAGTTCGACACGTACAATCCTCAAAAACGAACCCTAGATCACGGACGGGCCTACCCAAACGAGCCTCCACACCCGACGTACCCCACCACCATTGCAAACCCTACTCCGTTCCAACCGTTATACGTATCCCAACGCAGACAGTGTGGCAACACAACTTAACTCAGCTACCACTCCCTCGTCGTTACTCTCCATTTCCGCTTTTCACCTCTGCACTCATCTGATTCCCCCGTACTTCGATCCACTTCAACGATATGTTTTCGGTGCCTGCATCACCAGATTTCGATGGAAGGCTTGACCAAGTGAGAGGAGCGGGGAGGTTGGGCAGGTTTCATACAAGTCATGTTCCTGAGATCGTTGGTGAGGAGTTATTTGTATTGGGGATGTAGGCAAGGTGGGATGATCAACGGCGTACATGGGCATAGAATGGGGAGCGCATATAGCCAGCCGGGAAGGGGTACTAGTATTCATCTAAGCTTCATTAACTTATAATGGGACTGTTTTGAAAATGGACGTGGGGAGCGTGAATTGGGATTACCTCGTTAGCACATGCTCAACGTCTTCGGCGGCTATTTTGATGGAATGACGCCCACCGGACTCCGATCCGACGACGAGGCGTTCGTTCACCCCCATGCTCACCACCCTCATAACGCCGATAACGCGCACCTCCCTCTGCCCACGCACGTGCTCTCACTCCAGACTCTGATTTCCCTCTCCTATCTCCAACATGTCGTATTGAGCGTTAGATGGTTGCCGCATGTGGGAGGGCGGGTGAGGGGGGGAGACGAGCGGTTGATGAAGTTGCTGAGGTTGCTGAGGAAGGCGGTTGAGGCGATGGTGGATTTGAGATCGGTGTCGCCTGTTGTGAGAGTGAGGGAGAGGGAGAGGAAGGGGATGGCGTCGGGTGTTCGATGTCGCGCTCCGCATGGTTTACCCCATGGAAAATGCTACACAACGGTAACGGACGAATCTGAAACGCTCCATAACTCACACAAGCGCCAAGAACAAGATAAACGCCCGCTTCATTCCACGCACCACTTGGTTCGGGATGCACAGTTGGTATACATCTAATAATTTTGTCTTCATTTTCTCTGCATTTTATTTATCCACTTCGTTATGCAACCCCTCTCTATTCTGTAATATACATGTTTTTATTGGTCTGTGCTCTTCATTCTTTCATTCCACAGTATCCACAATTTTGTAGTATAAAATATGTACCTAAACTACGAAATAAATCAGGTTCTCGCACCTCACCTTCGTATCAGTCAGTTTCAGGTCACAGTCGACCTCGTTATCAGTCCACAAATCGTATCGTTCGTCTCAGAAGCGCTCGAAGCGCTAGATTTATTGTTTGTCACTCGTTACACTACCAACCGACCGCAGGCATCGAAGCACCTACCAGCTCCGTGCATTTCACCCTCGCATACACACTACCTCCGCCTACCTTCACCCATTACCACTATTCCTCATTATTTGTTTGGTTTTATACCATATACCGTAGGCGGTACGACATCGAATATGGGTGTGGGTGCAGGTGGATGACGACGTGGTGTACAACGGGCAGTACGAGTGTGAGCGGGGGGTTGACAACGCAACCAGGAGGAAAGTATGCAGACAATGATGGGTTGTCGGAGATGGACTGGGAGTACCTCGAGTCAAGGTGAAGCTGAAGGGAGGATGTGAAGTGTGCAATTGATGGGTGGGTGGGATGTGTATTATAATGATGTGGACGAGTGTGGGGATGGTGGCAGCGGAGCGGGAGGAGGGGCGCGGGGCGGAAACGATAGAAGAGGAAGGGGCAGGATGGGTGCGGAAGTTCCTGTTGGAACGGAAGATGACGAGTTTTTCTCGAGTTAGTTGACTTAAGCCTGTTCAAAAGATTATTGTTTAGCGCATTTAATACACTCAGATTTCTTATTGTCCTGAATCCATTCAAGAAACAGCTACTATACTCAATCAAACAATTCCATGCGAGCTCATTTTCAGTAGCACGGCCAGAGTAAGCAATCAGTTCTGTGCGGGTAATAAAGAATATTAAGAAATTCATAAGAGTGTTGCACCACCAAAATCTCCTTATGTACTGCAAGGGTGTGGTGGGCTGTAGATGCAGATGTGGTTCGCGATCTATCTTCAACATGAGGTCAATATCTTGGCGCAGGCGCTTTACACAGTCCACTGACCAATACCCACTGTGGCTCGCTTCACACCCTCTGACTTTTGAATATGTTGTCGTTGGTTCCCAATCGCCTGCTTGGAAGAATAGGTCTAATGGTGGCCACGCGATTGATCTTCTCATCAGTGGCAGCCGAAAGATTAGATTCCGGACCTTCCCAGGTGCTAAACCTGGCGCCTCGTGTCCCACATGTGTCAATAGTGAACATGTCGCAGGAGCAGTACTTCGCACTGGCCCAGGTGGTTCGATCGACTGTCGATCAACCATCCGACATTCGGTCGACTGTCGGTTGACTTTAGATCAACTTTTGCAAAAAGTAATTTTGGTGTGAAAAACAGCTGTTTGGGGTTTTTTCAATCGACTTTCGATCGACAGTCGGTTGGATGTCGATCGACTTTCGGTTGACTGTCGATTGACACAAATCAGTTTATTGTGAATATTTGATTTTTCTGACAAGAAATGTGACAATCTTCTGTCACACCTTCCACTAGTGTATGTTACCATGTGTCACACCCTTAGTAATAATATATCTTTTGCGTGAAACTATTTTTCCATAGTGTTTGTGACAATAAATGTGACACTCTATATATCTTGTCACATGTCACACTCTGATTCAATATGAAATTGTATAACACTGCTGTGACACTAGTATTACAAGTGAATTGTTTGTATGTGTGTGGATGTGACTAACTATGATTGTCACATGTCACATAGTCTTCCATGACTGATAGCATCCAGTATTGACACAGACAACTAGCAGTCCGTTGTGGCTTAGAACAGTTTTCAATTTGTGACATGTCACATCTATGTCACAGATCTAGCTACATTAGTATGTGATGTGGTATTACAAGTAAAATATGTATATATGTAAATGTGACCTAACATGACTGTCACATGTCACATGCTTGTCTGTGACAGATAGTGTCTAGCAGTGATAGAAAAAATTAGCAGTGACATGTATAGATGTCACAGATTTAGCTGAATTAGGAAATACCTACAATGAGAGAAGAAATAAGTTGACTGACAGTCAATCGACAGTGTCAGTCAATGGTCAATTGACTGACCAAAAGTCGATCGACAGTTCTGAGACAAAAGTCGGTTGTCGGTTAAATTTTGGCAGAGAAACTGGGGGTGGACCGACTGTCGACCGAAAGTCGATCGACACTAAGGTGACATTCTACCCTGAAAGTCACATTTATGTAAAAATACCAGACTGACAGTCAACCGACTTTCGGTCGACTGTCGGATGGTCGATCGAAAGTCGGTCGAATTACCTGGGCTATAGCAAAGTCCTCCGCAGGAGCGACACCATCTTTCCGACAATCAACGCTAACCTTCGTGAACCTCACAGTCCGAACTCGTTTCATTGTGTATCCCCTTTCTAATCATCACGCCAAATCAATTTACTCTGTGTGTCATTATGGAAAATCTGAAAAACATCAAGGTTACTGGGGAAATCTCTCTTGAGGAGTACAAGACTGGTGCAACAGGTTATGTGGGTCTGTGGGTGTCCTTCTCCACTTGACTTTCAAGTGTACGTCTCTGAAATAATTGTAGAATCTTGGGACCCACTGGAGCTGGAAAAAGTAGTGTAAGTCGTGTATCCCGTGAATCATCTGTGACCTGGGTTTATGTAACATGTCCCTTGGCTGTGTTTATACCAGTTTCTAGAAGCCCTCGCAGGCCCGTCACAAGAACTATCACTCAGTAGCAATCAACTTGCTGGCTACACTCAGCACATCAGCGCATTTACGGTGGTCAATGCAAAGGTGGATGGATATCCAATCGCTCTTGTCGACACCCCAGGGTTTTCGGACAGCAACTTCTCGGAGAAAGAGATTCTAGACATGGTGCTTGTTTGGTTAGAACAAGAACAGTGAGCCTTTTGGACACTCATGAATGACCCATGAATCGATGACCAGTCAAATTATTGTTCTCTTAGCCGACCATTCGTCAGCATCTTATATCTTGTCCCCATCAACGGAACAAGATTACCAGGAACGCAGCGGAAAACCCTGGAAATGCTGCAAACCTTTTTCAAGTCTTCGGGTTGGACAAGACTGCGGCACGTAACGTTCGTAACGACTATGTGGGACACGCTTTACAGTGAAGGAGCACTGAGTCGTGGGCAATCCAATTATGAACAGTTGCACAATAAGCACTTCAAAGTATGCAATCACTTGTGGAATGCCAACAATTAATGTCGACTGATATGTGTACTGAACTAGGACTTCATCAATGATGAGGGTGCTAAGATGGCGAAATTTACAAACACTCTGTTGTCTGCGTTGCAGATCTTGGATACAGGCATCGTATGGGTCGGCAACAGAAACTTTATCTCCCTGGAGTTTCGCACACCCCAGCTCTACCGAGATCTGTTTGAGCGGATCGAGAACGCCCTTTTGGCAAAGCTGAACATCGAAGACGATTTGGCACAACCAGACGCTCAGACCAACAGGAATCTGCGAAACATTCTGAAGAGAAACTTCCGCGAAAATAATGAAATTCTGGCCAAGTTTATCAAGCAATTCAATGACTTTGGAGACCCTCCTAAAGGATTCGAGGAAGCGGCACAGCGCCTTCGTCAGAAAATCGAAATTGCTATGGAACGCCCATGGCCACAAATATTTCTCAGGGAGGACTCACTGGAGCTCACCATACCAAGTTTCGAGGAAGCGGCAGAGCACGTTCGTCACGAAATCGAAATCACCACCGAACGCCCATCGGCACAAATACTTCTCAAGGAGGACTCAGCTGCACTGGACCTCACCATACCAGGACCTCCAGCCACGCTGAGAGAAACACGTCATCGCATCTTGGAAGACGCAAAGAAGCCCTGGAAGAAATTGTTTGGGTCACAGCATTGAACCGCTCTCCTCATTTGCGGTTTAGCGAGTCATTTCCTCTCCATGATCAATGTATGGGCCTTTGGTTATATTTTCCCTCTGATTTTAGCTTCGAAGTACCGTTATGTTCATTTTCTGTCGATTGTGCTGTCTTTCCTGTAACCTCCTGAATCAGATGTCTCTCTATCCACGTCATATCGACTCATTATTGAAATACTTGATCTCAACCTTCTGATATGAATGTCATGACATTTCCCGACTCCCTGTACCCATATTCTTGTGTGCTGTAACCGTGATAACCAAATGAGACTTGATGAAAAGAATGATAGACAAAACCCTTGGTAATGAGATTTCAAGTGTGTACATACTACAGCGTGTGGCCGAGTGTGGTCCTGACTCGAATATAATCCATGCCAGACATAATGCGGTGGAGTTGATTCACTTAGGACTAAAGGATCTGTGAACTAACTGGCATATCGAGTGGTAGGTTAAACCATGACAAAGAATATGAGCGCCGATGCGCCCATCACGCGACAATTTCTGTCATTTTCTTTTTATTTCTCTTCGCCTGATATCAGCGTTCACGCGTTCAGTGTCGCCCATACTGGGTGATTTTTTAGCTTAGTTGTTCACTCGTTTCTTACTCTTGGACGTTCCTTTTATTTTTGTCGTATTTCCATCGTTTTCCATAGCTTTAAACTAGAGAGTGGCCCAAGAGTGGGCTCGAGGAAATCGCGAGCGTATGCTGGTGCGCTCACGTGACACAAATCAGTTGATTCGCGTTCAATAACGTTGTCGGTTTTTTACGAACAACTAAAACGACTTGTCTTCACTCACTGTCCCACTCACCCACCAATGGAAAATCCTCCTCCTTCATCACAACAACACACGAAAGTGGCATTAGGGACTTGGTTGAGGGATGGTCACACGACAGCTAAACGACTGGGAGAGGGAGGCCGGTTCGTTGGTGTCTTCATTTCGGTCGGGTTCAGTTGGAACAAGCTCAGCCGTCTCACATCGCCCTCAGCACCCACATTTATTTTTCCACCGCCTTTCCAATTTTATTCATGCACTCGCGCCCCATTCTCACCCTCTCTTGACGTGGGCTTGGGCGTAGCATCTCGTCCCAATTCACTGCATTACATCTACATCGAGCTATGTCCCATTCTGCAATAGCTCAGCTCTGCCCGATCTGCGGTGGACTTGGGGCGTTGCGTTCCTTACTCTGCTGTTTTCATCACGACACGTGTCAGGTTCTGTTCTTCCCGCCCTCTTCTCATTTGTCATTTTCATGTGGTTTTTCGTTCCCTACACTCTTGGTTCATCACTGGACCCAATATTCGACTCCGTATCGGTTTGGTCTTGGGCTGAAGCGCTTTCTTTGTTTTCTCACATGACTCTCCCTCTGAATTTTATGTCTGTGCTTCAATTTGCCAGGGCAAGCCGAGAATCTCTTCTCTGACTTCTCGTTATCCTCCTCTTTCGTTATCTGGTGCACCCGTTGACTCGAGTTCGCATTTTATCTCATCGTTATGCAGGCCAGCTTTCATCCATTCCTTCATCTTTATACTTCATTTCGTTTCCCCTTTGTTTCAGGCTTCTCGACTCATCTCGAAGTTGAAGGGTTTGCGTTTTCGCTCCGGACTTTTCATGTCGTTTTTTCTCTTATTTAACATTGGCAACGCGCCATGGTTTGTCCTGGCAGCACGTCAGTTCTTTTAACTTTGATGTTGTCTTTGAACATGGCCGATGATGTTCGTTGACCTTCTTCGATTTGGTGAAGGCGGCAGCAAAGGTCTGTTATGTTGTCCTTTATTGCTTGTTCATTTTATTATGTTTCTTCCCTCTTTTCGTCCATGACGCGCGAATACTGAGCAACTGTGCTCCTACTTTCAGGTCACTTGTTAGTGTTCACGTTACTTGCCGGCTATGGTTACATCTCATGATCTTCTCCATTCTGTTTTCTCGACCATTTTTACATTTTCCCCAGGGCTTCGCTCCCTCATCTCGTTCTCGGATGTAGAAGATGTCCCAGGTGGTTTTGTCTGCCACTGTTTTCCCGTCTTTGTCTTTACATGTCAAACTTACATCTTGGGCCTGGATTTGAAAGTGCATATACCCCGATTTCACTCTCTTTTTTCCTTGCCTTAGCGCCATATGTACTGAAATGTGCAGGTATAACCCTCAGAACGAATCATCTATCAGAAACGGCCACATCCAAATCAACCTCCTCCCCCGACGCCCGCCACCACCATCTCAAATCCAACCCCAATCGCCTACCACTCCCTCCTCGTTGTGCTCCGTACCCGCTTTTCTCTCCTCTCCTCACATGTCCACGACCCCGTGCCGAAATCATGCCTATACACCACCTTCCCTTCCTTCAGCGTTACCTCATTCCGCTGTGTGTCTATCCATCTCGAGGATGCGCTCTGTGCCTGCGTCGCCGGATTTCGATGGTTTTGAGGAGGGGGGGGGGGGGGGGGGGGGGTTTGTACGAGTCATGTACCTGAGATTGTGAGGGTTATAAGAGGGCCGGGGGGGAGTTAACCGTAGAGGGAATGTGGGCATGGACATAGTGTGACAACGGAAGGGATGGGGAACATCAATTCGATTGTTTCTAACTGGACGTGGGGAGGGTAAATTGGGATGACGTCATCAACAGATAGATTGGTTAGGAGGACGTGGAGCTGATTTCGGTGTGGCCTGTTGCGATGGAGAACGAGAGGGACAGGAGGAGGTGTATGGTGTCAAGTGTGGGTGGACGTATCGGTGGTGGTTCGAGTATGAGCAGTCGACGGAGGGTAGTGGTAATGGTGTACCCAACGATGCTGGGTCTTCGGAGGTAGATTGGGAGTGTTCATCGTATCATTATTCTTCGGACAGCGAGGTTGAATATGTGAGTATGAATGGCACCAATAGTCAAGGTGAAGGTGAAGGTGAAGGCAGGATGTGGAGTGTGAAACCGATGGGGGGATGGGATGCACATTGTGATGGTGTGGAGTATGGTGGGGAGGGTGGTAATGGTAGCTGTGAGGGAATCGAGACAAGATGCAGAGGGAGAGTGGGCGTTGGTGTTCCAGTTGGAGGCGAGGATGTCGAGTTTTTCCTGACTTAGTCAAATTGAGGTAGATATTATGTAGTATTGAATTTCATGCACCTGGATTGATTAAAACGACTTTATGAGAGCTCTCCTTATGTACTCTAAAGGTGACTGGGCGTAGACACAGCCGTGGTTCACGATCCAGCTTTAGGTAACTAAATTGACGCAGTTGCCTTACAGCCGAACATGCTGATATCCACTCCGGCTGCTCAAAACCTCCTCGCTCTTCGAATCTACTGTGGTTGGTTCCCCACTACATGGCCTCGCATAGTTGACAGAGTATGTCGGACGGTGGCCATATGATTGACCTTCTCATTAGTAGTAGCTACTAACAGTTCAGATTAGTGCATCAGTCTCTCACGAGATATCGATCTTCCAGGTGCTGAACCTGGATATTTATGAAGACCACGTCATCAGTGGGACACTGTCCTCTCAACCACCAACACTAAGGTCCAACCTTCGTGAACCCCCCAGAATTCGAACTCATTTCACTGTGTATCCCTATTCTGACCATTACGGGAAACCGATTACTCCCTCTGGCATTATGGAGAATCTGAAAAACATCAAGGTTACAGGAGAAATCTCTCTCCAGCCTTTAGAGCCCGTCGTCACTCACACGGACCTGTACACCATGACTGGTCCTGAACATCGTGTGATTCTGTGGGTATCTTGCTCCACTTGACTTTCAAACATAAATCACTGAACTGATTGTAGTATCCTGGGACCCACTGGAGCCGGCAAAAGTAGTGTAAGTCGCGTATCCCGCGAATCATCTGCGACCCGGGTTTCGTTGTGACTTACCCCGTAACCCTGTTTTTTACCCAGTTTGTAGAAGCCCTAGCAGGACCGTCACAAAAATTGTCACTCAGTAGTGATCAACTCGCTGGCTATACGCAGCACATCAACGCGTTCCGGGTAGTCAACGCTAACGTGCGGAAAGGTCAACTTTTTGTTATCGACACCCCAGGGTTTTCGGACAGCAAATTCTCTGAGAAAGAGATTCTAGAAATGGTACATGATTGGTTATCTCAGAGACAGTGCGTTATTTGAACGATCTTCATGAGTGATTAATGAATCGATGACCAGCCAAATTATTTGTCCATTAGCCTATCATGGGTCAGAATTTTATATCTTGTCCCCATCAACGGAACGAGATTACCGGGAACCCAACGGAAAACACTGGAAATGCTCAAAAAATTTCTAGAGTCTTCGCATGAGCCACTAACGTCTTTAACGTTCGCAACCACTATGTGGGACATGCTTCACAGCGAAGGAGCGCAGCGTCGTGGGAAATCAAATTTTGAAGAGTTGCGCGATAAACAGTTGAAGGTATTGAATCATCCGTGAAATGGCGATGATAAATTCCTATTGATATGTACACCTCTGATCTAGGACTTCATTGATGATGGCGCCAGGATTATGAAATTCAGAAACACATTGCCGTCCGCAATGGAGATCCTGGACGCAGCCCTGAAACTTTACGCAAACACGGACTTTACCTTGCTGCAACTTTGCACACCACAGTTGTACCGAGATCTATATGAGCGGATCGAGAACATGCTTCTGGAGAAGAGAAACATCGAAGATGATTTGGCACAACCGGAAGCTCAGACCAACATAGAGCTGCGCAACATTTTGGAGAAAAAATTCCACGAAAATGACGCAATCTTGACCAAGTTTGTCAGTCAATTTACCAACTACGGAGACCCTCCTACAGGCTTCGAGGATGCGGCACAACGCCTTCATCGGGAAATTAAAATCACTACCAAACGCCCATGGCCACAGATACTTCTCAGGGAGGACTCAACCGACCTCACCATACCCGGACCTCCGGCCATGCTGAGAGGAAGTCATTCTACTGTGGGAGGAGCAAAGAGATCCTGGGAGGAATGGTTTGGATCGAAACACTGAACTACTCTTTGGGGTTGGGGTTTAGCTAGTCAGTTCCTCTCTCGGATCAATGCATCTACCTTCAGTTACATTTTCCCTGTCAGTAGCCTAGAAGTAGTCATATGCTTATTTTCTGTTGATTGTTCCTTCTTTGCGATAACTGACTAAATACATATCACTCTCTATCTGTGTTGTACTAGCTAATGATTGAAATGCTTGATCACAACTGTCTGATGATCGAATGTCATGACATAGTCCAACTCCCTATGCCCATACTGTAGTCCACTGTATCAGTGATCGCCAAATGACGCGATAAAAAATGTTGGTAACGAGCAATAGGGACGAAGCCATTGATAACGAGATTGAAAGTGCATGGTACATACTAGCTAAGATTTTGACTTATTTTTTATCCTTGGACGTTCCTGTTATTTCGGTTTTATTTCTATCATCTTTCGTACCTTTAAACTTGAGATGGGCCAAGAGGGGGCGGGTACTAGGAATTCGAGAGCACGATTCATTGAATCATTTGGAATGCGCTAGCGCGCTCACGTGACACAAAAAAACAGTTGCGGATCGCGCGTCCCCTTGAACTTCAACTGGAACGTTCAATGTGTCCATTGACAGGATAGTCCAAACTGTTTGCCTACGCTCACTCGCTATATATCTTTGATTTATTATTGGGGTTTCGACTTCCTTTCCTTTTTTTTTAGGTTTTCTATTATATGCGACAGCCGCTCTTGAAAATGACTTGAAGAGACTGACGAAGGACCTAGTTGGTTATATCAGTTGTAAGCCTCTTTCTTCTCCTATCCTGTCCCAACTTTCATCAGCTTCTGGAATGAAGCACTCACTAGTACGGCTTCCTTCACAGAACCCCTCCACTCATTCCTACACTCACACATTAGCAAAATCCACAATGGAACAGCCCCAACTGTCATCCCCCCGCCATCACATCCAACGACGCACAGAGCACTAAAACCCGCTCCCTCCTCAGTCATTCTTTCTGACACTCTGCTATTTGCCACCCCCTTGCTTCTGTGCACGTATTTTATATTCCTGTGTTCTCATTCTCCTCTCTCACTGCGCTTCTAGTAGGGCCTATCACGCCAGTACTCGTTGGTTTGGATCGGGGTCGTGTTGGGTGCATCTAAGGCGAAGGAGGAGAACGCAGAGAGGAGGCAACTTAATCTTCCCCAGAAAGGCGCCACTCCATCTAATTTGAAGTCGTTCTTTGAGCGGAACTCGCATGTGTTGCCGTGTGTGAAGCGGATGAACGTGCACCTGGACCCTGCGTTTTTTCCGTGGTTGTGGGGTGTGTCAAAGTCGCCGTTGGGGTTGGGGAAAGGGAAGACGAAGGAAAAGTCCAGAGCTCGGAATGGGGATGGCGAAGAAGAAGACGAAGACTGAATGGTCCTTCCTCACCCTCATCTCCAACCTCACCACGCTTCAACTATACACACCTAAAGATAAAATCGTCGCCTATCACAACCTCCACACCTGCCTGCGCAAACGCCTGCCGGTGCTCTACCTGAACTTGGAGAGGCCTGTGGTATTGGGGACTTTGCACTGAGGGATCTGGAGAGGTGTGAGAGGCTGAGTATGTTGGCGTTTTCAGGGGTGAGGAGAGAGAAGGGCAGGGTGGAAGAGGTTCTCGGACGTCTGCATCTGGATTGGTTCTGTCGGAACGAGCTCAGCACACTCACATCGTTCCCGTCATTCACGGCCACCTTTCCATCGCCCCCTCCCATCTTGTTCATCTTCTCTCACATCATTCTCATCGCCTGATGCGGAAGCAGACGCAGACGAACCACCTCGTTCCAAATTGCTGCACTTCGCCCACATCGACCTATGTGGTGCGGGCCCATCTTGGAGTGGCTTGACTCGACCCTTTCTCCTTCCAATGTGACGCGTCCTGGATCAGCGAGTATTGATTCAGCGCGTACAGAACCAGCGAGCTTGGAGAAGACGTGGCAAGTCTCTATCGAGTTGGGCGACATGTGGAGCGGGAGGTGTGTGAAAGCGATATTGGGACAGGTGAGGGAGATGGTGGAGATGAGTTTGGGTATGGGGAGGAGTAGCGGGTGATGTTTTTTTTTTCCTTCTCCGACATTGGAATTTGGAATGTCCCTTTTTTCTATGCTTTGAGTTTTCTGTTCATTTCATCTTTTGGGAACACCTGATGCAATTTAATTTCGCGTGCTCTTCATGTTTTGCTTTTTGTTGGAGGCTTCATACGTCATTCCCTTCACCTTTGGTCTGTTTCGTGCCCTCCTTGACTCGTCTTGAAGTTAAAGTTGAGACCTTCACCGCTTCATCTCATTGTGGAGACGGTGAGTCTAATGTACGCTCTCGCTCATCATCACACCTTATGATTTCCCTCTTGTTCGTCATATGGTTCGTGCGAGGGGGGGCAAGGGTTTTCAAGTCTCATTATTGGTTGACCTGGCGTGCGAGTTAGCGTTATTGACTCATCGCCTACTCAGGACACGTCGAGTGTCTTTACCTGCTATTGTTTCGTCTTTTCATTTCGTTCTTTGTGGCCGTGTTTCTCGCTATCCCCTGGCTCGTCTTGAGTTTTTAGGGTTCATATATTCGTCTTCTGCCAACACAAACGTGTCGTTTGGGGTGGCTGCCCTAAGAGCGTACTGGACGTCGATTGATTTCATTCTCTTTATTCAAATTTTCCTCTCTCGAATCACTGTAGTGTGTGATCGCGCGCACTGGGATTCATACATGGTTGCATTGATTTCCTTTTATCATTGGATTTTCTTCATCATGTCGTTCGTTTTTTCATTCCCTTTCGTTTTTCTTCTTCTGGATTGGAATCGTTCGTGTTCGAGTATCGTATGGCACGATCTGCATCCTTTTTCTATTCCCTTCTGCAGTCGTATTTGTTTCCCTCTCCTCTTGACTAGTCTTGCGGATGAAGGGTACATATTTCGTTCTTGTCGCTTTATTCGATTCTTTCACCATAATTTTCGTCTTTCAAGAGATGCATCTCTAGCAGTTCGATGTTGCATGATCCATGTGATCTTCTGTTCGAAAATCGTGTTCGTTCATGTATTGCGATCTCTGGTCAAGAGGTACATCTTGATCATACTCTTCTTTCTCTTCTTTTCGCATTCTTTTTTGCGGACCTAGATGAGTATGGCATGATAGGCACACTCTTCCCATTACCAGGTGCTCCACTCCTTTGCTTCGCTTGTGTGAGCTCATCTCCGTGGTCCCTTTCTCAAACGTTTGAAATCTTACGACGTGTTGACATCACACTCGAAGGCGCATATACCCGCCTTTTTCATTCCCTTCCTTTAGCCAGCGTTCCTGTTGATATTCAACACGGATTTCTATCATGCCTCCGTTTACAGAGCTCTACACGTACAGTCTTCGGAACGAACCTTCCATCACCAATGGGCCCGTCCAAATTAACCTCCTTCTGGATTTATTCCCCGACGCTCGCCACCACGATCACAAACCCGACTTTATGCCAATGGGTACAAGTACCCCAACAGCGACGTAGTAGCAACACAGCCCAACTCGCCTACCACCCCCTCTATGTCACTCTCCAATCAGCCGAGTATCAACGGCACTGAGAATCAAGGTGAAGGTAAAGGGCGGATGTGGAGTATAGGACCGATGGGTAGATAAGATGCAGACCATGATGGGGTGGACGAGTGTGGGAGGTGATAGGAGCGCGACGGGAGGAGGGGCATGCGGAGGAAACGAGAGGACGGGAAGGGGAGGGTAGGTGTTAATGTGCCTGTTGAAAGCGAGGATGTCGAACTTTTCTCGAGTTATATAATTTATAATTAGTCCAGTCTGGATCATTGTCGCATGGTATTGGATCCAATATATTCAGAGTTTGTATTGTCCAGGTTACATTATACGAAGAGATATCGTAACTGATGGACAAACAATCCTACGGCAGGTGAAAGCACCGCGATAAAGTCGGTAATTACTTTCGCATAGCGTAGAAATATTAGGAAGTTAATAGGAGTGTTGCTCCTTCGAGATCTTCGTATATACTCTGAAGGCGAGGTGAGTCATGGACGCACTGTCGTTCGAGATCTATCTTGAGGTCAATACCTGGCGCAGGCGCTTTACACAGCCGACCAATACCAACTCCGGCTCGCTCCACACCGTTTCGCTTTTGAATACATTATGGTTGGTTTCTAATCGTATCCTTGGAAGAATATGTCCAATGGTGGCCATGCGATTGATCTTCTCCTCGGTGGCAGCCGAAAGATTAGATTAGTGAGGCATTCAGTCACCAGACATTCCAGCTGCTAAACCTGGCGCCTCGAGTATCACAGGTGTGACATGTCGCAGGAGGGACACTTTCTCGGAACAATCGACATTAACCATCGTGAACCCCAGAGTCCGAACTCGTTTCACTGTATATCCCTATTCTAATCATTACACCAAATCAATTTACTAGCTGTGTCGTTATGGAAAATCTGAAGAGCATCAAGGTTACCGGAGAAATCTCACTTCAAGAGTACAAGGATGACATGGGAGGTTATGTAGTTCTGTGGGTATCTTGTTCGACTTGATTTTTAAGAAGACATCTCTGAATTATTTGTAGAGTCATGGGGCCCACTGGAGCGGGAAAAAGTAGTGTAAGTAATATATCCTGCGTATCACAACATGCCCCTTGACCCGGTTTATACCCAGTTTTTAGAAGCCTTCGCAGGGCCAGCGCAAGACTTGTCGCTGAGTAGCAATCAACTCGCTGGCTATACTCAGCACATCAACGCATTCACGGTTCTCAATGCAAGCCGGTATGAATATACAATCACCCTAGTCGACACCCCGGGATTTTCGGACAGCAAATTCTCGGAGAAAGAGATTCTAGACATGGTGAATGTTTGGTTAAATAGGAACAAGTGAGTCACTTTAACACTCTTCATGAATGTCTGATGAATTGATGGCCTGGCAACTAATGTTCCATTAGCCGAATCACGGCCAGAATTTTATATCTTGTCCCTATCAACGGAACAAGATTACCGGGAACGCAGCGGAAAACCCTCGAAATGCTCCAAACCTTTCTCAAGTCTTCGGGTGGGACAACCCTAAAGGAATTGACGTTCGTAACCACTATGTGGGACACGCTTTACAGTGAAGGAGCGCTGAGTCGTGGGCAATCCAATTTTGAACAGTTGTGTGATAAGCAGTTGAAGGTATGGAATCATCTGCGGAATGACAACAATTAATGTCTATTGATATCTGTATGTCTAAACTAGGACTTCATCAATGAGGGCGCCACGATTGTAAAATTTACAAACACTCTGTTGTCTGCATTACAGGTCTTGGACCCAGACATAGTAACTGGCGGCTTCACATACTTTAGCAAGCTGAGATTTCGCACACCACAGCTGTACCGAGATCTATATGAGCCGATCAAGAACGCCCTTCTGGAGAAGACAAATATCGAAGGTGACTGGGCACAACCGGACGCTCAGACCAACAGGGATCTGCGAAACATTCTGGAAAGAAATTTCCGCGAAAATAATGAAATTCTGACCAAGTTTATCAAACAATTCAACGACTATGGAGACGCTCCTGAAGGCTTCGAGGAAGTGGCACAGCGCCTTCATCAGGAAATCGAAATCGCCATGAAACACCCATTGCCACAACTACTTCTCAGGGAGGACTCAACTGCACTGGAGCTCACCATACCAGGACGTCCAGCCACGCTCAGAGAAGTGCGTTATCGCATCTTGGAAGGTGCAAAGAAGCCCTGGAAGAAATTGTTTGGTTCGCAGCGTTGAACTGCTCTCTCTGTTTGCAATTTGACTTGTCATTGCCTCTCCCTGTTCAACACATGCACCTTTAGTTATATTTTCCCTCTGATTGGCTTAGAAGTCATTGTATGGTCATTTTCTGTTCATTGTTCCATCTTTTCTGTAAACTACTGAATCAGATGTCACTCTGTATTTACATTGTACAAACTCATTCTTAAAATACTTGATTGCAACCTATTAAATTTCCGACAATTGAATGTCATGACATCCACATTCTTTCCGCTGTAACCGTAATAGGCAAATGAGACTTGATGAATTGTGTACATACTACAGCATGTGACCGTCCCGAGTCGAATGTAATCCATGCCAGACATAAATGCAGCAGAGTTGATTCACTTAGAACTAAAGGATCTGTGAAGTAACTGGCATATCGAGTGGCGGGTTAAACCATGACAAAGAATATGAGCACCGATGGGCCCATCAGCCGACTTTTTCTGTTATTTTCTTTTTATTTCACTTCGCCTGATATCAGCGTTCATGGGTCCACTGGCAGTGTCGCCTATTTACACAGTCTTTATGTTGTCGCTCATCTCAGCTATGCTGGGTGTTTTTTTAAAACTTAGTTGTTGAATGATTTCTTACCCTTTGACGTTCCTTTTATTTTGTCGTATTTCCATTGTTTTCCATAGCTTTAAACGAGAGAGTGGCCCAAGAGTGGCTGGGCGAGAGGAAATCGCGAGCGTATGCTGGTGCGCTCACGTGACCAAATCATTGTAGTTTTTTTAGTATTATGAGCATTGGCAACTACAACGATCTGCCTTCAGCTAGCCTCACTCACCGTCCCACTCATCCAACAAGGAGGACAGCTTTTTCTCTACAACAACACGGAATTGGCGTTAGAGACTTCGTTGAAGGATGCTCACACGACAGCTCAAGGATAGGACAAGGAGAGGGATGCCGGTTTGTTTGGATCGGCTTCAGATGGAACAAGCTCAGCGCTCTCACATCGCTCTCAGCACCCACATTTATTCTTCCATCCCCTCTCTCATCTTATTCATGCACTCGCACCCCATTCTCACCCTCTCTTTCGGTGGACCTGGACATACCATGTTGTCCAAGTTCACTGCATTACACCCACATTGAGCTATGCGGTGCTGGACCCAGCCTGCAGGGACTCAACTCTGCCCCATCTGCAGCCGACTTGGGGCATTGTGCTCATTTATTTTGTCGTTTTCATCAGGGCGCGTTTCAGGATCTGTGAATGCTTTGATTTTGCATCATATGTTTCCACCCTTGAGTTAACACTACGTTCCCTTTTCTGTCGTTTCACTAACCCTCCTTTTATTTGTCCCATTCATTTGATTTATTCTTTCTCTCCTGCCTCCTGGCCCTTAAATCGTTCGAGGGTCATATTTTAGTCGGAGTCCTCTTTTATCAAGGTCTACTTCCACTCGTTGACTCCAATCCGCGTTTCATCTCATCCGTCGGAGTGTTTTATCACTGTATCATTTCATCCTTTCACTTCCTTTCAATCCTGGTTTCCCACCTCTTGACCCGCCTCGAGGTTGAAGTGTGCTCAGTTTCACGTCGGTCCTTTCTCAGGATCCTTTCTCTCATATGCAGTTCACAACGCACCATGATCGGGCCCGATATCACATTAATTTGACTTGGATTTGGTTCTGTCTTGATTGGTTAAATAGACTAGCCTCCCATCTCGGTTTGACCCCTTTTTTTTTGGTTCCCGTCCGCCAACCCTGCTGCTGGGCGGGTGAGCGATAAAGTCCTTCCCCCTCACCATTGTTATATCTATCTTTTTTTTTTCATGTGTCAAGCTCACGTCTTGAAGCTACATTGGCTCTTACTTCGTGTTCCTTTATCGTGCCCTGTTCTAATGAAATCGATGCAAACCTACCCATCTCATTCAGAATTCTACAGGTACAACCCCCAGAACGAATCATACATCACCGCGGAAGGTGTAGCGACGCCGTCTCAATCCCCATGTGGCCTCATACACTGCGTTCCCCTCCCTCATCCTCGTTTCATTCTGCCTTATGACTCTTCACTTCAAAAATATGTTTTCGGTTCCTGCATCGCCGGATTGTGACGATTTTTGAAGGGGGACTTCATCAAGTAAGAGGTGCAAGGAGGTTGTGGAGGATTTATACGAGTCATGTACCTGAGATTGTGGTGGTGCTTAGAGTGTTGGTGTGGAAGAGGAAAATGCCTCTTGGTGAGGATAGTGATAGATAGAAGAAGGGAGATGAGTGTTGTGTGATGTGAACAAATAGAATTAAGGTTCCCCAGCGAGGGAACAGTGAGTGAATGTGATGTGTGAAGTTGTGTGCTCAACGTGCTCGGCTCGGGCTCAGGGTGACTCAGACGTGCGCGCGAAAACGTAAGTGGGGCAAAAGAGATAATAATAATTGAGTGGGGGTTCGTACATATGTGAGGGAAAACGATACAAAGGAATGTGATACTGAGCGCGCACGTTCTCTCGTGCCGCCCAGACTCGGAGAATGTATCTATTGGAATTGTAACTATGCTAAGTAATTGTCCGTGGTTAAAAGAGAGTGAAGGAACGAGTCTCCTCCCCTCCTTGACTGGCGTCTCGTCTTGTCTCGTCGCGTGCTCAACGCTTCACTGAGTCGAGGTGACCAGGCTCGAGGTGGTGCGTCACTCCACCTGTTACTGCAGGAGCGGAGCGCGAGAGAGGGGACGGATGCGAGTGTTGGATGGAATAGGAGTTATAGAAAGGGAAATGGAGATGGGAGAGTGTGAGAACTAACAAGGGCGGGTGTTTCGAAGGTGAAGAGTGTCTACGGAATAGGAGTTATTCCCCTATAATGAACGGGGAGTCTCCAAGCGCGTTGGTAGAGGGAAGAGTGGGGGTGAAAGTAGAAGTTAAATTAAAGTACTGAACCTGAACCATTATACCCATCGCGATTCCGTTCTTGAGGTCTTGAGAGATTTTATAGAGTTTTGAGGTTGTGCATGTGTAGGGAGTGGTGAGGAATGTCGGAGTGCGAGCATGAGGACGTGGCTGGATTAGGAAGGCGAGCTTTTGATGCGTTGATGCGCGGTTGAACGCGCGGTGTAATTAGTGCGCGTGTTGCATTCGCGCTTGCGTTGCCGGGAGAGTGAGTAGAAGAGGATGAAAGAATAAAAGAGTTTTAATTATATATTTACACGAGCGGCTCAACTATCTATTCCACATTGGGGCGGACTTATTTATGTCAGGGACATGGGCATGGGGATGGCAGGGTTTTGAATGGGATAGGACCTCACATATCACAGTAGACTAGCTAATCACCGTCGCGGAGCTAAAGAACTTTAAGGAATTCATAATTATAAGCATATTGATCCTTCAAAATTTTCTTATGTGCTCAAAAGGTGAGGTGGGACCTAGATGATTCGCGATCCAACTTCAGGTAAATATTTATGGCGCAGGCGCTTTAAACAGCCAAACCCATCAATATCCACTCGAGCTCGCAGCTCGCCGCCGCCTCGTCCTTCGAATGAATGGTGGTTAATTCCCTACTAAGTACATAACATAGCATGCTTGGGAAAGTATATGTGTCGAATGGTAGCTGCGCGATTTATCCCCTCGTAAGTGGTAGCGAAAAGATAAGATTAGCGCAAGCCTGTCACCAAATCGTCCCAGGTGCCGAACCTGGTGCCACACGTGTAAATAATGACCATGTCGCCAGAGAGACACTTTCATCTAAACCATCAACACTAAACTTCGTGAACCCCCAGAATTTGAACTTGTTTCATTGTGTATCCCTTTCCTTACCATAACACCAAATCAATTTACTTCCTGTGTCATTATGGAAAGTCTGAAAACCATTGACGTTACTGGAAAAATCTCTCTTCAGAAATTCGACAATGGTCCAGGTCATCCGGTTCTGTGTGTATCTTGCTCCACTCGACTTCAAGCATACATCTCTAAACTAATTGTAGAATTATGGGACCCACTGGAGCCGGAAAAAGCAGTGTAAGTTGCGCATTCTGAAAATTGCCTGCGACTTTGGTTCATGTGACATGCGGCTGGACCCAGTTTTTAGAAGCCTTCGCAGGGCCGTCGCAAAAGTTATCGCTCAGTAGCAATCAACTCGCTGGCTATACTCAGCACATCAGCGCGTTTGGGCTGGCAAACGCTACTGTGCTCGGACATAAGATCTGCCTTGTCGACACCCCAGGGTTTTCGGACAACAAATTCTCTGAGAAAGAGATTCTAGACATGGTGAATTCTTGGTCAGATCAGAAAGGGTGAGCCATTTAAATACATACTCTCTTCTTGAATTACCACTGACATCAGTCGAACTATTATTCCATTAATAGGCTATCCTGGGTCGTCATTCTTTATCTTGTCCCCATCAACGGAACGAGATTACCCGGAACGCAGCGAAAAACACTGCAAATGCTCAAAACCTTTCTCAGGTCTTCGGGTGAGCAAAGACTGACGTGTTTAACGTTCGTAACCACTATGTGGGACACACTTTACGGCGAAGGAGCACTTAGTCGTGGGCAATCCAATTTTGAACAGTTGCGTGATAACCATTTGAAGGTATGGAATCATCCAAGGAGGAAAATGATTAATTCCTATTGATATGTGTGTTTCTGAACTAGGACTTCATCGATGGTGGCGCTAAGATTGTGAAATTTACAAACACTCGGTTGTCTGCAATACAGATCTTGGATGCAGGCCTTGAATACCACAACGACACCACAAACTTTCTCTCCCTGGAATTTCGCACACCAGAGTTGTACCGAGACCTGTGTGAGCGGATCGAGAATGCTCTTCTGGAGAAGAAGAATATCGAAGAAGATTTGGCACAACCAGAAGCGAAGACCAACCTAAATCTGCAAAACATCCTGGAGAGAAATCAGCGCGACAATGACGAAATTCTAACCAAGTTCATCAAACAATTCGTCGACTATGGAGACCCTCCTGAAGCTTTTGAGGATGCGGCACAACGACTTCGTCAGGAGATCGATGAGATCACCCCACTTCCACATAAGTCTACGCCCAGGAAAATGTCCAGTCGCATCCTGGACGGCGCAATGAGGCCGTGGAAGAAACGGTTTGGCTTGAAGCGTTGAATGGCTCCCTGGGTGAAGCATATCTATTCATTTCCTCCATCTGATTACAACTTGCCCTCCATAGTTACACTCCAAATTTCCTGCCAGTTTATTTTCGTCATTTTGTTGGTTAATTTTTTACGACTTTTTTTGCTGTAGCCTATCAACACGCCAGAAACTCGAGGATGTAGCTGCATAATGTACCTAAATTGTTCGGGTCCATTGACTCCTCAGTCCTCGAATTGCATGGTTTCTTTCGGAAACGGTACAAGTCGTTTGCAGCATAGAGGCTCTCGACGTCCTCGTTTGACAAACGCTGAAGCGCTGAAGGGACCATGATGTCATGCCAAGGAATTTCTTGCAACATCACCTGCACCACATGTGCCACGGTGTGGTTATGACCTCATCGTCCTCCCGAACTACAAGTACGATATACTTCACGACAACCTCCACCAACGATGCAAATCATAGAGGACCCGGAGAAACTGCATGTCACTGGCGAAATCTCTATCGAACCCGTGACTGAAATACCGGACGCGAACGAAAGTTATGTCGTTCTGTGCGTATCACCAATTTATGCATCTGTCCTCTTGATGTGCTTGTCTAATGAACACGCTTAGAATAATGGGTCCTACTGGTACTGGAAAAAGCAGCGTGAGCATGCTCTCATATGCTCGACCGTATAATGTTCATTTAAAACACACAGTTTATAGAGGCTCTCGCAGGACCGTCCCAAGGAGATCTGTCGTTGTCCAAAAACCAACTAGCTGGCTACACTCAGAGAGTCACGGCGTATAAGCTGGTTAACGTCACGAGGAGCGGATATCACCTAGTCTATGTTATAGACACCCCTGGATTTTCAGATCCTAATATTTCAGAGAATGAAATCATGGACATGGTTCGTGAATGGATGGCAATCAACGGGTAAGTCCCTTGAAGATTTCTTCATTTGCGAAAAGGTGTTAAACCATCAGGCCCCAAGGCTCCGTTATATTCAAAGGATCTTCTACTTTACTTCGATCAACGAAACGAGACTGTCGAGAACCAAGAGGAAGACAATAGAGATGTTCACAACAATCATCAGCACGAGCAATAACCAGTTCAAGGATCTTACATTCGTGACCACTATGTGGGATGTTTTGCACACCGAACAAGCACAGGCGCGTGGAAAATCGAACTTAGCACAACTGCGCGACATGTACCTGAAGGCATTTAATTGTAGTTCGTCTATGTTGGGCAGCTACTGAAATACTGCACAGGAATTCATCGATGCTGGTGCCAAAATAGAGGAATTTAGGAATACCCGTAATTCTGCACGGCAGATATTGGACCCAGTGATGGACATCAACCTTTGGAGTAGCGCTTTGCGTTTGGAGCAAAAAACTCCACAGCTCTACTGGGATCTACATGAGCGGATCGAAAACGCTCTACAAAGAAAGGCGATTCTTGAAGATGACCTAGCCCAATCCGACGTTCATACTAACCTGGAACTGAAAACCATTCTGGAAACTAGACATCGCGAAAACAAAAAACTTCTGACAAAGTTTGTTGGACAGCTTTTTGATTTCGGAGACCCCCCTAAGGGCTTAGAGGACGCTGCAAAGCGTCTAAAGCAAGATATCGACAAAGCCGACAACCTATCACAATCGATGGACCGGACTGAAGCTACTTGTTCATTGATCGAGTCGTCGATCATTGTGGGCGGAGGAGATGAGATTACAGTAATTCAAGCTCACTGGCACTCTGTTCCTGGACCGCCTGACGACTGTCCGATGGAGAAGACAGATCATGTCCCAACACTCGAGCCGACGGAACCATCATCTCCAGTTCCAGAGTCTGTCCAAACATCAACGCAAAATACGTCCACAGAGGGTCGCGCCTTGCGCATACCTTTGAAGGAGTTGTCTCGTCGCATGTTAGACGACGCAAAGGGACTCCGTCGGAAATGGTTTGGCTCAAGGCGCTGAACCAACTTCTGCGGAGTCTCGAAAATGTGCATACTAAACACTCTTGTCTTATGTCACGACTAGCACTCACCACCCATACGTATTATACCAACTAACGTCTGATGAGGCAATGGGAGGGATCGTTTGGGTCGAAGCGCAGCTCTTGGGTTATGCTGTAGCTATTCAGTTCCTCCTCCCCTTCAAAACCTTCCCCTGCTGTTACACAGTCTCTCCGATGAGCCAAGCAGTAGTGGTATGCTGATTGCCTGTCACGCACTTTTCCTTCAATTTAACTAGTTGGAAGTCTTCCCTATAATTAATACACTGGAGTATCATAGTTCCTATCGCTAATATCGTGTCAGGAAGGAGAAGCTGAGATCACGACAATTTATTAAAGGACATGAGCGCGTATGCATCACTTCGACATAGTGCAGCCCTGCGGGTGCCAGAGGAGGAATGTAAGGATGGGTGCTCAATGCTGGCCCTGAGAACTCTCCATCTTGACCAGTCGCTTCATGTACCCGATCACGATCCAAAACACCCTTCGAAGATGAAAACAAATTTTCAATCGGCGAAGGGGGCAAGTTCTCGTAATTGTAGATGAGACTGAGCTGTGAGGTTGGTGAGGTTGAGATGGAATACTAGGAGCAACGGAAGGGCTGTTGCGTTGATGTGGTTGGACCTGCTGATTATGGTGGCCAGCAAGCAGATCTAAGGACGTTTCCTCCATCCATGAGGGAACAACAGCTAAGCATGGGTGGCGAGGGCGCTGCACGTCCCTATCAATTTTCCCTCGTATGTGACTTGCAACCTGCTCAAATCCCTCCGGGATTTCGAACTGATCTAATTGCGCCACGAATTTGGTCAATGTGGCGTCGATATTGCACAATTCTCTTTCCAGGATACTCCTCAACTCAGGGTTGGTCTGAACATCTGATTGAGAAAGGTCATTCTGGACGCTTTGTTTTCCGAGGATAGCGTTCTCGATCCGTTCCGTGAGGTCACGATATAGCTCTGGCGTATCGTGGCGCGCTCTCCCAGAGCGAGGAATATCCTGAGCACTTATCCTTGGGTCCAGTATCTCAAGGGCTGAGTCTCTGGTATTCGTAAATTGCGTGACCTCAACACCAGTGGCACCCAGTTCCTATAATAGGAAATAAATATGCATCAGCGCAAGACATTTCACAGCTATAATGACATTTGTTGCCTTCAAGTGCACATCACGCAACTGTGAAAAGTTTTCGTGTGCGCGTTCCAGTGCTTGTTCGTTGTGCATTGTGTCCCACATGGTGGTGACAAACGTCAGACACTCTAGTGCGTCATGAGGTTCGGTGAGCATCCTTGTCATCATTTCGATTGTCTTTCGCTTCGTTCCTGCCAACCTTGTCCCGTTTATTGGAGTAAGGTACAGTACTCTGTGGACATAATCCAGACTATGTAGCCAGGTCATCGTTAATTAAGCATGAGAAATGTTAATGGTTAAAAACCACTCACCCGTTTGATCCCAGCCATTCACATATCATATTCACGACTTCCTTTTCTGAAATTTTACTGTCCGAAAACCCGGGCGTATCGATGAGGTAGAGCGTGTGATTCTCCGTGAACCAATATTTGCTCCGAACATTGTGAACCTTGTACGCCGTAACGGCTTGAGTGTAGCCAGCAAGTTGGTCTTTTGATAAGGACAATAGGTCCTTCTGTGATGACCCTGCTAGAGCTTCAATGAACTATATGACACATACATCACGATAAGGTTAGAACTCTGTAGACCGCTACTGGGCGCATGCAGGGGAGTAACTATATACTAACGCTGCTTTTCCCTGCACCCGTCGGTCCCGTTATCCTAGTAAAAAAGGACACTCGGTGTCAGTATAGGTATGAGCCGTCGTGGATGTGTAGACAACTGACATAATCATGTAACATGCATTCGGATCTGGGATCTTGGCCATAGGTTCGATAGAAATTTCACCCATGACGGTCAAGTTTCTGATTTGGCTCATGACGGAGTCGATTGTGCGTGAGGGAAGTTCACGTCGTGGTTGGGATGAAAGAGTGGCTGGTTGGGCTCTGCTTCATAGTGAAATCTTTAAATGTCTCGACGGCTCAGGAACATATCACTGTGGTCGGAGTGGCCAGAGGGCTTCTTCTGGCCTTACTGTCATGTTGTGCTGAGTTCGATTCAATAAAGATAGGCACCGCCTTTCACTGCAGCATCTGAATTGTAGACATTGTAGAAGTATACGAGCCTCGTTGCCAAGAGTATGTCGCAAGATATACTTAGATTACGGGTCTTTGGGTGGACTCGTTTATAATGGATAGCCCGCATATGAAAGTGCCAGCTGGCATTAACCATACATTATTTGAAGGAATGGAGAGAACGCTGTCATACAATACCAAGTTTGCCGAGTAGAGTCTCTCATTGTGCTGCGTGAGCCTTTCCGCTGAGCACCATCTCTCCCACCATGATATCTCTTTAGCTTTTCAAAATTCCCTCATGTTTCGAGAGCCCGACAATCTGATGTACATAACCTGCCCCTTCTACGTTCCCCCTCAAAATCCGTCTTGACGCTGGGCCCGACGTCGTCGGTTGCTCACTAGCCTGGGCTTTTCATGTTACATTGACAGGAAGTTAAGATTAACACACCAGTCTCAGTGGCACCTGCCCCGCCCCTGAACCTGGTGCCTCATGTGTTATATGTGTGAATACAATCTCTAGCGTAGAAGGGATAAACACAACCTTGTATTCTCAACCATCAACACTAGCCGTTGTAGAATTCAGAGTTCTGACTGAATTCATTGTCTTGGGTCTTTTGTTTCGCCAGGTCGTAGCAGATTAGATGCCTAGTGGCCTACGCTACGAGGGTGAAAAGCAGTCAGGTACCTGAGCCATGGCTACTCCTCAGGTCGAGAGTCGATGGACGGCAAAGGATGAGCCCCTAACCGAACGACGACCCCCTAACCACTAGGCCCCCATACTATAATGTAAACCAAGATCAATTCTACGAAGGGGTTTATGAATCAAGCGTGAAAGTTCTGGGTGTAAATGGATGGTAATCAATGGATCCCGTACGAATTATACCCTTTTAATCAGGTAGATGTTGAGCAGATGAGGTGTGTGGGCGTCTAATAAGGCCATTCGAGCTTGCTGCTGAGGAAATAATTAAGGTTCGATAGTAAGGTCTGTTTACTGACTTAATAAAGGGGAGGGGAGGGTGGGCAAGAAAAATAATTAAAATACCACGCAGCATAACGTTCTGCGGCGAGGCGGGTAGAATAGATGAAAGTAATGAGTGGCAAATAGACGCCACGTATGCCCTCGCGCTCACGTGACCAAGAGGACAGAAATGGCGCAGCCATACTTTTTCAGGATCCTTACTCTAACCATTATTACCATCCGTGACATCATGGAAGGTCCGAAGAACATTGATGTTACTGGAGAAATTTCTCTTCAACCGTATGCGTTCGTCAGTGGCATAGATCCCTTCACTGGACCTGGACATTATGTAGTCCTGTGAGCATCCTCTTATAAATGCCTTAGTACAACGATACATCCCTGATCTACTTTTAGGATTGTAGGACCCACCGGAGCCGGAAAAAGTAGCGTAAGTCTAGTATCACACCCGTCACCCATGACCCAGCGCGAGCCAATACACTCTGTTTACCTTATTTTATATCAAGTTTGTAGAATCTCTCGCGGGACCGTCCCAAATGTTGTCACTGAGTAGCGGTCAACTCGCTGGCTACACTCAGCAGATTGGTGCATTTAGAGTAGTGAACGCAAATATGCGGCGAGGTCCACTCTATGTTGTCGACACGCCGGGATTTTCGGACAGCAAGTTGTCAGAGAAAGAGATCCTGGACATGGTAAATACTTGGGTAACTCAGAATGGGTAAGCCATCTGAAAACTTTCTTCATGTATCGTCAGTCAACTGAATTCCCCTTAGGCTATCATATGTCCATGGAACTTTATACCTCGTCCCGATTAATGTAACAAGACTACCAGGAACGAAGCGCAAAACGATGGAAATGCTCACGACCTTCCTCAAGTCTTCATACCATGCCCGTGGCAAAGGCATCAAATATCTAACATTCGTGACCACTATGTGGGATACATTGTACGGTGAACAAGCGCTAAGTCGTGGACAATCAAACTTTGAGGAGTTGCGCGATAAGCAGTTGAAGGTATTAATTCGTCTAGAGGCTGTCCATGGTGAATACCTACTGATATACTTATAATTATAAACTAGTATTACATTGATGGCGGTGCTCAAATCACAAAATTTACCAACACCCGGCTTTCCGCATTACAGATCTTGGACGCAGTTCTAGTATCTGGAGACACCATACGCCTAACTGACCTTGATCCTCGCACCCCGCCTATTTACAGGGATCTACACGAACGAATTGAGAGTGCTCTTCTCCTAAGGAAAAACATTGAAGACGACCTGGCCCAACCTGACGCTCAAACGAACCAAGATCTGCGAGACATTCTGGAGGGCAATTTCCAGGAAAACGACGAAGTTCTTGCCAAATTTATCGAGCAATTTCTGGATTACGGAGACCCCCCAGAAGGCTTTGAAGATGTTGCGCAGGGACTTCGTCATAAAATCATTGCAGATACCAACCTTCCGCTACGTATGCGTTTGATGATGCTCGAATCGGAATCGCAACAAGCATCGCCATCCCTACTTCCAGAAACCGAATTGGTGTCAACCTCCGAGATTTCAGCCTCCAAGCATCGCAGCCTACGTAGCGCCTTCAGGGATGTACCTCGTCGTATCCGAGAAGAAGCCAAAGGTCTCGGACTTAAATTAGTTCGACCCAAGCGCTGAATGGGTTCAGTTGCTGGAGCCTGGGATCCCAACGTGAACACTGGTGTCTTCAGTTCCGTATTACGTCCTTGACGGTTCTTTGAATCTTTCCTTGTCTTACCTAGCCTCACTGCTCGCAACTTGTCAACGTTTAAATGCAGATTTCTGCCAAACTTTGGTGGATTTTCAACAGAATATATAAACCTACATAAATGAATATCAAGGGTTGTGAGCACCTTTAGGTCGTGCAAGCCGATACCGACTTTGGAAATAATTCGCGTCGTATCGAACCTCAAAGTCAGCATGCATGCGCGAAAAGCATTCCGTCCAGAACCCTGGCTCCCACTCCTCCCTCTCCTCATAAGGATTCGACATCCTATTGATGGACAGGATGAGCACCCGGAACGACGGAAACGCCACCTTGCCTTGTCCACTATGAAACAAATCATCAAGCCTCGTCCACGCCGGAGCCGTAGCGGATCGCCACCCCGGACGGGCACTATACTCCAAGCACTCATCGAGATCGATTTCTAGCTCCTCAATGCAATTTGAACCAGATACGAGGGAGAGGGCGTCGCAGAGATTGTGAATTCTGGAAGCGTCGTACCGCCGGTCTTCTGACTGCAAGTTGACAAAGCGGATGTTGATGGCACCAAGGGTTCTTTTACACCGTTCAAAGCAGACCTCGAGTTGGAGACTGGGATTTTGTGGATCCCACTCCCGCGCGTCTAATCGTCGCGGCCAGAGTATTAGAATGTAGTTACAAAAATCTCAAAAAGAACGTACAGCTTGTGCTTAAACACAACCCAAACACCTTGGAAGACTGCGCCAAGACGTCATAAAACGCTTGATATGATCCGTCTGAACTTGATCTTGCACCGAAATCTAGCCGTAAGTCCATGAGTGCGGGCAAGGCTAACTTTGGCGTCGTCCTGATTCTTGATGATAGCCAGATCAGGATTGGTGTCTTGTCCAGCTCGATGACGCGTAGATTGTCGTAGGATAGGGCGCGACTCGTGTTGAAGCACGGAAATTTGGATTGATCGGTAAACCACTCCTTCGGGTCCTGTTCGGAGTACTGCGAGCAAGAGGTAACTGAGATACGTTCCAAATCGCGAAGGCACGCTAAGAGTTTATAGGGAAAGTATTTATCCCTCTCAGAGGAAAGATGTTGGAGTGGGAGACGTGATGGTAGGTCGATGGACTGTAGAGGAGATGTGGCAGTATCTGTACCATGATCATCGTTCCAGGGGCCTAACCATTGACAGGACTTTGTACTGAGTGACTGTAGGCTCCAAATGGATAGAACGGAGCGGATATCAAAGCTGACACCTCTGATATGTAGGCTTGTAATAGCGTGTGTTGGCGATGACGAGAACTCCCGGAGTGCAGTATGACAGATTTTGATGCAGGAATCAGTACGACAGCGACTGCCGTGGCCGGATATATGGTGGATGATTCTCAAGGATTGGACCTCTGGTAGGAGCTCATGGAGCGTTGCAGAGTGCTTGTTAGAAGCAGGGAGGTCCTGGTCCAGCACAACATCTGTGAGTTAAATTATATCTCCAATACAGCCGACAACGAGCAACAAAACACACATTACCGGCGTTTGGATCCCTAGGTGGAAACGATTCCCATTCACGGGTATCTATAGCATAAACAACATCCTTGATGAAAACGGAAATGCTGGGATTTCTGATCACGACTTGGGCCAACCGCCACCGATTCCTATCCAAATACCCATAGGGCCCAAATTGAACTTGAGAGAATATATGCAAACGAGCGAGTGGGACAAATGCTTTACAAACGAGGCTGAGGTTCCTCAGGATATTTAAAGGCGGTTTGGAGATTTCGTCAATGCCGTCGTATGTTGGTGGGCGTCCAGGTAACTTTGCGATACGTTTGATGATGAGGTCAAAAATTTCAGTTGGAAAGCATGGACCGCTGTTCTGAGACGTTTGGATGTCGGACATGGTATTAATTGGCTTTCAAGTCTACACGTTAAGAAGCAAGGAGAACGAGGAACGAGCGAGCTGCAGGTAGGTGGTGATGGTTGTTGGATAACCTATCACCAAATTAACCAAGAGACCCTGAGTCTACCCCCTATCAAAATGACTCGGGCCGCTCCCGTCCTCCCATTGCGTCACGACCTGCGTCCTGAAGAATCATTCAAATAGGCATAATGTGGCATTTCGTTTTTTGGCACTACAATTGAGTGGTAATATTTGGGCAATAGTTAGAGAAAATAATCAGCAATCGTGGTCTCCGTGAAAGATTCGGATTTCCCATATGATCACATTCGCGATTATCAGAAAAGTAAAAAAAAGTCAACGGCGTAGAACGCATGACTGCTCAATATCCGAGCAGTGCGGCAAAGGATCTTTGGTCAATGGTATCTGACATTGCTTGCCGCGATATAGTGAGGTTTTTTGTATGACACCACAGGTTGCATACCGAAGTCAGAACCAGTTGGTTACTCTGCGACTCGAAGCCATATCCGAATTTAAAAGATGGCAATTGTGGACTTCGATATCTGGGGAATACTAAATAATTTGGAAGAGAAAGTTCTGGCCATAGTCGATGTTGATGGTTTGGAGAGTTGGGAGAGGGTATGGCACACCACCGACGCCCGCACCCTGCTTAGTATTGTCCCTTGGACCCGGTCAGTGGGAAATGTACATTCCAAGCATCGTACTTTTGGTATCCTCAGAATAGAATCTAAACCGAGGGCCAAATTGGTCGTCGCTAGATCGTTTAGGTGGCTTGAGGAGCCTGCGAAGTGTTGAAGCGCGTTGTACTAGCACCATTGGGTACATGTATCATCTTCGCAAGGGACGAGGTGCTCGTTGACTTCGTGCTTGATGTGGAGGGATTCAACGCAAGGATGGAACTCGTGCAACGTTGCAGAAAATTGGTTTTCTGATGGAACCTGAACAGACTTGCGGGGCATGGCGTGTTACCTCAATGACGAAGGCTAGCAATTGCGAGACTCACCCGTGATATGCTCTGACAAGCTGAATGTCTCCAGTTACGCCACCTTCTCTCGTCGATTGTGTAAACAACTTTCTCCACAAAGCTGCCGATATGGGGATTGTACATCAGAACTTGAGCCAAACGGCAACGCGACCTATTCGCGATCCCATGGGGTCCGAATTTGACAAATAAGTCCAGGCGATGGGTACGAATTTTTTGCAGACCACATGCTTGCATCACTTTACCCAAATTGTAGCATTGGTCGGCGTATTCATGGATAATGATCTCAAATATTTCCACGTCCAACCGTACCCAGCAATGGTTGGTTTCTCACCCCATGTGGGGAGTGGTCAGCATTAGAAAGGCTATTCTGCGCTTCCCTAGTGTAACTGGGTGGACTGACCGAAACCTGGTGTTAATATTGAAGGCTACCTTAGATTCTGGTATGCCTGAGTCTACAAAGTTGGTCGTTACAAATAATTTGTCTACTAATATTCCTTTAACACATTTCAGCGATCGGAAGTCTGGAACATCCGAGAGAGTTGCTTGAGCTACCACACGACGATAACCGGGTGGCTCGATTGCTTTGGAAACCTCTCAGTGAGCGAGATACGTGAATGTAAAACGGGGTGTCGAAACTATACTCCATAGAACAAGGGAATTAAGCGTTACAATTGATCTACTCGATACCCACGGGTGATGAATACCACTACGACGGCTTAGTACCACCCGAGGGCCCAGACACCATTGCAATCGTTCACCGTGGAGGAGGAGGAGTGGTGGGGTCGCATATATTGTTCACAAGGCAATTCTACGCAATTGAAAATCCTGCGTATCGAGAGTTAACTGTTATTCACCAATTCGCTCACCTTTACCTGGGGTCGTGTGATTATTTTTTCCGAGAGGACCCAGATAACGTATGTGAGGAGTCCGAGGGGCTAGTTTGGGAAAGTACGTACACTCGCTCTTTATTATTTTGAGGCTTACTGAGAACATACAGATGAGCAGCATCGTTTACGAGAGCTTAATAATAATAATTAACCTGGGTGCGTGATACGTAATGCAGAAAGCTCTGCGGTGACGGCCATCAATAGCTCGTTGGATTACAGGACAAGGAGTAGACTTGAAGCCATCATTTTTAGAGACCAGTATAAGCGCTATGTGGGGCCGATTACTCTTCGTAAATCATGCCACACGGCCAAGAAGTCTATCTAACTTTTGTTGTCGTGGTACCTACGACGAATGGCCAGTTCAACGGATTAGTATTTTACGTTAGGACGTTCATCTATTAGGCGTCTATTCATAACTGGACACAGATGGCTCATACAGTAATTGAACTTGAAGGACCTGTGTTCTTGAAACTCGAACCTCAAGTATACTTATCATCTGAGAAGATATGGACTGCTCCATATAATACAATTGATTAATGTATAGCTAAATATCGCAACCCTATTAACTTGATGGTCGTACGGGGAAATGAAGTAGACGGGTACCTGTCAGAGTAGATCGCGCCTGTCCCGCTTAATTTAAGCAGCTTTATAGGATTCACTTAGAAACATTTGACGAGCCGCGGCTGTACCTACATGCGCTAAGCGCCAAACGCCAGACACTGCCGCGTTACCCTGGTCATAATTTATGAACTGTCCTACCCTACTCAATGGGCACCCATTTTTAAAAAGATATTCTTTCTTGATGTTTTAATCCCATCGAAATTTAACAGAATCATATGTCCAGTGGAGCTTTTTATAACCCAATATTCAAGTATCACTAGGACAGCTGCTATTGTATCTACAGTGCTACCCATGCTGGAATGTATGTGTCCCCTCATAACCTCCGTCGCGATGGGATGTCAGTGTGATCTAAATGCGTCCCAGGTTCGTTGAAGCCGGCCGATCTGTGTCGGTTTGAATATCTTGGCAATCAGTTCTGGGCCGGGAAAGGGGAAAGGGGAAAGTGGAAGGTGTGCCTTGTTGCCCCATGGGCGACATGCTGTCATATCTCTTGCCGTGAAAAGATACAATGAAGCCGACACCGAGGTGACTGACCGGGGTCAAGTGTGATAGGTAAGCAATGGAGCACATTGAATGCAACACGAGCATCGTGCTGAATATGACATATCACTGCTGCAAGGTTCGACAGAAAGTTTGATTAGAACCTTGATAGATTGTGGGAATCATGACTTGAGAGCTTACCGATCTTCTTGCGCCTTGTGTTAGCGAGTCAGCATCAATGGCACGCATGACGCAGGTACCAGGTGGTGAGGTTGTACGTGCGACAAAGCTAAGGATCTTAAGGGACTCGTCAAAGTCGAGCGTCCATGTAAAGTCCTCGGTCCAACCTCGACCGCTCTTCCTCCATGTCCATCGTGTACTCGCTGTCAGGGTTACTCTTCGTCGGCCAGCATCAATCTCAGGAGTTTCCGATACTTTCACGTTTGAACGAGTCCAATGGGTGGCTAATAAATCGAAATAGGACCGTACAGCATTTGAGCCTGATAAACGAGATGTTTGGGGGTGTGGGCATGCCATAGGCGCGTGCTGAATTATTGGAAGGCCTGTGGTCGAGAAAAATGATAGGAGCTCTCGAGAAGGTGTGCTTGAGGAGAAAGCCTCAAAGAAGGCGGCGCTTGCGCTATGTAGTTGCTCCTGAGTAGGCATGACGAAAAGATACGAAATTGTGGGGGAGGGTGTTGTTTTCTGCCCTTTTATAACTAAACCGGATAGCCTCGGGCAGAAGAACTGAGGTCATGACCGGACGCATTCAATGTGAGTTCAATTGAAGACCCCATTGGTAATCTCAAGGGACTGGAAAAATCTGATACCTCATCGGGAGGCTATACGGTCGAGATAGGCCAGAAACCCTTTGACGCTTTCGGTAATTACAGGCCACATCGCATATCACCGACATGTCATCCACGTCTCCTACCGTGACGAGGGAAAGTATTACCGGGAAGTTTAGATTTATTGCCCAACCTTGTGAGTGGAGATATTTTTGGAAGAGCTGAATGCCGAAATTCCAGGGAATTGAGCGAATCGGCGCCGGCTGATCTTGAAATGCCCATCAGCACATGGCCGAACCCCGAATCATTCGACGTTCATTGAAAAGTTTGTTCTCAACTGCTAAGTTCGCAAAGCTCATTCTAAGTTTGCACGGAAAGGTATCTGAAAGATCAAGTTATATGAATGAGATTAAACAACCGAGGTGTGGGACGATTCGATAACACTAGCCGAGCGTTGAAGTCATAGGAGTAAATCCGCGCAGATCATGACATTGGCATGCCTCGTATCTTTATTGTAATTGTGCCCGTCGCCAGTGGTCAATCTGAAAGCTACGATCGGTTAGACTCCGGTCCCCAAGCCTGAAGACGTTGAGCGAGGTGGTGAATGTGATCAATTGTGTAAAAATGCTGAGCGCCGAGCAGGTATTGCCCCTAACTTTACAGTAGACTACTAACGTAGAATCTCCTGCTTCACCCAAAATGTAGCTGCAAAGGATCGTCATAGAGAAAGCACAACAAGCAAACCTAGGGTTACGTGGAGTCGATCGTAGCCCCTGCCTTCATAAACAGAGCCTCTGCGTCTTTACTGTTCTCAACCAAGCCCCGCAACATGCTCTTGGGGTTTAGGAGTAAGTTGGCAGGAGTATCAAACTCTGCCTATAGGAGAAATCAGCTTCAAGTGAAATTTCGTCAATCAATCTTGACTGACCATCCGTCCTGCGTCCAAAACCAGCTTCGAGATTGTCAGCACCTTCATGGAACTAAATGTCGGATAAACATTGTAACTTACAATTCTGTCCGAATCCATTATGGTATGTAAACGATGTGCGACAGTGATCACAGTTACATCGGAGCCTAACTGATTCCTCAAGGTGTCCTGTATGATTGCATCCGTCTTGTAGTCTGTAAACCCAAATGGTTAGAAACAAGATCACAGGACGACATGTAAGCAAATTACCGATCGCAGAGGTAGCTGAATAAACAGACGTCAAATAGATGAAATAACTGCCACTAGACCGTAAATGCCGGAACACACCTTCATCGAGAATAAGAAGCTTGCTTTCGCGAAGCATAGCCCTCGCCAGAGCCAAAATCTGACGCTGTCCGACTGAGAGATTACTTCCTCCTCCTGCAATAACAGTATCCAGGTTAATGCGACCTTCAATTCCTTCTTCCTGAACGGAATAGAGTCCTGAAGCACGAAGGGTATCGTTCAGAGTCGCATCGTCGAACTGTCCAAATGGATCAAGGTTCTGCCGGAGTGTGCCTAAAATATCGTCATTTGATCATTAATTTTACCTTGAAGACTAAACGTCAAACTGCATACCGCTCAAAAGTTCGGGCTACAAACGCGGTCTTATATCAGCTTGAGCGATCAAAGAAATGCGCCGAATAATACCCGCATACCGTTTGTGGGATGATGGTTATTTTCGACCTGAGGTCGTCCAGGTTAATACGGCTGGTGGGGAGACCGTCGTAATAAACTTCTCCCTCGGTTGTAATGCATCGAAGAAGGGCGAGGGTAAGCGAGCTCTGGGGATAGTCATGACTATGAAATTGCTCATTTTCGTAAAGATGGAAATGACTGTTACCTTCCCACTTCCAGTCCTTCCAACTATAGATAGCACGCAAATGAATCGTGTCAGTTTAAATGAAGAGCGTCGAGGCATCGATGGCTCGGTTAGGAGATCGTCACTCACCGACCCCGACCCGGAGGCCAGATTGAATATGGAAGGAAACGTTGTGAAGGACAGCTGGACCGGTCTGCACGGGTAAGGGCCAGTCAATATACGGCATCGAGGGGTCTGTGGCTGACGTGTGTACGTACCTTGGAGTATCGAGCAGACAAGCCTTCCACCCGCAGGTCGCCGGTCATCGGCCATGCTGCTGGAGGCTTACCGGCTTCGGTTGCAGGGTATTCGTGTTCGATATCGATGTATGCTTGAATGCGTTCCAGACTACAGGATAATAATATTGTTAATTAAGAAGACATGCAACGCTAATACACACCTATTACACTCGACTTCGAGATCGTTGAAAATTCGAATCGCCCAGAACAGGAAAATGCAGAACTCCGAGGTAAACATCAAAGAAAACCCAGTGTTCGACGCTCCAATCTGCTTTCCATAAACAAGGAAAGCTGCCATGGACGCAGTCAAAAGAGCACCCAATGAGTCGATCCTCAATCCCACCCATCGATTAAGGTTGAAACTCGTCCTGCTGATGCGAACGAAGTGGTTCAATCTCTCCATACTTTCCTGCTTAAATGTCTGCTCTGCACCGTACGCGCGGATGGAAACTGGTACGCAAGTGTTCCTTAAGTTTGATAATTCGGATGTAGCAAGCAAAGAACGTACCCAGACCATGCATAGAGGCTGAAAAGTGCGCAAGCATAGGCGCGAGGGCATTGCTACTCCCCGTCAGAACAAACGTGAATGTTGAGCATGCAATCAGCTCACCTCTTTTCACGCTTCACGGAGAGCTGAGCTTTCAAGTACAAATTCCCAACGGTGAGACCTGCAACCATAGCGACCATACCAAGCAGGAGAAAGATAGGGCTGAACAAGGCGATGGATATCGTTCTGCTGATCACCCCGATGCCTTGGATCAAGACCCATGTTAATGATTGGGTGATATTACGGTCCACAACCCCTATATCCTCTGTGCAACGAGCGAGAATACGACCAGTAGGCGTCTGGTCGAGCCACCTGCAGGACGAAGAGATTTTCAGTGTCGAGCAGTTTGAGCATGAAAAAAACAAGTCACCTTAGAGTGCTAGAAAAGACTGAGGTGACGAGACGAGCGTGGATGGTCCTCGACGCTCTAATACTTCCAAACACGGTGAATGCGTCTGCCACCCCGACTTGAATCCGAGAGAGTACCAGCAGGCCACCAAAGACCAACAAATAGCTGGATATTTGCGCGTAAGGAGGATTGAGTAAACATGCTCGAGACACCAAAACGATAATTTCAGACTCACAAGTTAACATCGACCTCCGAAGGGGCATGAGTTTCATACTGAGAGCCCCAATATCCCAAATACCAAGCTCGACCAATGTTGATGAAGTCGGCGATGAACAACACGATTATCCACGCCGTGAAGAACAGGATGGGTCTCTTCCCTCCTATACCAGAAAGCAAGAGTTTGAATGAGCGCCACGTCAAATGTCCCTCTTTGATTTCCTCGGCTAGTACCAGCTTTCCGTCGTTCTTATTAGCGTTCTTCACATCGTCTGTAGGGAATGCCTTGATATCCCCCTCGATAACATCTGCTTGTTCTTTTTGTTCAACTTCTTGGAGAATGTCTACCACCTTGTCGGGAGATGGTACGAGATTCTCTGTTCTGATGGTGCCATCAGCTGCAATGTTGACCATGAACTCGCACAGAGGTAAAACGAGTGGGATGTTGTGCGTCTGTTTAATACAGTGAGCTTAATCAGGGGATCCTTCAACGATTCGTATTACCACAAGGAGGACAGTCCTGTCTCGCATCAAATCTCCTGCAAAGCATTCACTTGCAATTGAAGCTGACCTATGGGGTGAATCAGTAAACCGAGGGTATTTTGTGAATAAAAATAACGTACGTATGCACATCCAGAGCAGCAAATATATCATCCAAGAGCAACACCTTGGCCCTAGAATAAACCGCTCTGGCGAGGGTAACCCGCGCCTTTTGACCGCCACTATAAGCGATATGAATGAGAATGAGAGCTGTGTACAGAACGTCATCGAATTTTTTTTACATACCTCAACGTTAAACCCCTTTCTCCAACCTCCGTCTCGTCCCCGGCCTCAAACAGATCAAGATCACGGTCCAATGCACACTGCTTGATAACTGAAGTGTAGCATAAGCCTTCATATATGGGACCCCACAGGTATAAATGAACCCCGCAAACACATACCTTTTCTATACCTTTCTTCGTCATACGCCGACCCAAACAAAATATTCTGCCGAATAGTCGTGCTGAGGACCCAGCCTTCTTGAGAGGCATATGCGACACCTCCTTCTCTGGGGAGATTACACCAGGAATCGGGCGATAATTTCTTGAGATGCAATTCTCCTAAAATGCGATAAAATGGTCGAGTCCTATTCGCAATCTGCGTCAAGGTGAAGAAGCGCACCTAAAAGGGCAAGTAGAATGGCGGTTTTACCAGATCCTCTGTGACATTGTCAGCCAACGAAAGGAATTTCAAGAAATGACCACATGAACGCACGTTGGGCCGGTAATAAGATTCAGTTTTTCCTCTTTGAACACGACCTCATCTGGGAATTTCAAAACAAACGATTGACGACCAGTTACATCCTCATTTGCAGACCATGTATACGAGACCTGACTGAATCCAATTCTGTGCTCGTGTGATGGAATGCTTTGGGGAGTTTGAATGGATGAGTAGGCATCAAGAAGTTCCGTCTTGCGCAGGAGAGCGTCGACACGATCGAGTGATACCTTCGCTGCAGCAATACATTAGCGATTGTGCTTTAAAGGTTGAAAAAGCAGTGGATATATGTGTACCTTGGACGACGGAATTATATTGCCATGAGATTCTCATGAGCTGGTTACGCAAAATGACGAACAGTGACAATGTCGGGAATATTTTAGATGCTGTTATAGAAGCCGTTCAAACTATGTATAACTTGAAAGATGAAGAGAGAAGACGACGTACGAACAAGCTCTTGCTTCATGATAGCCGTGTACGTGGCATATGTGACCCATTGGGCTGCGACCGGGAGGAACATGCTGAACAATTCCGAGGAGAATCAGGTTGGGTACTTGTATTAATAGAGATGAAGAATGTACCTGATCATGGATGTCAATTTCTCGATAACCTACATTGCAATTTAATTTGTATTAGTACATGAGCGTCAATCGCACAAGAGGAAGGCGAATAAACCTTCATCCTGAATAGTAACCTAAGCTCCTCCACTCGCGCTTCGGTAATCATATCGATCATCCTCTTCTCCCAACCGAAGAGTTTGACCATCCGAATGACTGAGACGGCTGGTTGATTGGGATTTGATATCAGAGACGATATAGGGGAGTGTAAGGGAGTGAAGCTGAAATACCTTCAGTGATCTTCTGCACTCGGGCGTCTGTCTAACAGCATAACTAGGTTAGAACTGGTGACATAGTTTAAACACGGGGGTAGTCGTACCTTTTCCATCTTACGCTTCGTCGTAGATCCTATCCAGCTACCTGTCCACCCAGCTATTGGTCCAATGAGAATCAAGGATACCAGCGCGACCAGTGCACTGAATAACGGGTTCATTAGAAAATATTCATCACAGCCAGATCATTTCGACTCACCTCAACCCCAATATCCCATAAAGCAAAACCATAATAACCGAAACCTGAAGCGGTACCAGCAGGACTGCAAAGCAACACATTGAGAAAAACACAATACCATAGGTGAACAGAAACCTACCAAGATTCAACCAATCAGTACCATCAAGGATACTCGACGCATCAGAGGTAACAGAGTTATTAATCCTTCCCAACAAATTCTTTGTTTTCTTCTCATCCTTCTTATCGTGTTCGCCTTGCCCCGTCTTCTTTGATTTATCCCCAGCAGCATCAGCAGCCAACCGCACCCGCAGACTATGCTCAAACACCAGCTGTGTTATAATGCTCCTTGTTTGCACCCGGACGCCCGTGGCCGTGTACAAGTAGAGGTGCTCGGACATGGAGTATGCGACGGGACCGATGAAGAGCCACAGGACCCAGAACCAGGGACGGATGATGGCGTCTTTGCCTTGGGTTTCGAGATAGCTGTGGAGAGGAGGATAAGCAAATGGTATATAATTATGTTTGTGGCAGAGAGGATACGCACTTGAGAGTCCGGTTTAGACCGATTGGCGCTGCTGTTCCGAGGAGCGATTCGAGGAGGATGGCGAGCACCATTATGGCGTATTCTTGTTCTGCGATCAGGTGTTAGAAAAATTCAAGAACAGAAGAAGAAACAACGCAAGAAACCTACTGAAATGCACAAGGAACCCAAAAAACAAATGTCTATCTGGGGCACCTTGGAAGGGGTCCAATTTCTGAGCATGTAAAACAAATTTTCAGGTACATAAGAAAAGGAATTTAATAAGATATCATTCAGACACACAGTGAATGCTCGCGCAGTCTGATTCCGCGAATCATCGTAATCCGTAAGTGGAGGGAGCTGATCAGCTGGTAAATGAGGAACGCGGTATCCGAGCATGATCAACGGGTCGAGGAAGGTGAATGTTGCGAGGGATAGCCAGGGCGCCGTTTGTTGGGGTGCGGGGATAGGCATGGGGTGCTATGGACCGTCGTCCAAAACGAAATGAGTATTTCTTGCTTATCTGTATAAACGAGGAAAGTGATCATGAACGTACCTTTGGATCAATAGGCACATATTCCCGAGGAACAAGGAGTGGTACAATCACACCTGCCACAGTGAGCAATGCGATTTTGTACCATATGACGACCCCTTCGACAGCATCTTGAGGTTCCAGCGTAAATGTTGCAAGTGGCCAGATGTCCCTGTAGACGTAGACAGCCCAGGTTACGAATATGATGATTCCGACAGCTTTGGAGGCGACTCTGCGCCATGAGGCGGCACAAGACAACGCAAATCCAGCCAGAATGGTCAAGTATAACTGGCAACGGTAAACAATCCCTCCATCTTCATATGAGTATAAGTTTAAGGAGTTGAAAGACTCACATATGTCCATCCGATGAGCGTTTTCGAGCACTGAGCTTGATATACTGCGGACCTATCCAAGCAACCACTCGCACCTCTCCCCAACGAGTCGCGGGATAACACCACCAGCGCAATCAAAGCTGCAAATCTGACTGTGTACAGAGCAAACGATACTGAACCACCATTCGCCTGAACCGCTTTCTTCAGCTTGTAGAGTCCAATAGAGATGTCGCGCCTTGCCTCAGACTCGGGATCAGGATCTGAACTGACGTGGCTCTCCTTTTCCGATGACAATGTCCATAACGGCTGGACCACAACAGAAAGACAAGCCAGCACAACAGGGATCTGAAGACTGTCCAACATGGCCATCTTCTTCAGTAGCCAGTTGCAATAGCTCTAGCTAGATACGGTGATGCAAAAAGAGGATTCCGATATGAGTGAACGAGGTAGGAGAGGAAGATATGGGAACGATGAACAATTCAACAAAGGACGAATCAGGGGTGGCTCATACTTATCACCGTCCATGGCTTGCCTCGCGACATTCTTCGGAGAGATATGACATGGCCTGGAATATCTGCGACGCTAGAGGTCGGGATTAAAATAGCTTGTGATGGCATGAGCCATGTCTCGCGGCGTGAATGGCAATTGAATAACATCGCTTAGGGTCACCCGGTGTATAAATGATGATAACCGCGTGGTATTTCAATGACCGCTCCACTGACCAACTTGAACCTCTGACTTTACGATACAATTGTGAGTGGCGGTGTATGGACAACGCAATGGGTTCGTAAATGTCAACTTCAGATGTCGCTACTTAGTCATGTTCAAGTTCAAGGTATTACTCCACCAATACATAAACTATTAATACGCAAAGAACGAGCCAAAATGAGGTCAGTTCAGTCAGCACCGATACCGCAAGTAATAAGTAAAGGCGAAGAGGAATGAAATTCTCGCTCTTGAGTAAGAAACGAGCAGAGGCAGACACAAACAGAGAGAAAAGAAAAATGTATTGCGGATGCAGAGTCAAGAAACGATGATGGATTGAGAATAAAATAAAAAATCTGAGGACGAGTAGCTTGATACTAAGTAAAAAACACACAAGAGACAGATACGGGCAAAAAACGAACTTGAGCTGAGACCAAGACGAGAAGACCAAAAGGGCCAAGAAAAAAAATGAAGAGAGGGGAAGAAATGAGAAAAAGGAAATAAAAGTAGAGGGAAAGACAGGAACGAGACTATACAGTACTTATTGAATGAGTGTCAGTTGAGGAGGGCTATTCAACCAGGAATGGGGTATGGTGATGGTGATGGGATTGGACGTGAAGGTGGAAGTAGAGGATATATATGCGGGATGGGCAACGAGTGATAAACAGAGATGAGAAACGCGTTGTAATGGGGGAATGAACAAAGGTATGAAGTGTGGGGGCGGCAAAACAAAAGTATGAAGTATGGAGGAGGAAGAACGAATTTGTGAACGAGACTTCAAGGAACCATATACAGAATCGACCACAAAACCACCAAAAGCGCAAAATTGTAGGGTAAGGGAAAGGTATAAGAGAGGTGAGGTAAAGTAAAGTAGTAGTGCGAGGGGGTAATATAACGGCAAGGACAAAAGAACGGTGGTGTGCATAGATAATGTGTTATAACATGATGTGGTGTGGTTGACGACGTATGGCAATGAACGGTCAAGGGCATTGAGTGACCCCGACAACAACGGTCCAAGGGGAGGAAGCCCAACATGAGAACAATGGTGATGAATTTCCGGGGTAAAAACCCTAAACGACTGTAATTTTCAGCCCAAGGACAAGTGGCAGTGGTAGCATAAAGATACGGCAATAACGCGTAATGCTGGTCGCGATAATGACAGTGAGGCGATAATGAAGGTGGTAATGGGGGCATAGTGTGTGTTGGTTGTGTGGTATGGCATACTGGAAATTAAGGCGCGTTGGTGGTGAATATGGTGGTCAGGTGAAAGGGTATACGCCTGAGACAGTCGACAAGGTGCTTGTGGTAATGATTAGGAAGGGAGATGCACCCCCAGCCCAGATACTTTTTGGTTGGTGGAGAATTCCGTCCATGCCTGCACAGCAAACAGTGAACCTCAAAGTTCTTTCTTTTGAGCCAAGAACGAGAAGCGGAAAAAATTATGAGGAGACAGAAAAGGGGAGAGAGAAAGAGAAAAAGAGTCTGACGGCGAGAACGTGAACTTGATAAATAGAGTTAACAAAACGAGACATGAAAACTGATCAAGAAAGAGAAAAAGAAATCGGAACAATTGACCAAAAAAAAATAATCAGAAAAACAGAAAAGAGTTGAAATCCCAAATCCCCTGCTACAAAACAAAAAAATCATCAACATCAATACTCCCTCTTAAGAAAAAGCAAAACCCACCAATCCCACTACGCAGGGAACACATCCGTAACAGTCCTCCTCCGCTCCCTAGGCGACCCCCTCGCAGCACTACTCTGCGTAGGCTGCAAAATCCTACTCGCAGCACTCCGATCAGCAGCATGCACAACAGCCGCAGCTGCAGCTCTCGCCGCTGCACTTTCTCTCCCATCACGGGCATCCCCCTCATCACCATATCTCGCACTACTAATCCGACTCCCCAACGTCCTCCTCCTACTCTCCCTATCACTCGTCTCAGGCCCAGACACGGGGGTAAGCATCGCACTCGCCGCCCTCTCCCTCTCCATTCTCCCCACATCCCTCACAACATCCTGTCCCGCTCTCGACGAGCCAGCAGACGCCCCAAGCCCAGCACTACCGGGGGGAGACGTCGCGCTCAACGTCCTCTTCCGTGCCTTATCCAACGTATCCGTCAGCTGAGCCTCAACACCCCCCTCAGGACCAGGCCTCGAAAACGTAACCTGCGCCCTCCCTTGTCCACCACTGTTCCCACTAACACCACTCAACCCACTCTTCGAGCTCTCACTCCTCACCATGCCCCCCGCTCCCGTCCTCGGCCTCTCACTAACCGGCGAATTCGACACCGTATGAGGCGTCAACACAGCAGCTGCATTACTCGGCGTCGTCAGCGTCGGAAACGATGGTGCCGTCCCGCGGATCGTCAATCTCCTCCTTGAAGAGGTCCCAGATCCTGTTCCTGTGCTCCCATTCCCACCACCACTCGCACTATCCCCAGCACTAGACGAATTGGCACTCGAATCCAGCGTAGACCTAGATCGGCGTTCAGATGGAAGAGCAGGGATCGGTTTCGGGATATCAAGGGGCGGCAATTTTCTTGTTCCTTCCAAAGGCGTCGTCGGCAGTTTCCTCGTCCCCTCCAATGGCGTACTAGGCAGCCTCCTCCCCTCCACCAACGGTGTCCCAGGTAACCTTCTAAAAGTCTCCAACGGCGTCCCAGGGAGTCGTTTTCCGTCAAGCAAGGGCGTCCCAGCAGGCAACGCCCTCACCCTCTCCAGAGGACTCGCACCCGCCGCACTCGTCGTGCTGCGTGGCAACTGCAACTGCCTGCTCGCAGGACTCGGCGACGGTGCAGGTTCATAGGCATGTTCATATTCCCTCCCGCTTCCACTTGACGCAGCAGCATGCACAGTCTCCTGCGAATCAAACGTCGACATCCCCCCCGCTCCTCCTCCTCTCACCTCTCCCAGCTCGCTCACAAGCATCACATCTCTCTGCTCTCTCGGCATGCCCAGTCTTCTCTCCACTCCACTCGTGCTTTGGCTGTGTCTGGGCGGCCTTGACGGTGTCTCCTGCATAACTTCTCTGTCGCGTTCACGTTGGATATCACGGGTGGGGGGCAGGCTAACCCTGTACTGATCACGGGCAGGAAGGCTCTCTCTGCTCTCTCGGAACTGATCGCGGTCTCTGAGACTCTCCCTCTGCCCCTCCCTTCCCAAACTCTCCCTTTCCCTTCCCTCTCTATCCCTCAACCTCTGGAACGTCGCAGGCGACGCCCTCGCCAACACACTCTCACTCCTCGTCTGCGTATGCCCTGTGCTCCCTCCCGCAAGCCTCCTCAGAGCCTCTTCTCTATGTCCGGCCGTCCTATCTGCAGGCTCCCAACTCCTCCTACTCGCCACACTCAACCTCCCACTCTGGGCCTCCCCTCCTGTCCCAGATCCCGACGCAGCCCCAGACCCAGACGCACTCGGTGCCCCTCTACTCCTCGTATGTTCCGGGCTCTCATCATAGTCATCGACACTAATCTGTCGTGTATGCGTAACAGGGGACGCAGTCCACTCCCCAGCACCAGCTGCAGCAGACGTTGACCCACCAGGCCCACCCAAATCTCTCAACACCCTCCCAAACCCCAACCACACCCCCGTCACCGCCCTAATCATCTCATCAGCGCCCCTCATCCCCTCTCTCATCTCCCCCGCTGTCTTCCGCGTCATCTCCAGCACCTCTTGGGCTGAATAAACACGCTCAGCGCCGTCTACTTCTATGTCTACCTGCTGTTCCACTGCATGGGCGTGGTTGGCGCGAAGGAGAGAGGAAAGTCTGTCCAGAGCTGTGACGATATTGTGTGCGTTGCGTAGGAGTTCTGCGTGGGTTGTTGAATTTCCACCACCAGCTGTAGAAGACGACGAATGCAGGCCAGATGAAGAGGAAGACGATAACGAAGACAGTTTTGAAAGTTGACTCTCAAAAACCGTCAGACTGTCCTGCATCAACCTAACATGCTCTCCACTTGCTGTATTCGTCGTGTTGGCAGAGGACGAAAGCGGGAGAGCACTAAAGCGACGACTGCCAAACGGACTAGCGGTACCCACACGTTCCTGTTGAAGATGCGCAGGGAGGATAGCAGGTGACGGCATTGGCGAATGCGTAGCTCCAGACGCGCTATACCGATTCAACGCCGACCCAGCTCGCCTCGTGCTTGACCCCCCACCCAACGTCTCCGGATCTCGCGTGACGAGCGAGTAGGTACTGCGATGTGCACGAAGTCTTGTTTCAGGACTCGTATCGTGATCTTCAAGGGACGAATACTGAGCCATGGACGTAGCAGCTCTAGGCGGGTACCTCTCTGCTGCTCCTCCTCCAGGGCCCCTCTCCCTCTCACCCAACACCCTCCTCCTGCCCTCATCCAACACATCCTGAGGACTCCACTCCGCCCTCCTCTCTCTATCCCCACCTCTATCTCTATCCCTAAACACATCCTGCACAGGCCCAGCCGAAGTCATCCCCTTCCTCCCCACCGACGAGTCTTGAGACGGCGAATCCTTAATCAACCCAGCAGCTCTCAAGCCCTCTCCAACAACACTCCTTCCCCCGGGACTCCACATCAACGCGCTCTCTGCACTCCCTCCCCTCAAAGACTGATGCCGCTCGCGTCGTCTGTCTTCGTTGCTGAAGGACGGCGTATACCGATGCTGATGGTGGTGATCGCGAACTGTAGCGGGTGTGCGTAGCTCATCTGGTGACCACCTTGGGTTAGACGTCCCAGGTCCACCGCTAATACGCCGTGTTTCGCGTAGTGTGGATGACCGACCTAGTGTGGTGTCTCTGTAGGGTGTCATAGGTTCTTGAGTACGCTAGAGTAATAGAAAATGTTAGTTTCAAACCACAACCACAAAAAGATATCAAAATAAATAAAAATCATCAAGAAAAAGCGCATATATGCACCCAAACTCACCTTCCAGCTCTCATTATCCTCATATCCACCTGTAACACTCCTCCTTCCACCCAGTCTACTCAAACTCGTCGTCCTCTCTGCACCCTCATCTGCCAAATCCGACCTAAACTCTCTAGGCAATGCTGCTCTCCTCCTCGCCCCTCCCGCACCCGTCCCATTAACAGGACTCTCCCTCTGCTTCTCTCTCGCTGTACTTGTGTTGGCATTCCCATTCCCATTTCCGTTGGAATTAGTGTTGGAAGTGGTCACCCTATCCCTCTCTCTCGCCGTCCCCGTAGACGCCCTCAAATCCTCCGCATCCTCCTCTTCAAAATCCGTCAAATGGAAATTCGACATGCTCGCAAGTGACGCCCTCTTTCTCCTCCTGCTCGTCGGACTATTCCCAGACCCAGACCCAGACGAACCAGCACCACGGGTGCGGTGTGGTGAGCTTGGTGTGGAGACGTGTCTGTTTCTTGTGTATTGTGACGAAGTGGAAGTGGAATTGGGGGGTGATTCGTGTAGGTTCAAAGAGGAAGACGAATGTGACGGGTGGTGGTGTATTGACGAGCGTGATGAGGACGAGTGTGATGAATAGGTTGTTCCGCTGGAGTGATGCGCCGAGACTGATTCGCGTTCTGTTTCTGAGCCTGAGCGGGCAGAGAGGTCTTGTGGTGATGATATATGCAACGACGATGATGAAGAGCGAGATTGGCGAGAGGTTGATGAGAGACGAGAAGCAGAAGAGGCGTTGGCAGCGTTTGTGTTGATGGAAGGTGGAATGGGTGATCTGGACAAGGAACTTGAGCGGCCTGGTGATGGACTCAGTCTTGATAATTTATCCAGAGCCTGTTGATGGACATTGTCAACACCGAGTAAAATTAAATGAAATCAAAAAAATATTTGACCAACGCACCAAACGATTCCTCTGAGCCAACGATCTAACCCTCTGCAGCGCCATAACATTCTCACTTGAACTCTTCGCATTCAACGCCAACCCACCACTCGCACCAGCCATAAGCCTTCTATCCAACCTCGCCGTATCATCTCCCCCCTCATCATCATCATCTCCATCACCACCCACATCCCCATATACTCCTTCATCATCATCAATATCATGCTGCTTCGTACTAGATATACATTCTTCATTTTCATGTCCTTCATCTCCTCTATCATCAGAATGTTCATAATCGTCGTCGAATTCAACTTCTGCCGTGCTGCTGCTGCTGCCTTGGTGTTGGTGTTGGTGTTGGTAACTGCGCATAGGCCCATCCACGCTTGGTCCTGCCCCTCCACTCCCACTATCCACAAATCGTCCTCTAACAGCCACCGTCGCCGGATCACCCGTACTCCCACTCCCCGTCGAATTCGTCGCAGGCGGCGACGGCAGGCCACTCTTCATGCTCACCGGACTCGATCCGGGACTGGGCGGTTCCGGGAGATCAGGTAAATTGGGCGGCGTCCCTGCTGCTATTTCGTTGATGAAGCTGCCTGACGATGATGATGAATCAGGGTGGGAGTGTGGGTGCGGACCTTTCCCGATGTAGACTGCTGAGAGCGGTCGGGATTGTTTGACTTTGAGGGCGGGTCGTGGAGGCATTGTGTGGTATGTGAGGGTTGTGAAAGAAGTTTAACAGGCAAATGGTAGAGGTACTGCGCTGCTGAGGTGCCTTGCTGTAATGGTTGATCGATATGCTATGAATATGCACAAGCTAAACCTGAAATTTCTTTCAAAGACCCAAATCAACAGTAGTTTTCGAAAAGCAGCAAACGGACAGGGGAAGAAGAATAAAAATGAATGAATGAATGAAAAGTGGGTTGGATGCTTGCTTGAATGTACAAATCAAAATATAAAGGTAAAGGTAAAGGTTGGGTCAAAATCATGAAAAAACAACGCTGCTCGTCGTCCGCAGCGGCGGGCGAGAACGAGGAACGATGATGATGATGATGATGATGGCGAGAAGAAACAACGTCAAAGAGCCCTTCTCACAAATTGAATCAGCGTTGCTTGCAACGAGGGCAGCCGTTTTTTATTTATTTATTTATTTTCATACATAACAATTAACTAATAAACTACTAATAAAGTTATCCTCCTTCCAATTGCAGCTCCCTTCGCACACCCAACCAAGCTCTTTCTCCCAAACTTCCATCTTCTCTGTCTCTACATCATGCAAGCCAGACGCTTTTGACATACACAATGTTTTCTCCGTGCAAGATTCATGTATAGCTTTGTCTGGCTGTCTCGTTTTTCAGTCGTCTTGTCTGGGTCTCCCTTGTTTTTCCTTGTGGCCTTGTTCGACTGCCTGCAAGCCAATTACATACTGTGGTGTCTGCCAATCAAAGTGAACTTAACCTAGTCTCAACGGCACGCCACAGTCTAACTCCGTTGATTTCACGTCAACAAAGCTACAACACGCCTCCAAGGCTATCACAACCCAAAGGCTAATATTTAAACGCATCATTCATCCTGTTCTTTTCATTTCATGCTGTCAATGTCGCCGTCCAAATCTGTACGTTGTCCTAGCATGTCCTTTCAACTACGGGACATGCTCATCTCATCTCATGCCATTTCTCATTTTTTCACGAATCGCGAGCTGAAAGATTCCGCATTCTACTAGTAAAGGACTGGGACGTCAACATCGTATAGACAGCCTTCGAAGCAGGACTGTGATCTGTGATGCCCAGGGATAACGTGTATTGAGGCATTGCAAATTTTTTCCCGCACTGGGGTCGGGTTTCGTACGCTTTGAGGAAGGTGCATCCGATCCCTTCGAGGAATGTTCGAAAGGAGCGGAATGAAGATTGTCCATAGCTCGAATTATCAACTCGCAAGGTGGAAATATAATTCTTGCGTACTGGGCTGTAGTACAAAACGTAGCCTCACAATTGCACAAGGCTCCACACCGACAATGTCAGCTCTATGATATGATAAAATATATGGTACAACAGCATCTTTCCGAAGTTAAGGTCTAGCTACTTCCTTTTCAGAGTTAGAGACTCGAGTACCATTCAAATTATTTTTGAACTCAATCCCCAACAACCTCGGAAAGAGCTCTACCTTCGACTTGAGATCTCCTCTACCATCTGATTTGGGGTTCTTGCGCATTGACGCCCTGATGGCATTCGAAACTGTCATGCGAAAGCCATAGTAATTTGGTCCATATTTACATAGCCAGGTAGCCCTTATCGCTGCTATGGAGTATGAATCCGCATTGTCGGTGGTTTTTTTCGGAAGGAGTCTCTGCAACTCTTGCATTCCCGCAAGCTCATCTGCTAAACAAGAAAATCAGACGAGCAGGGACAAACAAAAACGCAGAGTAGAACGTACACCCCACAATCTTCTGTTCTGGATGCTCGAAAACATCCACCGTATCGATGAATATGTGCGTGAGCTCATGGATCATGACGGACTCTCGCTTGAGTTTGTGTTGGCGGTAAAACCCTTCCACGAACCCCATCGATCGACCTTCCTTAGGCTGGCCAGAATATGCCGAAATGTTCCCTCTGATATGAGAGTAGACGGGATGGTTGGGAACGATGCCTTTGAATTGGATTACCTTGATCGTTCTTCCTGATGTCGCCTTCCGTACAAGTATTCGCACCTTTTGCATGAGCTTATTTCGTTGTTGTGCATCGAGAGAGCCAAAAGCGGGGCTGAGGACATATCTTATCAGATTTCCTGGGAATTGTTATCCAATAGAAGGGACCAAAGGGATATGAGATGTGATATAGCTAGAAGAAAGGTTGCTTTTTAGTAGTTCCTTATGTCGTAAAAGTTTGTGGGACAATCCTACCGCTATCAAACGTGCGACAAATACAAGCGCGATATCGAAGATCCTCGTCACGGCGGGCGTTGAAGTTCTCATCGTCGAAAAACAAATATGTCTTCAGCATTAAAAGAGCGTGGGGCCGGGGTCGACATTAAAGGGAGACGAAAATGGATTGAGGAATGATAGACTGGCAAAAAAGTGTGTGTATAGGCCTGTTTACTGCTTGAAGGAATGTCGATGCAATCTATACCAGATAGAAGCGAGAAGTGGAGGATGCTGATGGGTTTTGGTCTACAAGCCTGTCTGCTTTTATAGAATCGGGATGTTTGGCCTTATGTCGTGAAATAACCCTCTCCCGCCCACCCTCATATGAAAGGCGCGTCGGCGTGCACTTTCTGCATTTGATTAGACCGGCCGCAAATGTACAAAACACCACACGTGTTGCTTTATTTCAATACCCTCTACGAGTATAATACAAAGGCGGTGGAGGTGGTGGTGCTAGGTTCCTGAGGATGACAATGGGGTTTACTCAACATGTGCTACAGCTAATTTAAGTATGTCTTTGACAGGACGATACGCACCACGATGAAATGAAATGCCATTCCTTTGACTGCCCTGTGTTCGAGCGTTCAATTTTTGCTGAGATTAAAGCGCGAATCCATCATATGGTGCGCCGTTTGCACTTTTATTATTAGGGCCGAACATTTTAAATAATTTTGTAAACTAATCTAAACTTTTGTAATTACTTGGTGAATCTAAACATTTATTGGGCGCTTTTAATATTATTTAAACATTTCTTGGGTGTTTGATGTGTTCTTCAAACATTCCTCGAGCGCTTGATCCGTTTTTCAAACATTTTATGAGCGCTTATGACAAAGCATCAAACATATTCACCCAATTTGATGGCTCTTCAAACATTTTCTGAGTGCTTAGAAGGCAACATGTCATCTACACTAACAAATGAGAGCGCTTAAAGACTAAATTTCTGAATTCATGCTAATGATTTCATCAGAGTCTACATAATAAAAACTACATCAAAATTCATTATCTTTCTAAAAGCTTAAGCGCTCAAAATGTTCTGCACATTTGTGTAAGCGCACAAGAAATGTCGAGGAAATGGACAAGTTTTGAAATATGTGATGTAAGCACCCAAAAGATGTTTGGAGATTGTTCAGAAATAACTTACATTTCTCAATAGACACACAAAATGTTTGGGAAAACAATGAAAGCGCCCAAAAGATGTTTACATTTAACAGGTAATTACAAAAGTTCAGTTTAAGTTTTAAAATTACTTGAAATGTCTAGGACTAATAATAAATGTGCAAACGGTGCACCATAGTACGCTGGGAACTTGGTGAACTGGATAGATGAACCTTTGGATTTGATTTCACCTGTGCTTCATGAGGGCTGTCGATGTGGCTCTGCTTCTCAGAGTGAGTAGCGCTCATAATGATCACAATTCCCGGGCTCAATAACAGTATCAGAAAACATTCGTATCAAGCTCAATGGATTTTATGGGAGATTTGTTAGAAGTGAATAAAATGTGGAGGGGGAGAAAACCAAGAAAAACGAGGGAGGACACAGATAGAGACACAGACACAGACACCTAGTGGCCACAACAGAAGTACGGAGTACAACGGCAAGTTAAATTATTAGCTAAACTACCGAATATGTACATCAACGTAGCACGTGAGCCACCAGCTGCTCACATGACCTATTCTAACAAGATTGTGAAGCGACTACGCGACTCACGGGTCTTGAGAGCCCTAATCATTCGCCCCATATATAAACAGCGAGCTGAAGCCAAGAAAGCAGTCCGACGTTCTAGTTTGGATATTATTGAGGATGTTCACTGTTTTTCGTGAGCATTGTGTAGTAGTATCAACCTCGTCTGGATAATCTTTTCTGTGTTTCCTGTACTGAGCCTTCACCGAGATTGATATCCGTATTTGTAGTCCATTTTGTGTATTTTTAGTTTAATAGATTACGTATATATGAGAATGGCGACCAGCTACTAAATATATCGATCAGCCATTCAGGGGGTTGATAAAGATGACAGGGAGACACAGGGAATTACGAGGCCCCTACTAGGATCTCGTTCTTGTCAGCGACTTTGGACCCTTTGTGCGATCCCCCCCCCATTGCATGCTCTTGTTTGCCATCAGTGTCTAAATACACTGCCTCCGAGTCATCAGCTTGGCGCATTTTACGCAATTCTTCCCCATTGTGTGCTCTCGTCTGGCGAATACTCGATGCATTGCCCTGTCCAAAAGCGTTTCGCATTTAGTTTACGTTGAGTAAGAGTCCAATGGTTAAAGGATCTCAATTGCCATGCTCTAATTGAGGAACTCGACTTGAAACGCATCCATGATTCGAAAGGGCATCGGAAAGTGCCAGGACTGCTATGCAGGATATAGTTCTCATTCAATTAAAAGCTAGTAGGAGGACAATCTTTCGTGTCGTATAGATGAGGTCACAATTGTTGCTATGTCGGCTCTTTAGGTGGTGAACATGCCCGTCGTCCAGGATTGATAATGTTGTATGGAATTGAAGTAAGAATATCTCAGCATGGTCAGCTGGCAATGAAGCCACATGAAAATGCAATGCAGCTTCCATTAGAGCCAGCACGTGTAGTGGTATCCTGTCCTCTCCGCGTTTAGTTCTGTTATCGGACGCCTAATCGCAGAGGATAGACGCTGAACATATCGATAGAACTTTGACCCTGACCACTATTAGAACAAACTAAAACGTCCGCCCTTCTAATAGAAAACTCCATTCCTCGTGTCCTGAGGTTATCCAATTGGATCCCTCAAATAAATTTGCGGGCTACTTATGTGGGCGTCGAGTCTGAACGTTACAGTTCGGAAATTGCCTTGCGGCAGTGCCCTCCCATGAGCCGTGGGTAAGAATCGACCAGCTAGCATCAGGATTGGCCAAACGTGTCATAAGAATCCTTTGTTCAACACACACACTGCACTGGTATAAATTAATTTGATGTCTAAATTCAATTCGAACAGTGCTGAGAAGCCGGAAACGATTCCTTTGTCTAGATGCAGTCTTTCATCAAATGGTCAGACCTCCTTTTGATCGCCATAAGCTGAGCAGGTCATAATGCAGTGAGTTCGCCCTCCTTCTCTTTAACCCCCTCCATCTCTGAACACCGTTTGCTCCCTTATCTCTTAGAAACGCCCTCCTCCATACTGTAGGCGTCTACCTGAAGGGACTTGCTGGTTCTCTAGGCAGTAGGTGCGAACACCTCCTGTGACCGCCAAGTCGCGTCATGCTAACTCACCGTATAGCAACATGATGACCCCCCCGCGTTCTTCCAGGTTCCATCTTCTATCCATAGAGGTCATTCAGCTCGTTCTCTCCTATTGTCAAGTCAACGATGCTGCCATGGTCGCCCGCAGGAAATACTCCAAGTTGTGCGACAGTGAATTCTTAGACTGCACGCCAACATCATTCTGCGTTGCCAGCCGTCTCTCCGTCTCATTCTACCGCATCGCACGTTCGATGATTTACAAAAACGTTCACATCGAGATCCCAGTTTACTCCAAATCACTCCTCCAGAACGCCGAATCCGACGTTGACAGTTGTGATGCTGATGAGCACTCCTTCCTTGATGAACCTCCGACGTGTGATCGCGACGTTGTCATCGGGTCATTCACTCCCCGCCTTCAGGATTTATGCGACATTTTCTTTCTCAACGACTCCATCGTCTATGATATTCACCACGTCAAAGTATCTTTCAAACGCTATGAGTTTATCGAGGAATTCGACCCCGCAGAGCACGCCGCGGACTCTGATCCCACCGTCTCCATGTTGCAATATCTTGCGAGGCATCAGAAAATCCGGTCTATTTCAATCCGTGGCATCACGCACGCTTTAGAGGACACAGAAAGGGTTGATGGGATGGAGCGTGAAAGAGATGGGATGGATTGGAGGACGCTTCCCTCAGAGATGCAATGCTCTCTGTCGCATCTGCTGCAGTGTCCGACATTGGAAAAGGTCGAACTTATCAACTGGTCCCACTTCCCACTTTCCCGACTTTGGCTGAACGGGGAACGAATTAGCCAATCTCACTACACCCTCTATCCCATCCCCCGTCCCAAAAATATCGCGTTCACATTACATCATGTCTCCGATGATCCCTCTTTAGCGGACCCCACTCCCTTGGAGCCCACCATGGAACAACCCGAGCTGTTGTCAATACTACCACCAAACCCGATATCAATAACCTCCCTACGATTGGTTCAACCTACTGTGGGGTGGAGCCACACTACCGCATGCCTCTTGGGTACAATTGTCTCTCGCGGTGTGGTTGAATCTCAGCATGTTCAAGTTCAACCCCGTAACAAGGCTGCTCACCCTGCGCGGCTTGACGCAATTCGGGATCTTGCAATTGCCATCAAGGATCCCCGGGATGGGTGCATAGCAATGCTACTAGCAGAATGTGGGGCCAACTTGGAAACGCTAGAACTAGATGTTCGCTCAGGTTGGATGCGGACTTTGCGTAAAGCAGATGGTATGCTTTATGCACTCCAGGTTTAGTTTGATTATCTAACATCCTTTCTGCTACTTTTAGACTTGACGCAGTTGCCAACATTGGACCTATCCCACCTCCATAGTCTACATGAACTCATGTTCCGGATCAGTCCCGAAACCCCTATTGCATGGATATCTGCGCTTCTCAAGACCCTTCCTCCTCGCGACGACACGGTCTCAGGCCCTTTCCCCTCTTCCTATCACGACACCCCTCTCAACCGGAGAGGATGCCGCGAACGGAAGTGCTACGGCCATCGCCTCCCCCACTGAACATAAATTCGACATGTTGCCTAGCAAAAGCGTGGACTTCGGTGGTGGAATACTGTCCCGTCAACTCTCGGCCAGTTCCGTCTCGACAAAAGTCGATAGCCCAACTGAGACTGCCTTGAGTGGTCTGTCGGTTTGCTTGGGCATCGAGGCATGCTCGACAAAAATTGGGAAGAAAATTTACAAGGTCCTTGATCGTGATACCCCTTTGGTAACGTTGTCCAGTATGGGGGCGTTGGACTTGTTTGTAGTTCAACCAGACGACGACTGACCCATGATTTATGCATACCCAACGTAACGTTTTATTTATTTAATGTTGTTCAAAAATAATCTCCTATGTAGATGTACCTTGTAACACGTTTCTTGTATGTAAATACATAACGAAAGTAATTAAAACTTAATCCTCGAATCTGCTTTACAAATTGGCTGAAGGCGCCAAATTGTCGAAGTATTGCAAAATCCTTAACCATCGACCTCCGTTCCACCCCTCGATATCCTTCCACTCCTTGCCATCTGCGCCAAAAATGAGCCTGAAGAACCTAAGCCGGGATGCAATATGCAAGTCTGCCTGAGTGGGATGCGTCCCTCCCATAATAAACAGCTTGTCACTCTCGCCAAACCAGGCATCGACCCCATCGAAGGCCTTTCTAACACCTGCCCAGGCTGCAGCTACAGCCTCCTCACCTCTCGCAGTGAGGTTCTCAATCTTCGTCCCGAACACCCTCTCCCGACTCGCTCGAACATGCTCCATGCTCCTCTCCGTCCCGAACTTCTTGATCGCGCGTTCGATGCCCACAGGGACCACGGCCATGTCCAGTGTCTTCAGCGCATCGAGGAAGGCGCGCATCAGGCCTTCGGTACCAGGCGGTACGAGACGCGTGGTGGACGGGTATTGGGCGTCGAGGTACAGAGAGATGGCCAGAGTGTCGACGAGAGCCTTTTTGGTTGTAGGATCGTAGATTGCTGGTAAGGTGTACATGGGCTCGGGCGTGAACCCCACGCCAGGTTTGAGACCGAGCGCTTTGGACAGTGCGGGGATGTCAATTGCTTCGATTGGCTCTGCGTGGAATGGGATCCCTTTGACTTGGAGAGCGTATCTACAAGCGTGACCATCAGTTGATCGACTCTGCACATGGTTGAGAAAGAGAAATTTTACCTCGTGACTCTAGTCCACGGCGAAAAGCTCTGGTCTGGAGTACTTTCGGTGCGAATGTCGAAGAAGGTGATTTTGTCAGTTCTGATGTTTTTGATATCAAATACAGGGGTCATTTTGTGCTGGTATTGAGTTCAAGGCGTTCGAAGTATGATAGCTGTTTGGATATGCAGTGGAAGGATACCTCGATTGGCCTTGAAACCGAAGGCTTTTATGGATTGTTCACCACCGTCAAACCCGATTAATGTTCATTCGTAGAAGCGTAAGTGCTGCGTAGCGCTTCCATGGACCCATTCTTTATTACATATTGTTTCAAAATAGCGTCAATCCAGAGCTCAACAGACGACCCATTGGTAAGAAAATTCCACACCAACGTCAACCAGCCAGCGTCATTCACGGGATCGTCGTAACATGGTCTACGAATGTGTCCGGCATTACATCAGAGTCCCTGAGCCACGCAAGTACTACATTCTAAATCTGGTGTGCCGGGAGGGATACGCAATAATGACACCAAGCCAACTTGATCTGTAAGCCGCAGACATACATGCAGACAAAAAAATTAGAGAGCATAATACCAAATTAAATACCGATCTAATGAGGACAGAAGAGCCGGTATCCATATCTCAGCGAGACTCGCTGTGATGCAAACAAGCCTTTGGCTTGCCCTTGCTTCGCAAGGGGGTAGGCGCAAGTTGTGTACTACTTTCCATACGCAAAGAAGTAGAGACTTCGAGTTTAATGATGATTAATTAAAGATGTTAATATATTATAATTTTCACCTACATATGTATACTGATTAATTATTTTCTCCTGCAAAGTCAGTGTCTTCGAAAGAAAAGTGGAGGCTCGCACTGCGCGCTCGCCAGTCATCAATCAATCATCAATGCACCCAACCATACAGTTAAATATTCTATTCCTCTACATTGTCCTTTGACCTTGTGTGGTTTTCCCCCGTGTGGTGCATATTGAGAGGCTCATGCTTCGTGCTCGCCTGTGGTTAACAATCTAATTTGATCTAATTTAAGTAATTTAAATACCTGCATCCAGAAATCTCAGTAGCCGCCGGCTTGATTATAAGCACTGACATCTCGCTGGCATCAACATCTCATGCATATTTTTCAGGTGATTTGTGGTCCCTTGTAAATTGTTCAAATTCATTTATCATGTCACTGGGAGTCTGTTTATCTGTTCTTTATAATGTGCCATGTTTCCCGGCTTTTTCCTTGGTGGACGATAGCCAAAATTAACCATTTATTTCGGAGCTTATTTTGGGCAATTAGTGTGTTATTGCTTGGGGAGGCAGTCCTTGTTTGGGTCAGAAGCTGCAGGGTCTGAGTGAGCACGCACAAACGCACTGAGAGAGCGGCTCATGGGTCTTACATAATCTTACATAATCTTAGTCAGCTTAGTAATGGTCCTTGTTTTAAAAGAATAGATCATGAAAACGGGGGCAACAGTGCACCAGAAGTGTGCCTTGACCCGCCCAATCCCGTGGATTATTAAACCCTACTTCCACCTTAACCTTTTCTTTACATGCAGTGCCTTCGCATCTATTATATAACAAGAGCCATCTATTCATCATTGCGCACCATATCTCAGGTCCACGGCGTCTGTTAGACATGGATGGGGCGTTCGGCTTCGCACACGGGCACCGCCTCTGACAGTTCGATCATCATGATTCAATTAAGCCTCGAAATGTCAAAGATGAAGGCGGGATCAGTGCAAAACAGAGTGTGTACTACTCAAGAAGTCGTCACACGTCTTCGCATACAGTGTCGATACTGAGGTAGCGAAATATCGTTCAACGAATCACATCTCTTGAACCACTCTGGAAAGGCGTTTTTATAAAGCCCAACGGTTTCCCTTAATCCTTCATGGTTAAACGGTCCACGGAAGCTATGTGAGTGAAGAATGATGCCCTGGAGAAGGGGAAATTCTTCGAGGGCCGCTGCCATTTGATCGAGCGCATCCTATTTATAAATATTGTTCATCAGTTTATTCAACTGAAAAAGTACACTTTGGACCTTACCTTCGTTAGAACGCTGGCCTTGATCTCGAGGATCTGCACATTCGGCATCTGGCTCGCCATGAGTTGGAAATGTCCTGGAACCAGTTGGTTGAGATACGTGACTCGGAGATATTTGACGGAGTTCCGTTTAACGAGGGATGTCTTCAAGCATGGTGGAAGGTAGTCGCGCCTGTTGATGGGGTTGAGAAAGAGGATGTTGAATTCTTTGACCTGGCCAAATTTGTAGGTGTAGTTGATCGTTGATTGAGGAAGGAGGTCAGAGACGGTTAATGTGTGTAGTGATGAATGGCTGAATCCAGGTGTGTGAGGATGAAGATTTGATGTAGAACGACGAGAACCGGGAAATTGTGATGCCTGGTCTGTTGTATTGTGCATGAGGCCAAGTGATTTGAGATGAGGTTGGGTACTCAGGAAATTGGCGAGTCCTGCGTCGACAGCGAGGTTGGTCTTGAACGTTTGCAAGTTGAAAATGCACCCTTCGAATAACGCCTCTGTTAAGTCTAACTGCAATTTAGGCGATACGACTCCATGGATTTCGATATCGAGGGACTTCAATTGACATAGTCGACGCAATGCGCGATTGAGAGCTTGATAGTACCGACTCGGTCCGGAGTACCCGAAGGTTTCTTCCACTGTGCGTCGGTCAACAAATGATGGGCCATGGGATACGAGAAGGATATATTTGTCCACTTCTTTGTTGGTAAGTCGTTTACGCATAGATTGTCCCAATATGACGATACGAAGTGTTTGAACGAGGCTGCTGATGCGCGAGGACTGTTGACAGCATAGTGTGAGCAGCAAGTCGACTGATGCAGGTTGATCGAGGACAATATGCTTGTAGAGAAGAGGACGAGTTATATTTGAAAACAGTCGACATGCGAGAGAAACATGATAAAGCTCCCCTCTGGCACAAAGGGGGAATATTAGGTCCAACAATTCGACTGGAAGAGTCATGGTGAAAGAGAGCAGAATGTGTGGTATGGTTCTCTTTTTTTCGGGTGAAGAAAGCAGAATTACAAAACTATACAGTTTCGGTCGGGCTAAGTCGTAAAAGGGGCGGGACGCACCATAAAGGCTCCCACACGCTTCGTTGCTATCTTACGTTACGTGCAGTTGTAAGTATATGATCCATTGCAACTGACAATGCAACAACATCCCGCTCCTCCGCCTACAACCTTGTGAATGAGATGTAATGTTCTTCATAATTCAGTTGAGAAAATTTAACGGGTAATCATGAATGAATGCAAGCAAAAAATATGATTCAAGCCACGAAACCGGGGCTATGGGTGAGCCACTTGCGGCAACAACGTGATCACCGTTGCGAGGACCCTTTCGCGTTGTGGTGTGCAACGAGGGAGCTTATACTACAGTACTTATATAGAACCTGGAAGTTCCAGGTTCTATATACAGTCGGCTCTGTCATAACCGATAGCTGTCATAACCGATAACCTCTGATATCCGATAGATTTTGGTGACTCTCAAACTGCCTTTCCAGGCCTAAAACCCGCTGTGATAACCGATAACCTCCCATAACCGATAGTTTTTGGTGACTCTCGAGACCTATCGGTTATGACAGAGTCGACTCTAAGTAAGTACTGTAGGCTGGAACTTGACGAGTCATTTATTTGTCCCATTTCCATGTTGATATCGAAATGTGGGAAACTGGCAAGATCGGATCACTCGGCAAATACGGCCTTTGGAAATAGCTGACTGCTCGTTCAGAAACAAAGCGTTCTCGCTCTGATTTAACAGAGTACCTCGCGTCAGAAAAATAGGTAGGGTAAATATATGGTGTTTCTCAGGAGGACCAAGGGATCAAGCTAGTGATAAGATATGATACCTCGCAGTGCACAAAATAGCGCGCTCCCTCCACAAGCGAGCCATCTTTTTATTTATCTGATTTTATATGCGAGATGAGGGATATATGATAAAATTGGGCAAAATATTTGAGCTCCCAAGAAAAAAGATGGCGCGTATTAAATGTGCGGAATTCCCTCAAGCCGCTACGAACATCGTGGACGATTATCTATCAACTTAGCTCGTCATCGTTCTGAGATGTATCCAATGGTGGACCTGTATTTTACAAGTATTGAAGACCAAGACTGTAGTGTAGGGCTTCTCGGAGCAAATAATCTCGCTCTTTCCGATGCTCGTCGTCGAGTGGTATTTGTAGCCTAGAAGCTACAATGTGGGGTGGAAAGAGGGCAATACTACTGCCCCAGGTTGAGAGCCAATAGTCGGAGAAGGATTCGCCCAAAAGTGAGCGAAGCCGCCCAGCAGACGTTGAACATTGGCTCGCTCCCAGTGGCGGGTGAGAGAAGCCTACCATTTCGGAGTATGTAAGTTTTACGACGCCAGACAGGGACCAAAGTCGGTCGGGTTATATGGTGTGTACACCGTAGATAAGGCAGATGGTTATTAACCCGCATAACAGCAATTTCATATGCAGATGTGTAAACCAAAGCGCAAATGGGAGTTAAATCATGATTGTCGTTTGTAGTCCACAGAGATGGGTATGGAAAAAAGGGTGTGCATAAACCCAGTGTGATGCGTAAACGACGAAAGAAGGCGAATGCGTAAACCATAGTGATGTGGGTGTGTAAACCCAAACTGATGCATAAACCACAAAAGAGTCTGAGTGCGTAAACCCAACGTGGCGTGTAAACCACGACGAAAGGCGAGTGCGTAAACCCGAAGTGGTGTGGACACCACAAAAAGGGACGGTTGCGTAGACCCAATGTGGTGCGTGAACCACATGATGAGGCAGCGTAAACCACAAAGATATGGGTGCATAAGCCACAAAAAATTGGGTGCGTAAACCCGGCGAGGCGCGTGAAACACGAGAGATACAGGTGCGTAGACCCGATGTACTGCATGGCGCCATATAGGGGTGTGTAAACCCAACACTGTGCGTCGTGTGACAACCGGCGAGGGGACGAGGTTTACTCGTCAGCGCAAATGCGAGCAGTTTACCTCGTCTGGTGAGGAGTCATGCGCGTTGTCATTCAACCATGACTACAGTTACAATAGAGGAATGACTAGGTGACTTGGGGAATTAGGCATGGGGGATCTGGGTGTGAGATCGCCGTTGACCATGCAATGGGCAAGGTAGAAGCAGGGGTGGGATTGTAGGTAGGATGTCCGAGGGCGTATGCTGTTGGATACATGAGGGGGAGGTTGGACGGCATATGGTGTTGGATGGATCAAGGGGATGTACGACGCGAAAGGATGGTTGGAAATGGAGAGGGAATATAAGAGAAATTTGGATTCAAGAGGTAATGACTCACTATAGCTCAGGTTTTAATGCATGAGTTGCATTGGACGAGCTTGATGTGTGGAGGTTTCTTCGTCATGCTGTCGTTGTCAGTACCAATTCGGGGCTTTCTGAAGACAGTGTTCCTGAATGAGAAAAATTCGCTAGATCTATTGATTCGGAACGGCGAGGAGGTGAAAAAGTGAGGATAGCCTTGCTTTGTGAATCTCTCAGTATCACTGTGAGTGAGAATAGGCAAGCTATAACGGAAATTGGTGATGGTGATTGATAATGTGCTGCACTTTGAACTATAATATCAAGGGGAAGAATCTCGTGAACTTGAGAGGAGATGGGGGAAGATGTCTAGCTGAAAACTTAGCTGTGATCCCGGAGAACGTTAAAGATTTGCGTTGGAGAATCGTTATGGTCAAGGTTCTGTGAACTGTTTGATGAATCCTGAAGAGATATTTTAGCGCAGCGTAAAACGGTGGGTATGACTTGGAGACTGTAATGATTGTGAGTGATAGGAGCTACCGTTGGTGTGAACAGGGTAGCAGTGGGTGGCAAGTCGATGTGATAGTGAGGACCACCAGCCACGAGGTAGGTAGAGAGTGTGACATTGCCCCTGGTGGTGATTTCGGACGAGCTGGGCCAGAATATTGTTGTAGTACTCTCCGCGAAATAGTCGGTGGCTTCGAGTGTGGTGGTTATGCGTGGAGTGCCAGAATAAATGTGTTGTCGTCGTGATGAGCAAGCGAACAGAACTGCGTCCTCCAGCAAATAGATAAAAAGTTAAATGCGAGCCAAGCGACCCATCGTCGCGCTAGAGTGAGACAATTTACATGAACAAGTGAATTAGAATCCTTGGACCGCATTTTAATTTGGAGTGTAGGTCCCAACAAGGCTTCCAATAAACCGCCAACATTCCAAGCAGTTGAAACATTGTTGCGACAGGACTGTTGGGAGGGGCGTTGCAACGAGTCATCATTCGGATTTTACCGCGACTTAGACTTGCCGGAGCTGCCGAGACTTAAAAGGAATTCGAAATGAAATCGAAATGAAGTTGAAATGAAGCTGAAATGCTCTACTTGGAACAAATATCTCTTTTATCTCACCGTGTTCCTGACATAGTCACTTGTTACAAAAGTTCTTTACTTGAACGGGATGCAATCCGTTATGGTAATGGTGATGATTTCCGACATTTATGGACGTCATGTGGGTCAGGCCTCATCCTTTTCAACATCAACGCTACTGCCTTGACACTCTTGCCTCACCTTATCACGCATGTCCTATTCGTTCCATTTCATTTCACCATTGTAATACCTCTACTCTAGGCAGCACGACATATTTTGGAGCGTTGAAATGTCATAAATGGAGTCCAACAGCTCCCGACAGCCACGACGAACCGCTTGTCGGCAACAAGGAGAAGACCGCCATCTTCAAGAAATAGAAGAATTTTACCAATGCTCCTCGTTTGGGGCAGACGAGCGATTGAACCAATCCGGTGCACCAGAACGGTGTTGTTTGGAATAGCTGCTGATGAGCCCAGCATCGGTATCCCCTGCACGCTCTTGGTTACGAAGGTTCGAGGATTTTCCATAGTTCTACTGTTTACACATAAACTGTACGTAGTTTGCGAGCAAGGAAAGCTCTTACACCTCGGTTTTCGCATTTTCTAGTTCGTCTTCATCACACCTTCTCTCCCACATATCGACCTCCTCACCGGTTTCTCCTGATAACCTGTCGATACGAAAGAAAGGATATCATGAAAACCACATCGCACAACTTAAAAGGCGACACTCACCATCCTGAATCGCTTCGGAAGAATCAAATACAACCTCTGATACCATGGCATGACGGTTAACCGCTCGATATCCACAACGGTTCTTTGAACCTGGTTCTCCGTGACTCTCGTATCCTGATCCGGCATAGCGTAGTCAGGAAGCAGCATGTTCATGCAATCGAGAGCGGCGGCATGTGTATTTTCAAACGGCTTATGCTGAGCGCCAGCGTCCAGCATGTCCTATCCAGAGCGTAGAAGTGAGCGATGGACGACGATGCTGGATTTATGATAACTTACCTGCCAAAACTGCTTCGTGAGCTGCTCCTGTCGCTTCCTAAAGACTTCTCTCCTGGTCTCATCTCTGGCCAGGTCCCACATCGTGGTGATGAAAACCACGCGTCCAGCCGCAGCATCTCCAGTTAGACTTTTGAGCACGGGAAGATTCTTGCCCGGCCTCGTTGTCATCCGGTTGCTTGAAATCGGGTGGAGATAGAAGATACCGGCTAAATTGGCCTGCAGCTGCCCCTTGTACCTATTGTAATGCAATAGAAATAAGTATGACGATCGTGTCATGCTCGAATGCAGTTGAATGGTTACTCACGCCTTTTCGAGCCATTTCCCAACAATTCTGAGGATTTCCGTGTCGCTCTTGAAGTTGTGGCCGTTGTCGAATCCTGGTGTGTCTACAATAACGATCCTGTCGCCATATGTTGGATTGTTGAGTATCCTTGTGAGTTGGATATCGTTTGTGTCTGGTTTGAGACTCTTGCTGGAGGGTTGTAATGCTGACTGGTCGCCGCTGGCACCCACGAGTTTCTCAATGAACTGTTGTAGAGGAGTTAGATGTCAAGGAATTCCAAGTGTTGAGCAGGACGACTAGTACTTACATTGCTCTTTCCGGCTCCAGTCTGACCCATCACGCTATAATGGGACAATCAACGGATCAGCTCAAGAAAGTGATGCGAGTGAATAGGAAATGTGAACATACACAATGACCATATCGTCGAGAGAAACCTTTGAAGCCTTCATCGTCATTGCCCTGCTCCTGCGTTTTGATGAAGATGGATACATTTTGCTAGAGAGGTTTTTATACAAATAGTGCATATGTATGGCATCCCACAACCTCCACCCAACTACCTACAAGCTGAACCTAGGTCATTGTGCGCACACTGGATAATCTGCATGCCAAGCAACACGTTGTAAGCATTCTTTAAATTAGACAAATTAGATATCGATGTTTATGAGATTGTAGTCTCGGTCTCCTGTGAGTTACCCCTTTGGGTGCCTCATTGTGGTGGACCTGGTCTAGGACACAATGTTGTTTAGCATTTCCCATCTGCAATTGAATTGTCCTAGACCAGGTCCACACAGCTGACCAAGAGACTCGTCTCGATACTTGTTAGATTTGTACCTCAGATACACTAAACCATATCCTTGAAGTGTTTTTGTTATTGTTCTATTGCGAACACCTTGCGACCCCCACAATTTGAAGAGGTGGAGGGTGGCCAGTCCTCTGCTCAGGTCCTGCAATTGTTGACTGTAAATATGATAAAATGCTATGTCTTTTTGGCTATGTTATCCGAACTGCAACGGGGTCGGAGAACATTGCAAAACCAAAGAGGCAGTGTGCAATTCCCCGACTTTGATCTAGAAGGCCCTGCACTCTCTTCGATGAGTTCGCAATCACCCTATCAATGTCAGGTTCCCAATATGCCAATATTAACGACATCATGCCATTTTTGGTTTTGAAATGTTCTCAGTCAACTTCATGTTGGGGCTTTCTGAGGTCATGGATATCGTGTCTCCCAGTGTATGGTACAAATATATATATCTCAGGAATATACTTCTATTCACACTTTACTTCTGCCCTCTGATGAGCTCCGAAGCCACATCCCTCCCGAATTTCGCATTTTCGGTATATTACCATTCCTCCTTCATTCCCCGACTGCACGGTGCCTGCCCTATTCGTTTATTTTGTTTATTTTTCATTCTATTTTCGATTCCTTGAAACGCTTCGGCGCTAGTTTTCTTAAATCCTTTCATTTTCTTTTCTTTTCGTTCATATTACCTTTTTAGTTTACCTGCGTAGCACCACTGCACCTCATGTACTTTATTTACTGTACACTATTTCCACCACAGAATAGACACGTTTTCGCCTCAGTTTCGCCCCAGTTCGTCGCCATCGTCCCTCGTCGTCTTCGTATTTCGCATTTCGTCTCGTTTTCGTTCGTATTTCGTCGTTCCGCGTGCATTCGGCACCACCCTTCCTCTCGTTTCACACCTTTCCCTTAGCACTCGCAGACCCCACGACCTTGCAACGTCGCGCTTACTCATCCATCGTCACACCATCCTCATCCTCTCATCATCACATATTATATTTTATTTTATATCATTTTCATATCTAGACTTACCGTAACGCGCACATCAAATTTGGAGCCCACCGCGAGGGGTCTGTTTGAAGCGCTCACACATTCATTAGCATCATCATCTCGTAACTCGTTATCACGCCGATCCGTTATTCGCTCCACAGTACTACCGTCACCTCCGTTATATCATTATGTCCACCATTATTCCTTTACCGATTCGAGGCTCCAAGAATGCCCCCACCTTCACTCACGCGCATACCCGAGAAATTCACCGCTATTTCGAGACCGTCGAATTCTTACTCAAGCAAGGACAGATCACGAGCGCACGTGAATGGATCGACGCCATCGTGTTCTACGCAGATTTCGAGGTCTCCGATTTCTGGCAGTCGTTCCCTCAGTTCTCGACTCAGCCTCCCGATTACGCAGCTTTCAAGGACGCTATTCTCGCGCTCTACCCCGACGCTGATTCGACTCACAACAAGTTCATGATCGCTGACCTCCAGCAGCTCATTTTCGAGACTCATCACGCCGGAATTCACAACATCGACTCTCTAGGACAGTACTATCGTCGCTTTCTTCACATATCCAACTTCCTCATGTCGAAATCCCGCCTTTCAGACATCGATAGCCACCGTCTCTTCATTACTGGCTTTCAAGACCAGCTTCAGGACAAGATTTTAGCTCGTTTACAGGTGAAGTTCCCAGATTTTCATCACGACGATCCATGGCCCGTTGATCGCATTTACGAAGCGGCTTGTTTCATTCTTCGATGTTCAGCCAATTCCGTTCCTTCGTCATCAGCTTCATCAGCGCTACATCATCATCCTCGTCCTGTTCCCTCGTCTCAGCCTTCGTCTTCATTGGGAATCGTCCCATTGAACGATATCACGACCCTAGTCTCAGCGCTTACTCAGGAACTCACGAAATCGATTCACGAGGTAATTCAGCAGTCACGGCTCAAAGTTCATTCGAGATCAGCACCCAGTTCACGAAGATCATGTCATTTTTGCGGCGGTTTCAGTCACTTTATCGGAAAATGCTACGCCGTCATCGATTACATTCGAAACGGAAGGTGTCAGCGCAATCATTATGGTAAAGTCGTCCTTCCATCCGGCGCCTTCGTCCCTTCAAGCATCCCTGGTACGACTCTCAAGGAGAAATTCGACGAGTATCATCGCCTCAATCCGAATCAGGTCGCTGCTCCGCAATTCCTTCATGCCATCATTCCAAATCACTGTCATTCGTCTCCCTTACCTCATGAGTCGTTCTCAATTGATGCTCGTATCGCTGCATTAGAAGCCGAGCTTGTTACGCTCCGTGGCACCCAGACGTTGTCTCACAAACCTCAGGTCGATTCTTCACCATTTCCTTCGCCTTCGTCGTCGTTTTCTGCTCCAGCCCACGCATTACACTCGAATTCGGACTCACCTTCATCGCTGACAACATCACCGCCCTCTCAGATCGTCTCAGCGTCGAACCACAGCTCATTTCATTCGTCTCAGGACATCACGTCGTCCCAGTGCGTTCCAGCGTCCAGCCACACTCGTCTCGTCGCAGCACTCAGTCTCCAGAGGCCAGAGGACAAGCCAATCGTCGCCACAGCACCTACATCCGATCCGGTTTCCTCAGCGTCACTCGGCACAGCTCCGTCGATTGAAGATAAGCCTGTTCAGAGTAAAGTAGACCCCCCACTTGTCACCTGCGACTCATCATCATCGCCCCCTCCCAAGACTTCGTGCCTATCGAGTTTCATTGATTCACTGCGTCCTATCGATCTCCCTATTTCGTCATCGACCCCCGAGCTTCATTTACCATTTTATAGTCTTTTCCAGTCGCCTCCTGTATCGTTGCTTTCACCTATCATGATTTTACAGATGATTTTCATTCTTACTAGTATTCATACTTCGTTCTCACTTATCTCCAATTTTGTTACATTCATTTTCGTTTTCCTATCATTTTATGTTCGATCCATAGTCGCTTTTTGTTCAGATTTATTCGTCTTCATCGCCTCTTTTATCGTCGTCATCGTTTCCGGTTTAATTATGCACTCACTTTTACAGGAATTCCGTCGTCTTCATCTTCCCCAACGTCGACCTTCGCTCCCATACTCGCTCCTTCACCGATTTCGAACGCTTTTCCATCGAGTTTCATCGCCACCCGCTCCTGTTCACCATCGTCCAGATCAACCACCGCACAGAGACGTCGTTTTGATTCGAAACAAGCGCGCTGCCGGCTCCGATATTGTTCCAGTGAAGCAGGTCATCATCACAAAGTCAAACCGTTCCATTCAGTCCCATCGCATTTCGTCGCATCGTTCCAGTACTAGCATCGCAATTCGGCCGCAAGCAGGTTCAATATCAACGAAACCACGCACCCACATTCGAAATAGACGATTTTTGCAACGCATTTGAAGATTTAGGAGCATCGGTTAAAGAGGAATTCAACTAGGAGTGACCGAGGACGGTCAGAATTTCAGCAAGAGGGGAATACAGGGTTGAGTCCCCAATTTTTCGATTTTATTTCGTTATTTTTGCCCATTTTTCTCGTTCACATTGCCTTCGTCGTATTTCTGACCCCCTTTCGTCTTCAACATTCACCCTTCGCTCTCGTCATTCGTTTCTCGTTTTATTGCGATTCGTTTCAACGCATCGTTAGCCCAGTGATGATTTACTGAGGGCTTCCTATTTTCTTACTGCTTTCTTCATTTTATTAAGCAGATTCGAGGTCCATTTCATTCGTGTATTATTCGTATTTCGTCTATTTTATTGTGTTATCATTCGTTCGCATCATATTTACCATCTTCATCACATATCCGGCGCCATTTCATTCTATTTTCGTTCATTACTTCGTTTTTCGTTACCCATCAGTGCTCTATTTCATCACTTCATGATTTTACTCAGTTTATAGTATATTTTCTTCACCCGTTCTCGTCGTCTTTCGTTCGTTTTCATCCCTATTTCGCTTTCGTTCCGCATTTTAGGTACATACTAGGTCCTCAGGTGACTGGGGACAGTCACATTCTCAGCAAGAGGGGAATATGATGAGCTCCGAAGCCACATCCCTCCCGAATTTCGCATTTTCGGTATATTACCATTCCTCCTTCATTCCCCGACTGCACGGTGCCTGCCCTATTCGTTTATTTTGTTTATTTTTCATTCTATTTTCGATTCCTTGAAACGCTTCGGCGCTAGTTTTCTTAAATCCTTTCATTTTCTTTTCTTTTCGTTCATATTACCTTTTTAGTTTACCTGCGTAGCACCACTGCACCTCATGTACTTTATTTACTGTACACTATTTCCACCACAGAATAGACACGTTTTCGCCTCAGTTTCGCCCCAGTTCGTCGCCATCGTCCCTCGTCGTCTTCGTATTTCGCATTTCGTCTCGTTTTCGTTCGTATTTCGTCGTTCCGCGTGCATTCGGCACCACCCTTCCTCTCGTTTCACACCTTTCCCTTAGCACTCGCAGACCCCACGACCTTGCAACGTCGCGCTTACTCATCCATCGTCACACCATCCTCATCCTCTCATCATCACATATTATATTTTATTTTATATCATTTTCATATCTAGACTTACCGTAACGCGCACATCACCTCTCTGAGCCACCGAGGCCACAGGGACGCAGATACTGATTCACCGAGCAACCCTTGAGCCGTACTCCGACCCCGTTGCAGTTCGGATAACTCACCCGAGGCATTAGCCTCTATTTCCCGATGCTGACAATGATTGACATTGAATGATGGTCGAGACTCCTTTAGGCCGCCCTTGATGCAGTACCAATAACTTGCAAGTTTCAAATTAAATTATGATATGACAGTACCACACATCATCGCCTAACTAGATCCAAGATGCGATATGATATCTGGGAGTAGCGTAATAATTGTATGCCATGTACACATGCGACTTCTGTTGACAGCGAATCAGTCACCTACTTGCACGAAAACTTGAAGACCATTTCGAGTAGACACTAAAACTGTTGGATTACGGCGGAGGTGTGTGTGGGGAGAAGGAGACAAAGGAACGTTAATGGGACGACAGAGATACTATGACTACGTTAGAGTCTCAATGAAAGATAGCCCACTTACTGTAGACTCAGAGGGAGACTGAGAACCGAGCGAACTTGGGCAGAGAACTGCTGGGGGAATTAAAGCGTTGATTAAGGTCGCTTTACATGTCCTTCATATTCACCGGACAGACGCATGCTCGGGAAAGAAGAGAATGGAGCAGCGGAGTCAGTATGGGGCTCGCAGTCGCTCGCTGCTCCTGTGGGGCACACCCAAGATGAGTTTTCGGCCTCTCAACCGAGGCGCACCAACTGGGTCAACACGGTTGTAAGTAGGGGCATACGTAATAATCAGCTTCCCACTAGTTATGACCGTTGTTCCCGCTGCGAGAGCATACCCGCGAACCCATACTTGCACCCATCCATGGGCACGATGAATGGGGTACCATCGAACTTGGGACGCTTGAGTACGGGCTCACGTGTAAGCGCTGCCTTGAGCTGCAGGAACGCATACTCATGCTCTTTCTTCCACACACCCTTTCATCATTCATCATGTTCATTTCATTTCATGCTGTCAATGTCGCCTCTGTACCCTGTTCTAGGGTGTCCTTTCTGATACTATCAGTCACTCCACGACATATCTCAAGTAAAAACCATTAAACTACAGGTGAAGCACATTTCATGCCATTCCTCCTCGCTAACCGCGACATGTTGACACTGAACGATTCCGCATCTACTAGTAAAGCACTCAGACGTCACCATCGTATAGGCAGCATTGGCGCTTTGGATTGCATTACTCCGGAACTCTTCCTTGCTTTTGAAGGCCGACACTAGCCTTCAATAATTATATTTAAATTCATATCTCACCAATCTTGAACAATACAATATGATTACCAAATCGCAGTAGAGCAGCCTAGGTTACTCTTCGAGGTGATAGTTCGTTCGGTCTGGATGACGCTCATGTCCTGAAATCAATTAAACTGTAGGTGTTCTTCAGGGCTTCCACCTGTGAAAGTATGGAGAGGCAGGCCATAGATATTCTCTCTTCATCCCTTAGTATCGAAAAACTCATAAATGTGTTCCCAAAATTATCTCCATTCATTGTCTTGCGCGACCAGCGCTGCATAGACTTTTATGGCAATCCAAAGCGATCATCCAGGGTTCGCATCTATCTGCAGTTTGCGTTGGCGTGTATAAAACATGACGCGTTATATCAAGTTACTGTAATTAATGGCCAATTAACTGGGGAAACGACCCTGCATATATCTGACTTATGAATACATCACGGGGATCCCAACGCCATAGATGTCACTTTGTGAGAAGATGATATGGAGCTAAAGTCCTCAGGTTTCCAGATAAAGATCAGCCAGTTTTGATAACTCGACGACAAAACTGATATTTGGGTCGTACAACTCTGACGATCTGGCACATCGACAATTGAATAGAGATGCTTTTCTTCTCTGTTGAATAGACTAGACAGTCTCTGTCGAATATGTAGCGTGGAGTTATGGTGCCTGCCGCCAGAGCTGAACTTGAGAAAGATCCGTCCACGTTTCGACTTGCCCTTGGTTTTACTGACTACATGTGAAAATATAAAAATGCCTTTTTAGTAGATGGCGTATGTACCCACTGCCCAAGATCATAAAATTATATACACTCCGAGTCGGTCTACCTTGCACAGGTTCGAGGTTGAAGCGCAGGGACGATCTTTCCCAATCCGGAAAGGGGTTGTAACGGGAGGCCTCCGTGCTTCAAGCCTGCCGCTTGCCACCATCACTCACCTCCGTTCTCCATATTTGTTCTGTTTTGAACCCGCCCCAAACTCGTGGCCTCGGGGATGATACTAATTCCATTAATCTAAGGAGTAGAGTTCAATCCTTTGCCCAGTACCACCACCACTGCCGTGGCGATGATGTCTCCAGCATTCACGCTCATATGGTGGTGCTTACTCCAACAAGTGGTGTTCGTTGGCGGCTTGCCTGCACCTACGGGCCAAAACTCGGACAGAAATCCTCAGCATCCTTACAAGAAAGATAATTCAACAACTAGAGTTGGGTGGTATGATCCAAGGATCAATGGAGGAAGGTTTCTGGATGTGAGTAATGTGCTGACCTGTCGTGACACGACGAGCTGACGTAGCCCTTCTCCGCCCAGTACACAAATAAGAAATACGGAGAGCCTCTAAACATTATTATATCTGGTCTCTCAGACCCTTACATCCTCACAGAACGGGGCTTCCATGAATATGCAAAGTACGTAACCCCCTCTCATGTGTCAGTCAGGTTTACGCTGGTCCAACTCGTTGTGCTAATCCGCGGGCTATGCATTACCAGGTCCATCGGTTACGCTGAGGAATGCATGGGAATACACTATGGAGATCGTCATGACGCAGACTTGGGTGATGGCGATGGACGAAAGGTAGAACTGTATCTCGCCCGGCAGTACTACTTTCCCATCTGGGGCACATGTTGGGAGAGCATCGCTGGCGGTCAACACTTTCGGGCGTGGAAGCAGAATGGGACGCTGGCCAACAGCAATGCTTGGTTTATCGGGTATGTATATTTGGACATGAAGTGGAACATTGTGTGGGATGTTGACTGCGGATTTTTGTCATATTTCAGAGCATCCAAAGAACGTGATTCATCAAGACGGCATATTATTGTTGCTGATGGATGGAATCTTGGAAGAGACTGGTTCGTTCAGCGTGCGATACAGGGTGGAAAGTGGAAGGATAACTGGTGGAAGGCCGAGGTGGAGTGGCGGACAGATCTGCTTGAAGAAGGCGACGAGGGTAAGTCTCACGTCGTTAAAATATTCTGGCCTTGATTGGTCTCAACTCTCCGTTTCAGGCATCAATCATCATATCCCCCAAGACGGACGTGTCGCCGTCTTGACTGTCAACCGTGTTGAGAGGTTTGTTTCTTCTTAACGTAACTGTCAACTGTTGTGCTGAATTTAGATCGCCCACTAGAACAAACTCTGGCAATGAGCGACTTGTCTTCCTACTAGAGCTTATGAACTCTCCGTCACTATGCAGCATGCTATCGTTCTCCATCCTCACCTTCCTATGTGCTGGATCATTGAAAATGTCGCGCGACATTGAAGCACTAGAACCAGACTCATATTGACAACTTAGAACAAGCCATATACGGCGAAAGAACCTACCCCCCACATTCATCCCTTCGTTTTTCACGACGGACCTCCGCCACCGGCCTTGTACCTATCTTTCCGTTGATTACTTGTACTTTATATTATTATTATGGTTATCGTTGTTGTACAATTCGCTCTTTTTTTTCTTTGTAAATACCATGTTTTTGTGTACCATTGTACTTTGCTTTTACGTCTGCGTCACGACCCCCCATGCATTTCACTTAGTTAATTTATTACAGCCTTTCCAGACATTATAACATCTAAACTTTGGAATATGTTTGTTCGTCTCCCCTGGTTTATCTTCCCCTTAAAGCGAAGTTCGAGAACGAAGTGGAATTGGTGTACATATACAACTACCGCTACTGTAATAAATAATAATCATACTTTTTTTTAAAAAAAACATAACGCATAAGAGGTCATATGGCATATCAACGTTTAAACATGGATGGGAGCATAGCTATCTGCTTACGCATGTAAATTCCTCGGATGATATCTTGAGTGGGAAGTGAACCGGAGCGAGATGATATGAAGCGAACCGCGTACACATAGAACAAATCCGAGCGCCTGAAGGGTCATGACGCGGTAACAAATTGTACTGAGAAAAATAGAGAATGGGAGAGTAAAAGCCAACCCGGTCATAATGCACGACGACGAAGGAGGCAGGAACATCTTGGGCACGGTAGTGGTCGATGTATACCACCCCGGTTGGCGTCTTCAGGTCCTGTGATGGGTCGTAGGCTTGGTCGTGTCCCAGCAGAACTGAGACGACAACAAGTGAAATTTAAATAATCCTGTATTGATACTCGATCAGAAGCCATCTGCAATTGCAACTTTTTTAGTTCTACTTGATTGCTGTGGTAGTTGTGAGGGGCCGGGGTCTGGTAGCGGACTATTTATACTTTTGGGCGACTCGATGGCTACGGTGACTGCTGAAATTCCTTGATGTGTTAGCGGTCGTGATTCCGACGCTTCGCCTCTTTGTCCTACAACGAGTTCTCGTATCCCACTAGCCAAGGATACCGCCGAAACGGGCGTCTGAGGGATGGAAAGAATCGTGCCGCGGAAGAGTTCTCTGAGCCTCGGCTGAGGACGGTAGTTGGTTTCGGATATTTGTGGGACGATCCGGGGTGGCAGGGGAGGTCCGATTCGGTGGGATCGAAATGTGTATGGGAAGTGGTACCCAGCAATACTCCATCGATCCGGCTGGGGTTCCGTGGTGGATATTACAGGTAAAGGGGGTGGACCCTGCTCGATCGGCCGTTGGGGTTGAGACAGTGTTCTGCTGATCATCTGGTTTAATTCAAGAAAGCATATTATTAAAACGACATCACGCAAATGTTGGCAGTGTATCCACCAGAGTATCATGCAAAAGTGATACACACCATCCTAAACGGCTTCGGAAGACGCAAATACACCCTCCGGTACCATGGTATATTTAACCCTTCGATATCCTCGCGCGTTCTTTGCAATTGGTTCTCCGTGACTGCGATGTCCTTCTCGATCCTCCTGGCCATCTCGTGGTCATCAGTCGCTCGGGCTTGCTCCAACAGATCTTGCAGAGTCTTCTTCGTCTGATCGAGCGTGGTTTGGAGCGACGAGTGAAGTTCTCGGCCGGCATCCGTTTCGTTGATTCGTTTCCCATCAAGGACGAGCTCCTCTTGAATATTGAGAGGCGTGGCCGGCCTTACCGGCGCAGGAAAGTCAGCGTAGTTGTGAAGCAGCATGTTCATACAATCCAGAGCGGCCGTGTGTGTATTGTCAAACGGCACATCCCGGGCGCCAGCGTCCAGTGTGTTCTATCCACAACATAGAAGTGAGCGATGGTCGACGGGGCTAGATTTACGATAGCCTACCTGCCAAAACTGCTTCTTTAGTTGCTCTCGTCGTTTCCTAAAGACTTCTCTTCTGGCCTCATCTTTGGCCAGATCCCACATCGTGGTGACGAAAACAACGCGTCGAGCCGCGGCATCTCCCGTAAGCTTTTTGAACATGGCAAGATTCTTGCGTGGACTCCCTGCCATCCGGTTATCCGAGATACGGTGGAGATAGAATATACCGGCTAAATGGACCTGCCCCTTGTACCTATAGTAATCAGATAAACATATGAGTACCGTGCCACGCTTGTCTCCACAGAAATTAAAACCTGGTGCCCCAAGTATAATCATACATGCAGTGGAGGTGACTCACGCTTGTTCGAGCCATTTTCCTACAATTTTAAGGATTTCCATGTCGCTCTTGTAGGTATCGTCAAAACCTGGTGTGTCTACGATAACGATCCTGTCGCCATACGTTGGATTGTTGAGTATCCTTATGAGTTGAATATCGCTAGTGTGAGATTTGAGACTCTTGCTGGAGATTTGTATTTCTGGCTGGTGGCCGCTGGCACCCACGAGTTTCTCAATAAACTATTGTAGGGAGTTCAAGTTAGGTGCTGATGAGGGATTCCAAGCGTCGAGTTGGACTACTTGCGTTGCTCTTTCCGGCTCCAGTTGGACCCATCACGCTATAACCGGAGCAATGGACTGGTCAATCCAAGAGAGCAATGCAAGGGGATAAAAAATTGAACATACGCAATGACCAGATCGTTGAGACTAACCCCCTCGTCCATTCTCACCCCGTCTGTATATCGTCTCACCTGCCCTTTAATTTTTGCAAACGTTTTGCCAGCTATTTTCTGACTCGATGAAGACGGTAAGGTTTCGCTCCGCCCTTTGGGAGTTGTGATTTGTGGGGACATGAGGCAAGACTATATGGATAAGGTCAAGAGTGTTATATCGATCGCTTTCGCACCAAAGGTATACGTACAGACTCCGCGGGCCAGGCGCCTCGCTCCTGATGTGCACTGTTGCCTCATGTCGCAATTAAATGGCACACAGCCTCTTCATATGTAGATAGGGGCGAACACAATCAGTGTCAAGATGATACGTCTTCTCCCTCGTGTTCCGGTCCCAGTTCCTCATTCGGTGCTATCTTTTTTCGCAATGTTGTTGTTGACTACAATTGAACAGGACGATTAGCTTGTACTAAATTAGCAACCGATTTTCGAATACAAGACTTATCGGGTTGGCCCTGATACATACCTTGTTCAACTAAAAAGTATAACATGTAGAATGTCCGAGTCTTCGGTTCTCTGAACGCTGTTGAAGGAAACTGTACGCCCACGGCTAGATGGGGTGGGGGGCCGATGTCGGCTTAAAATTTGGTTAAGCAGAACAAAAGCAAAACAGTCATGATTTATTCTCGAAAGAGATGGGATTGTGTGGTGGAATGTCAGGCGTGGGCATCAATTTATTTTTACCAAGAGATTGTAGGGGCGGAAGTACAACACGTTTCAACAATTGGAGGCAAGTACGTCGCGTTGCTTGAGACATCGATGTTCAAAAGGAACGTGGTAAACAGGGACGACCCTGTGCAGAGTGCATGTCTGAATCAACATCAACATGGAAGTGAGTTGATCCGCTTGTCTTCAACCGGCCCGTATTCTCTCATCTTCTTCTGACTGTCATGGTTATGGTCAACTCGGACATGCTCAAGCCTGAGGATGCTCGCACAAAACTCATCGAATACGCCCACACACACGCATCCAGTTGTGAAGCCACATAGCTCACCCTAGATTGCTGACTTAGAGGGCTGATTGTGCCATTAATAGGCTTCCACAAGGTTCTTACCGTTGTCGTTTCGCCTACAGAACACCCAACTTCGGCAAGTAAATATCCTGTTCACCACCCCGACTCATGAATTCTCTCCACACACACGGGATACTATGTGCGTGAGCGGTCCTCGCATGGTTAACAATACGGCGCCTGAGTATAGTATCACTGGCAGATACTGCCCCAAACTCAAGAGTCTACCCTTACTTACAAGTCGAATTAATCGACATCGCACCACTACGTTTGGGCTTGCATCGGAGTCCCCAAACGGGCAGCCAATCCATACTTTGCCAGCAATATACACTCCTTTTATTAATCTCGCAGTTTCAGACCCATTTGAAATCGAGTTACTCACCTAGACTCATTCCATCGCGATACGCCGCAACTCGTACCCGAGGGAACTGAAGCCCGCTGGCAGTCGTTTATGGCAGCCTTTAAACCCATCTCCTTCGCTCCCGCACTTTTCGTGGTTCCCAAAACTGGAGAATATGTCCCGGAGAAAAGCAAGGCCCTCGAGTACCATGGTTCGAAAAGCCAGTCGAGGACATGTGGCTACAAGATGAAGCTGAGGCTAAGGCGGCTCGGGCAGGGATGAAAGTGGCAGTTGAAACTGCTAAAGGTTGCTTTAATATAGGGAAGACGACAAAGTTACGAAAATTTTCATAGGTGGAACCAACCCTACGTTTTCAGACTGCTTCGCAGCTGGTTGACTTTATTGGCTTCGAACTGCGTTTGGACAGTCAGGAGTGGGAGGATATCCTAGAACGATGGCCGTTGGGGGTGTTTATTAAAGTATTTCGACGAGCATCACTCCTAACGGAGTTTAATTGTCGTTTGATATCTCCCCATTCACAACAATAGTGATGAGTATAGTTGTCCAATATCCACCTCTTTCGAATGGTTATGGGTCAGATTCAGACCATAGGATTCGTCAGGCAGATCTGATACTGTACCTCCTCCCATACAGCCACACCCCTGCGGGCATTTTTTGTTACATCCATGACTGGTGTTCAGGATGTTATACAGTCGAACTTGTAATAAGGCATACATTTTGGTGGAAACCAAAACCTATGCATTATAACCAGTTATGCCCTACCTCAAATCGGCTAAAAATAAAAAGATATTACTGATATTTTTATCATTGTACAGCCCTGCGGTTGAGTGTAATAAGAAAGAGACCTCTTAATATAAGTAAACCTTTCCAAGAAAAAAGGATTCAAAAAGTCGTCATGTTCGACGGGTATGACACCAGCTCATGCCCATGCTAGTTGTTGACCGTGACCCTGAGCGCATCCTGATGGCGACATAGGGGCATTTGTCGTCTTCATTTCTGAGATTATGTATCCGATTTACCATTTTAGGTATCAAAATAATCTCAGGGTGGCCGATTTGGGTGTCAAAATCGCTCCTTTGTGGTGCCTGCCATTTTCCCTTGAAAAACCTATGCCCTAAGTATGACATATAGGAAAAGTATGCCTTCTGGCAATAATTTCCCCAACTACCAACTCAGTGGACCGAAAAACCTTGCCCTGTCACAATTTATGCCTTATCTCACGTATGCCTTACTACACGTTTGACTGTATACAAATTTGAGCTTCTTAATCACCTAGCACCAGGTATTTTGAGTGTCAAGAATTGGTGACCTGGGAAGTCGAAGATCGGGTCTTGAGTGGGGCGACCAGAAAGATGAGTTATAAGGGGTTGTGAAGCATTGCAAGCGTTTACCCATCCCCTAAAAATCATTTACTGTCATGGTGTTAAAACTTTACGGTTCTCTTACAACAAACGTGACAATGGTCATGTTTGTCCTGAAGGAGAAGGAGGTAGAATTCGAACGCATTGACATCGACATTCTGGCTGGGGAGCACAAATCTCCAGAGCATACAGACAAACATCCCTTCGGGCAGGTCCCTTGCATCGTAAGTTGTATGTTAGTTGCTAACTTATGCCCCACTAATGAGCTATAGGATGACGATGGTTTTATTCTATACGAGGCCCGCGCCATCTGCCAGTATATTGCAACAAAATACGCCACGCAGGGAACCCCAAACCTGATTCCTGCTGCGGATGATATCAAAGCTATGGCATTGTTCCAACAGGCAGTGTCTGTAGAGATACATAATTTTAGCAGGCTTTCGGACGTCATTGCACACGAGAGGGTCACTAAGCCGTACGTCGAATCTCTCTTAAGCCCTCGAACGACTCGGGCTGCCTATCCTAACGCCGCTTCAGATTGTATAACATGGAATACGACCAAAAAATCATCGACCAAACATTCAAGCAACTCGATGAGAAGATGATGGTCTATGATAAGATTCTTTCGAAGCAAAGATACCTCGCTGGGGATGTACGTTCTCGAATCTCCTTTTACCTGTTCCTTTAATCACTATTCTATTTCGACATCAGACACTCACACTTGCTGACTTATTCCATGTACCCTCTGGAGAGCTTAATATCCGTTGCGGATGGCAATCCCACCAAAAGTATCCCAACGTGGCTCGGTATGTTCAAGTTCCTACCTGAATTCTTGGGCGACTAGAACTATGCTGACATCTATCTAATGTATAGCTGGTGGAACGAAATATCATCGAGGCCAGCTTGGCAAGAAGTTCACAAACAGTCCAAGGACATTTATAACAGTGTCTTCTGATGCCCTCCCAATTGGCGCTCAGGCTCTTATTTATTTACCATGCAGTCAACACAGAGTGAGAAATCGGAGCTGAGTATGGTCGCGGTGATCATACTTCCTCAATTGTACAGCGTGCAGTGAAATATACGAGTCCCCGTGCATCTCAGGATGAAAACCTGGGAAACTGAGGTCTTGACCAATGCGGTCCCTGAGTGGGGCAGCCTGAAAGATATCGTATAAAAGAGTGATAAGCTTCCGTGTGAAAGGCATCTCCATCTCTCCCCCAAACGACCAAACGAACATGGTGTTGAAACTCTACGGCTCTCCTACAGCATGTGTAACGATGGTGATGTTTATCTTGAAGGAAAAGGAAGTGGAGTTCGAGCACATTGATGTTGACTTTTTCAAAAAAGAGCATAAATCCCCCGAATATACAGAGAAACAACCCTTCGGACAGGTCCCTTGCATTGTGAGTTACAATCAAGTCGTAATTGGTGTCTAGCTAATGGGCTCCAGGACGACGATGGCTTTATTCTTCATGAATGCCGCGCGATCTGTCAATACATTGCGGCCAAATATGCCCACCAGGGAACGCCAAACCTCATTCCACCTGCGGACGATATCAAGGCTATGGCTCTATTTCAACAGGCCGTGTCAATAGAAACCCACAATTTCCACAGGTATACGAACGTGATTACGAGGGAAAGAATCATCAAGCCGTGAGTCGCACTTTTTGGAATGCTACATTCGAGGGGTTTAGATTAAATGGATCGATATTGTTTCAGGTTCTACTACAAGTTGGAATATGACCAAACTATCGTCGATCAAGCACTCAAAGAAATTGATGATAAGATGGTGGTGTATGACAAGATTCTTTCGAAACAACGATACCTCGCAGGAGATGTACGTTTCCCCACCTCTTCCTCCGTTTGTTCGAACTGGCTCACCATTCCACTATTGCAGACTCTCACACTCGCCGACTTGTTCCATGTATCGTTTGGAACCACTATGATTCGTTGCGGGTGGCAATCTTACCAAAAGCATCCCAATGTAGCTCGGTATGTTCCAAGCTCATCTGTGAACGTTCGGGCAGTGACTATGTAGGATTATTCTGACGTCTTATTTGACAGTTGGTGGAACGAAATATCTTCGCGGCCAACCTGGAAAGAAGTTCACGAGCAGTTCAAGCATCTTTATGACAGTATTTTCTGATACCCGTTCTTTAACTGACAACTTATCCTTTGGCGCTCAGACTCTTGTGTATAATAGAATAAGCGAAGGGCGTGAAACCGGAACTGAGTCGGTAATAAGACTCTCAAGTACGAGGCATGGAACCGTAAACAAATTTTATTGCGATTGTATTCATCAGAATATCGTCGAGCCACTATATGCTATGCTTCACAGCAATTCAGAGTAGCATTCCAAAAGCCTATGAAGCAGCGATTGTGAAGGAAGAGATAGTGACGCTTCCACCTAATGCAGTTGTCGCATAGTTGAAGATACCAAACCTGTATCCCAAGAAGAAGTGCCAATCAGTGTTCATCGTGAAGGCACCACCAACACGAGTGAACGAGCTGCCGTTAGTGCTGTAACTGAACGTGGCCTGCTTAGAACCGCCGCTACCGGGACGAATATCCGCAGCAATCCTGAGGTAGATGCGACCAGTGGCAGGGATGGAACCTCCAGCGGCAGCTTCGGAGCCGGTGTTGGTGGTAACCCAGTCGGTGTTCATGTCGATTCCAGTAATTTGAACAACGCGAGCACCACCGTTGTCCTTCTTGATGCCGATCCAGGCAGACTTGTCGCGGAGGAGAACAAGCCCTGAACGATCACCGTCCTTCATGCCGGAGTAATCGAGAACGATGGTGGCAGTCGACTGAGGTCCGACGATACGACGAGTGAGGGTGTTACGAGCGTTGTACAAATCGAAGGTGACGGTAGCGGTTTGGAGTTTTAGGCCACTCCCAACGGAGAATTTGGTCGTGTCTGGGTTGTGGTTCCATTCCCATTCGTGACCAAGGCTGGATCCAGTGAATGAATCGGTGCCAAAGGGAGACTTGACGGGATGTGGGGTGAGAGGATAATTGTAGCTGTTGGCGAATTGCCCATTGACGAGGCTGGCCACAGGGAAACCATCTGATCCCCAAGTGAAAGGAATCATGGCTGGGATACGACCTCCTGGGTAAGCATCGACGAAGCTAACATAGTACCATCTACCATCGGGGGTGTCCACAATACCTCCCTGATGAGGACCTGCAGCGCCAGCAACGGGGTAGCCCACGTCGCGGACGAATTTCTTGATGGTGTAAGGTCCCCAAGGCGTGCCGGAGCTCGACTTGAGAATGTATTCTCCTCCTGGAGTTGGTTGGGTGACAGCAATGTAGTAGTTGTTGTTGATTCGGTACATGCGAGATCCCTCAATGTAGCCAATGTCAGAGGGGGAGGTATAAACGGCTTGGGCCTTCACTTGAGAGAACCCATCCGAGGAGAGCTGAGCAACGTTGATGGTAGAGCTACCATACGCGACGTAGAGCGTGTCGGTAGTGTCGTCGATAAGGAGGCCAGCATCGTAGTAGCAGGTGTTGAGGGGTCCGTGACGTGTCCAAGGACCACTGGGGCTGGGAGAGGTGTAGACCCAGCTCTTGGAGAATTCGATACAGCCAATCCAATAGTATAAACCGTTGGATTTGCGGTAACGTATACTGGAAGCCCAGATACCCTTCACGTAGGCACGCGCGCCGTTGGTAAGGCTGTATTTGCTGTCCCAGTCAAGGACAGGAACTGGAGAATAGAACATATTGAGATTGCGACGTCACGACGAGTATGAAGCAAAAAATTCACCTGAGTGGCCCACGTACTCCCAGTTAACCAGGTCGTACGAGCGAAGGATGGGAGCACCCGGAGAGTAATGCATCGTTGAGGCGGAGTAGTAGAACGCATCTCCGACACGGAAGACATCTGAATCAGCTAGATCCTCCCAGATAATCGGGTTATTGAATATTTGTGTGGTCGCGGATGGAGCAGAGGTTGCTGTTAATGTGGAACTCTGAGCGGGTGTCGTGCCAGCTGATCCAGCAACACACTGTAACCTGGGTGAGCGCGCGAATCAGATCTTTACTGAAGACAAACATACCTGAGAGTAATAGTCGTTAGAGTACGTGCAGGTATAGCCAGAGACGCATGTTGTTGCACCTGTCCATCCCTGCCCACCGCACTGTCCTGGGTTGAACTGTTAGACAAATCTCTTTCCTGGTAATAAAAATTGATAATCACCGTAAGCTGACGATTGCCCTTTGGCAAAAATAAACAAGGAGCTTAACAGCAAACCCCTAGTAGTAATATGCATCGCAGAAGAGTTGTGGTGCACCTCTTGCTAACGTGATGCTTTTATACCTATGTATGAGCCATGGTGTCGCAAAATGTTCGGATTCTAAGTCTCTCCAAAGAAGCGTCAATTCTAAGTATAGCGACAGTCTTTGCTACCCAAAGTCCGGGAAGAATCATATTTCCTGACACTTAGGAGAGAGCACAAGTTCAAAGAGACGGTTGCAGTCGTAAAATGAGCGGAGTCTGGTCACAGGAATCGAGTGGGAGTATGTACCCAGTACGTAGCATTTCTCCAGGAACGAAGCCTTCCACGCGACAATGACCAAATCTTAGCCAGCAGGACAGAAACGAAGCTAAAGAAATCCAGCAGAGTGTGGCCTCATGAGATACTTCTCATTGAATATAGCGTCAGGCGACGCCTCAGCTAAATGGTGGTGGTGGTGGTCAGGACGATGAACTATTGTCGTTGCGTGTTGGGTGAAGGTGTTTAGGCTGACCGGTCTAATACAAACATCAACAAGCAAAATAGCCCCTGTACATGTCAGCAAGACAACTCCACTATGTTGGCCTTAGAAGAATCGCCGACTTTGCGAAGGAAAGACATAAAACCAGTCGCTTGGGGTCAGACCCTAAGATGCTGAACGACCACGTCAGAGTGCTTGTAGACTGGAATGCAGCTCAATGCACCCGTACTTGCGTACATATGGTAGTTCTGTCATGACAGAATAAAACTCTCATCCATTTCTATACATAGCTGTGGTAGTAAGGCTGACAATTATAGCAACCTATACGCACTAACCAAAGGTGGCCATTTCGGGCCGCGTTCCCCTCCACGAGAATGCCATATTATTGTAAGGTTCTCCAAAACCCGGCTTTCTGCCGACGAGGTGCTTGTACGGACGATCCAATCAGCGAACCCTCGAGTGTATGTGCTATAAATAGCGCTTCAAGTTGGAACGAGCGCTCATAACCTCCCTGCAGCCTTTCCTCTCAGAAGGTGAGCAAAAATATTTGACGAGAGTGAGATTCGAACCCACGTCCCGAAAGACCAGATGTTTCGAACACGTTTGGACACACTGAATGTCCTGGTCTCCTTAGTCTGGCGCCTTAGACCGCTCGGCCATCTCGCCATACGCAATACGCATTCGCCACCTCTCGCATTGTGCTGGGGAATTAAAGCGTAGTTGTGGTGACGATTCGGTGCCTTATTAGACGGGTCATCGCATACGCCATGAGATAGAACTTGACGCTTGGTTTAATGTGATTGCGGCCTCTGAGAGTCTGCGACCAACTCGTAGATGATCCCATGCATGTTTGACCTATAACCAGCCTTGAAAGGGTTGAGAAATTTCTAGACATCCCGGTCCCTGCGACGAGTCGACGAGAAGTAAGAATACCGCGCTTAACCTAATTAAGGCGTATAAACTGCATTTCTGACTTATCATCATACAACCCTCCTACCTTTCTTGTATTTGTCCCTAGTTGGACCCTAAGCTGAGCAAAAGCAGACAGGACGTTGACAGATCCAACTGAACGAAATATAAGTGCTGGTTAGCAAAAAGGATTCCGAATCTCCTCAGAATAATACAGCATAGGTTCGCTTCACTCCCTAAATACATTGCACGACATTGCTCAGTGGTGGCATTTCTTTATCTTGTTTCTTCTGTAGGCCAAGAACTATTCATCATCTTAACCAACTCTCTCTAATCCTGCAAGGCCGCATTCGAATTCTCTGTTTATAAACTTTGAGATTTACTCCAAAGATCAAGCGAGGATACCGGAATACGCTGCAAATGCAGGGGCTTTCATGGCTACGAAGGCCATCGGTGAGTCAGCTTACTTTTAACTTTAGACTCGTATCTCTTTCCAGTGTCCTTGAAAAGTACAAAAGCACATCAACGAGCTCTAAAGCTACTCAGTCATCCCACCGAGACCGAATACATGTCAGAACTCGAAGGCGCCCAGCAATCGAAAGATGCAAGGAGAAGATTGACAGATCTCACTGCGACAGAACACACACTGCAGAGCTCAACGTTGACCTTCCAAGGTCGACATAAGTGGTCACTCTGGCAGCATCTTCATACCCACCCCACCTCAACACACGCAGCAACGCAAGCACTTCGGTCAGTTAGATAAGGATGGGATTATCGCCTTTACGGCAGTTTCTTTGCAAGTACGGACTCCGAAGGACAAGCAAATTATTTCCTTGAGGCATTTTCCCGCGGTATTGCGGGGGCAGACGACTGTTCTGATCCTGAGCCAAAGTGCGCAGGGCCATATATAAATTTGTCCCAAAGGATTTTGAAGAAGGTACCAACGGAGGGTTCAACAAGGAGCTGGCCGGGAAGTCAGAGGCATTCGGGGGATCCCAGGAAGCAACCGAGTAATCGTGGTAAAGCTGGCGGAAGAGGTGGTCCTAGGGCAAGAATGTGTCGAAGTGTGCATGGCCCTCGTCGTGCATCACATCGTCGCTAATAGTTCGAGATTTTGGTTTGTATTAGTAGCATATCGTCCATCAGAACCTCCCAGGCGTGTCCATATGCAAATTCAGAATCAAGCGCAACGGCATTTAAGGGTTATTCAATCTGAGCAAAATATACAACCACGTCCCACAAAATGTAAACTGTTCGAACTTGAATGATACACGAATTTCGAACACGCAGAACCAAATTGTGGGAAATGGAATGGCGATGAAGGACTAATTTGCATCCTTGGTTGTGGTAGCCTAATACTTGCAGGGGCACTCGCCCTCGGCGCAACCACATCTAAACGCAGAGACATTCAGCTTGCGTATGTGAATCAGACAGTGAACGGTTACATACCCCGGGCAAGGGTCAACGGGGGCGGCGTTGTCGACTTGGGAGGTCATCTTGTTGCTTAGGTGTCTGGGAAAATTGAGGTCAGGATGATGGTCTCATCGAGCCTTCGAGGAGAGGAACACTCACATGTTATACGAGAATAAAGAGGTTTCAGAGATGGTTGTGCTCGTACGATGGCGGATTGGTAGGATTTCAAACATTTCGAGACAATCTATATACTTAACGATTATTGACGATTATTTATTTCAGAGGGGACAAGCGGCTATTTTTGGGGTTGAGGCATTTCAGCTCCACCAATAAAAGTGTCTCGTGCCTCGAGGCTGTCAATGCGCCCTGTGAATGCCTGTCAATGTCAGCCTTGACGTAGTTGACGGTCGTATTTGGAAGGCAGATAATACCTGTTCTATTTTTATTGGCGGAGCTGAAATGCCTCATCCAAGGTACGACGCCCTTGCTCTCGCGCGCTAGAACGTATGTGTTGCTTTAAACGGGAGTTGGCCATATTTTAATCATATCTTTTGTCTCGAGGTAGGGATTTTATCTCCTTCAGTTGGCTCTACCGGGGTGAAAACCCAAAGAACATAGGTGGGAAAGGAGGGTGAACATGTGAACATGATTATGATGCCTCATAGATAAGGTCTTGCGGGATCTGCCAAACCTCCCGAAGGCAGGCATTCAACAGCATGTTCTAATTTAATTTCTAAATCCTTTCTGGCTTATCGAGTGGGGTGGGGAGGTATTTCAGCTCCCACTGGCGCACCAATCATAGATGTAGATGATATCCAATTCACTGCAAAATGGATTACAGACTTCGAATTCTGGCACAGTTATGAGACCGTTTGACAAAAAGAACCGACAGAGTCCCATTGGTGGAGCTGAAATCGCTCATTTCCCAAAAGCAGGTGGTTTGTACAAATAACAACCAACACTTTTCGTGTATATAGGGGCATCGAAATTTCGTTCGAGACTTCAGTAACAACAACTCAAACATCGCTCGACTATCCAATCTACTTTCTTATCAACATGCCCTCTGTATGTGCACTGCGCCGTTTTATCGTGCTTACAATATGTGATACTAACCCGCTATGTTCCGTCTCTGAATCCAGGATGTCCCCGTCTCCCAAGCTTGCCAGACCTGCGGCAAGCCCACCTGCACCTGCACCAGGTACGACAGCTATCTTCTGTACATGTTAAACCCTATTCTGATTATTTCGTCGGTCAGCTGCTCTGATGGACAATGCAAGTGCTGCAACTAGACGCACACCTAAGATATTATCCTTCCAAGTCCCTCTCGTGATTTCGTAGTTCTACTTGGAAATTGTTCAATCGTCGTCCGATCATGTAAATGTATTTTGTTGTGATTTAACCATGAGATATTGAGATTCCCCGAATGAGGTTCTCGATGAGTTTAAACGACGCGCTGATCCAAGATCCACGACCCTTCAGTATGATAAATGACGGCGGAAAGCACTGTGAGCCACATCCTGGGTGATGAACCTCACAGTAGCATCCTCCTGCACATAGACGCTCATCAGTAAGTACGTTGGAGACGTTGGGTCTGTCTAGCACGTAGAGAGAGTGAGGGAATGAGTTGAGATGTGCGACCCTGATGGTCCCTGTTGTGTAGTGTACAGCATCGTTGATGTCTAGTCTAAATCCCTTGCTTCCTCGTCGTGCTCTCTCCGCTCTCTTTCTCCTACTCTATCCTAGCTTGCCGTCATCCTTGTACTGTTCTTCCTCTCTCCGAGCTCACGTGCACTTTGCACTACCACAACGTGCATCAGGCGATATGATTAAAGGCGCAAGACTTGGGAGAGCAGGACATCTACCCGTCCAACAGTGTTCGAAATATCTTGTCTTTGGGGGTGTGGGTTCGAATTCCACTTTCGTCAAATACTTTTTTTGATTCATTGTGGGACTGTGAACAACGCAAGCAACACCCCAATTCGAGTCCGATTATGTCGACCGTGAAGTCTAGTGCCAACTTTGACAGATTCCATGTCTTATCTATCGCCTACTTGTAGTGCAATGCCCTCCGAAGTGTCCCCGACACGTTATAAGATTGCTCACGCAATACACATGGTGTTACTTTTGACACAGGCGCGCGCCCACAAATGCCTTATTGTACTCTGGTTAGATCACCGTACATACAGAAAAATCTTTTTATCTCTCGAAGTGGGAATCCCGCTGTAAGCCTGTATGTAGGGTCGGAATGTATCGCCTACTTGCAACCGACTGACCCAACCTACCGCTTCCGTCGATGTCGATGTCATAGCACAGCACTTGTGCTCTCCCTATGCCCACGGCGCAACACATTGGATGTCCCCAAACAATAAGCAGTCACATCATTTGTCGCATACATGCTTCTCATCAGAAAAAAGCTTTTTACATAGGCAAATTGAAACCGCTACACGAAACTCGAGCTATATACCCGACATTGTGGGAAAGACGCTTGACTGGGGCTGTGAGGTCCACCCGCCACCGCCACTTCTGAAAACCTTTCTGGGTCATTGTGGGTGGCCGGCATAGATGGGTCATGACGATGGGCGATGATATCAATAACTTATAAAAGCCAGTTGTGTTGAGTCTTTTCAAACTAGGTCCCTCAGCTTCATTTCGTTGATCACTCTCCTTCTGTCTGCTTCCACACCCCAAGCTCCTCATTCCTCCTCCCGCTCTTTTTCCATGTTCATGTATCCGATTTTCATGTATTACCTTTATGAGTTGAGGACCTTACCAACCCTCAATTGGGGTGTTGGTATATTCCTCGATATCATGAATGGTCTCTCCGCCAACTCTGTGTTATGGGCGCATGTTTTCTTCACGACTGTTTCTCCAGTGCTGACATAAAGGCGGGTTGAGACTTTGCCAACCTATCGGCAACACTGGAGTCCCGACTGGGTGGCTGCAAAACTCATGAAGGAGTCATGTCCAACAGATCGCGTTGTATCATCGATCCTCCTTTTTGAAGTAGCGCTCCAGTCAGAATGAATGATCGACGTCTCCCGACCTGACCTGACGGTTTACATATCTGGAATTGGTCTTTCTGTCAGGGCTGCTACCACCCTCGATCTCAATTCTGGCATACATACGCAATACGGGCTGCTCAGTTTCTCGATCCTAGGGTCTTATTGTATATCTTGGTCTCGCTCTGGCTTCTTTTGATTCTGTCCTGGTTTATCGATCTGCTCGACGACGTCACCACTGGTCTTTGCTCTCGCGTGAGTGTACGCGTGAGCATAAGCCGGTGTCCGTTTTCCGTTACCCAGCTCCCCTTTCCTTTCCTCACCTACATGCCCCCTCCCGCTTACTCTCCTACTCATCCACGTTCACTGATCATTCGGTAAGCCCCTTCTTTTTCTCCTTAGGCGTGAGAGTCCTCGCTACTGTCTTGCTTGCTTTCACGGCAATTCCACCCGAGCTGGTATGTATGTGAACTCGATTCACACTTGAAGACTCTACAGAGAGTGCAGAGAGAAAGCATGAGCGGTAGCAGAGCTTGGGCGCGATTCAGACCAGACGGGGCTAGCACAGTCGTCACCCTGCAGCTGACCGATATGTCCGTCATCGTTCATTCAGGCCTTGCCAATCCCTGGCCCCTATTTTCGCTTCGACTGAACATCCGAAAACCCTGGCCGGTGCGTATGTAGAAACCGCACAGCACCTGCTGACCTGCCTCACCTTCGGGTTTATAGTCAACTTGTGGCAGGGTTTCGATATTCAGATCACCTTTAAAAGTCACTAAATTTGTTGATGAGTTCCTTTTCTTTACTTTACCTTCAGCACACTCTCTTCACATTTGAGCACAATTGCCAATTGCCAATCCCCCCTTCACATCACATCAACACCATCATTTTGATTCGCTCCTTCACAACCTTTGACATAGAAACTAGAATTTAGGCTTTACGATGGTCGCCAACAATGGAAAAGTCTCGGGTCTCCCAAACACCACCGTGACCGCAGATCGTCATAGTAATGTGAGTGAGCTTCGACTGGATATTCAGCCTGTTACTCAAGCATTTTGTGCATAGGCCACTCGTGTTTTCTACTGGACCCCGGTTGGTGACATCGAGCATGGCACCATTGTTGGCTCGAACAAATTACTAGACGTAAGTGTTAAACTTGGCCCTTCATTGCGAATGTTGGCTGAATGCATGTAGGGTACTGTCATCGTTGCTCTTAGAGCTCACAGTACTGGAGAGATCCTTATGATGCCGTAGGCTTACTTCTCGTTCTTCTCCACATTCGACTTGCTGACCCCAGCATTGTCTATAGGATGGCTGCCGTGAACATTGACAGTCGCAGCCAGTAATTACTTAGACCAAGACGTCATTCATTCATTCTACTTTTCGATATGATCTATGTGGATGTCCGGTGACATCATTATGTACATTCCCTAAAGCATGTTTTAATTCGTTCGTAGAACGATTGTGGGTGTATTCTCCAGAACCGAATGGGGCCTGCAGCATGCCTCAAGTGGGAAGAAATCGCACGCATACCAGGCTTATCTACACATTCTCAATAGACTACTGTACACATTTTTCCCGTCCTCTTCCCTCGCGTGTCTCGAGAACCCTTCAAACGATGAGATAGTACGACTGCGTACAGCTTTTAGGCGATGCACGTCATGTCTCCTGACCAGCCTTGTGCTCGCGATCATGTCATCTCTCCCTGGCAGGATCATGGAAGTGGATGTCATGTCGAAATTAATGTCAATGCAGGCCCATGATAAGGTACACGTGCAGCCTTGGACGACCCTTCCCCAACCCAAATTAAACAACGTTAGCTACTTTCGACATACCTACGTAACCGATGAACGGCAGATGAACTCAAAAAGTCAATTATTTTGCCAGTCTTATAGAGAATGCGTCATATGCGACCTAAAGCAGGCGGGCCTAGATCACTAGAGTCATGACGCATGTGTTCGAGAAGTCAAGCGAGCAGAGGATTGAAAGTTTTTTTCTCAGATGGCGTGAAGCATGTCCGAGGTTCGAATGGACAATATACAGACAGAGCTGACAGTAGGTGGGTTCAATAGACAAGGGACGGAACTCAACAACGGCTAGCGTAGCTTTAATTCTTCAAGGTAGTTTTAGTCTCTTGCAGTGTTGCTGGTCCGTGGTTTTGGTTAAAAAATAAATATAGGTACAAACGTGCAGCAAACGACATGGAATTGATGTGAAGATCGTGTGGGGTACAGTGGAGAATGTGGGACACGTTACAACTCAAAAATCCAAGCAGTCGGATTGTACTGCGACTCGTATATTTTTGGGGGATGATTGAGCCTCATCCGTAGGAGACTACTTACTATTCGAAAACAGCATATATTAGATACCCTGTACAGAAGGTATTAAGCAACACGACGTCGATCGTCATATAACCTCAAATGTAATATCGCGGACAATAAAGGTACTAGAGGATGAATTGTAAGCTATATATGTACGTCACGGACAACTCTCGACTTGGAAAGAATACTTATTAAAAAGAAATTAAAAAGGACAATGATAGGAAGCCTTCGTGCACCCTGTGCTTCGAATCGTCCCTGCTGCAATGACCACCACTTAATTAGTTATTCCTTGATTTATTCTGCGTCGAATATGGCGAGGCGACAATGGGCGACAATGGAAAGATTGCACTTACAATTCCACTTCGATGAGTTGGCCCTGTAGGTAAGAAGCGTACAACCTCAAGCATATCAAAAAGCTTATTATCTTGCTATGATGACATTTTATAGGGAATTCAGTTTTTTCGTTGCCATTGTCCTAAATGTTAATGGTTGACCAAAGCAGCTCCTTCCTCGCATCTCCGGTCCGACTCGTACTCGACTCACAAGGTAACCTGATAAGCCGCGGGCTCAGCTCGTCAAAACGGCTTTTAATCCTATACATAGCACGGCAAGTTAGTCTACAGATAAAGAATACTTAAACGTGTTGGAAAGGCTTAATATATACTGTCAAACCCAGACTAACTTCCAACTTACTCTGCCCCATGTTACATATGCTTAAACACGCGCAGAGCTGAAGATCATCGAATACGGCAGAGAGTTCAGATATATTCTTGCTGAGCTGTCCATGTGAGATTACTGTCTCGCAGTGCCCACTTGGACTTGGACTTGATATTTCACGTCCCATTTGATTCGGATATAGACAGGGTATGGAGCTATCAACCTTCAAATTCTCGAAAGCTGCGGCGCCTAGCACATAATAATATGCCTCCATGATATGGAGAACGGGTCTCCTGCGGTATCATGACACTCCCGAGCTGCGACTTTAAAATTATACCGGAGCTGCTTGATCCCGAGCTTGAATCCGAAGTCGACTGCGCCGTCGTTGTCGTTGTCAAGCCTCGAATTAAAATTAATGTTGCTGTTAACATCGTCGTCATTGACGGGCAGTACATTACAGTATCTGACGCGCAATCGCAGTAGGTATGTGTCGAAATACCTTCTACGACCCTGTTCTCGTGCTCATGCTTGTCAATCCCAAATCTACATGTCGGGATTGAGGGGCGCACCAACACCGTCACGAGAAGGGGCGTGCGAAAAGACCCAGCCCAGACCATCACACGCGACGCGTCGCGTCACGCGTTCTCATTTATTTCATTACTTAATGAGTTGATTGACCAAATCAGGCCCAGGGCGGTGTGACGTCATATCACCCTGTGCCTGTCAATACTCTGTCAATCATGTGCTCCCTGTGCGTGTCGGCAACGACAGCAACGACAGACAGACGTGGGGGCGGGGCAACTCCGCAACGGCAGGGTCGTAGACATACGAGTGTTTTAAATGGGAACTTGAATGTCGATAAGGATTGTCAGTGAATGTCACTGAAATTAACTGAATTGTTGTTGCGGGCACAGCTGGCCGTCTTTCTCTAGCTATGAGTGTCGAATACGGCAATGTCTATGTAACTGGTGAACAGTCGTGTCAATTCGTGGCGCGTCGTGGACGTTCTTGAAGATTCGTATCTGCTATTGATTGTTCTGACATAGGATATGTATCGTAATTGTTCTGGTTGTTCTCGCAGATCGTGGAAGGTTCAGAGCCAATGGTAGCTAGCTTACGCGTACGATTGCGTGTTTTCTAGGCCCTTCGTGTTCTTTCGCGAGTCGCAACTTTTATTGTTCCCTTTCTGTGGTTCTGAATGATTCTTTCGTGTTCTTTTTTCCTTAAGCTTACCTTTCTTTGATACGCTTTTGGTTTCCATTCCACGACGCCCAATTACGCTGCGGTACCGTAGCGCACCCGCTGAGCCGTTCACATTCGTGTCGCAGCAGTGTACGTGGCCGCTGTTCTTATAGAATATAACAATCACAGCCATCCGGCACGCACACAACTCTGGCCCCACAATTTAGTTTAATTTGAATGACCGTTCGATTGATATGTTTCCTTCAAAGGCAGTACTGTATATTGAATATGTATTTCTGTCGCCCAGGAGGGCTTGCGCAACCGCGTCAACCTAAGAATAAATATGGTACATAACCTTGATAAATCATGGGAATTGCCATAATTAAATCGACGTCTCGACGCCAAACGAAAACGCAGGAAATATAACGAAAATACTCAGGAAAGGTCCAAGAAATGTTCAGAAAATACACACAGGTGATGGATATCGAGCAACACCCAATCGGATTGTCCGGGTCGACGCTCTATGGGTGAATTATTATTAGAAAGGACAATCTAAATTAAGTAGTGTGTGCGGGGCACTGCTTTCGAAAGCGTGGAGTGAGAAATTTAGCGCATTCTCTACTTCATCGAAGTAGTAGATGTCGAACTTGTAGAAACTACAACGAGGTAGAACAAGAACTTTTTTTTTCACAAGGATGGGGTGTTATTGGACATTTAGATCCACGGAAATGGGACGAGCGTTCCGCGAGACGCGTAATAAAGGGAGGCACTACGTTGAATGCGGGGTTTAGCTAATGGATTTGAAGCGTTGCAGCATGATTGAGAGTGGATCAGTCAGCAGGGCCATGTTGTTTGTAGTGGGATTAGAAAGCGCAGTTAATCATAGACAATACTAACCAATCGTATGAAAGAATAGTACTCAATTGGCAATTGTGGTGCTTTCTGACAACAACTGCTTTGTAGGATGTTTATATGTGGTGTCAAAGCCAAAATGCTATCAGCTCTCCGGAGAATCGGAGGATTGTCTGTGATCACCGATGGGTAGACTTTGGTGTCTGGTCATGGCTGCGCGATTGTCTGAAAGAATATTCGACTGATGATCGATGGTCCTTTATGCTGCGTTTGTACAACGTATAGCTGCGTACGTAGCGGCGTAGTATATGTTTCTTTTACTTCCATCCTAACATACCGGTAGTACAATGGAGAATCAGCTGATTGACAGAGACGTACGGGCCGTCATGAATTGAATAGAAAACAACAGCCCCATACTTCAAATGCGGGGATGTAGGAATGCAAAAGATAGTTATATCAGTAAATGAGCTAATTCTGTCCATTGTTTTTCGCTCATTATGGATAGTTTAGATGAAAGAGCAATGTTGTAACGGCATAAACCCTGAGAGAGGGATATAACGAGAGCTAGATTGCTGAATTACTCGAAATACGATGCACAGAAGAAGGGGGCGAAATAGGAGGCTTTTCGTGAAGTACGCATGAAAAGAGCCATAATTCCGGGGTTATCGTGGATATGCAAATCAATACAGGCGAAGGGTAAAATGGCACCAACATCCCGGATTCAAAAGACGGTGTAACGTCGGGTTGGTTACCCTCTGCCCCAGTTGGATAGTGACACGAATCAAGATGTGAGGAGGCGGGGAGGTGTTCATTTCCGGTGATAGCGTATCTGAATTGACATTTATGGGAAAGGGCGGGAACGTGGTGGGTCATGGGACACGATGGGCAGTGAGGGGGCGGTGTGTTTTGACAGCGAGGCGCTGCGGCGGGAGGCGGGTTTAACCATTCAAGGAAAGACGTCGGTTGGAGAGAAGGAGATGGTGAGAAAACCGCGCAGAGCGGCGTTGATATGTCAGCCTGTCAGTTGATAGGCACCGAAAGTGATGATGCGATATGACTCGGTCTGGGAATCCATAGATCTTGTTTTTCAATTTTTCTTCATTTTTAAAATCTTTTTTCTGAAATTTTTCTAACATTTTTAAGAAATTTAAAAGTAAATAAAATATATTTCAAAAGGTAGAGATAAGAAGATAGGGAAAATGATTTTTTTGAGGAGAAGGAGCGGGAAGGAATTACGGGGCCAAGATTAGTCACGAGATGCCGGCATTACGCGGCTTGTGAAAAAAATGCTGTGCTGTTTGGGTATAAAGAGAGCCCGAGTCATGTTTCGTTGACTTGGTATCTCTTTCTTCCCCAACCACCACCTCCCCACAAACACATCGACTCTTGTGCATCCAGAGTCATCCAGTCCTGTAAGGCAATTGTGAGTCAGAAGTTTACAATTATTGGTTGTTGCGAATATCGGCCTACTTGCGCCTTGTTGCACATACAGCGAAATCAAACATCGCTATATTTTCATTTTCAAACATTTATTATCAAATGGCCACTTCATCAAAGGATGGTGTTATCGCCGGCAGCCCAATCCTGGAGCGTGCTGAGCCAGTTTCTACTGCTTCCAATGTCGCAACATCGTCCGAGCAACAACCCTCGTCGATTAATGCCTCTTTCGTGAACAAGGAACTGATCTCGCCCAACTCTAGAATTTCGAGGTTACCGACTACATCCACGGTGCCCTCCCACGCATCATTTAAACCCGTCTCGACAACTACCGTCGCAATTCCCCATCAACGAGAAACTATCAACACATCAGGATCAGGTCAAGATGTTCACCTCTTTGTGAATAACCAGACCACTGCGTCAAACTCGGTACCGCGCTCTACGGCCACTTCGTCATCACTTGAAACAAGAGTTTCGAGTTATCCTCAACCCATTACCCAACATGATTTAAATCATCCAATTCGTCGTCCTAGGACGTCTAAAGTTTTCCAATCTACTACAGATTTGGCAGCCCAATATGGAATTCCTCAGGTTCTTCCACCAGCCCCGCGCTTAAACCAACCATTATCATCGTCATCAACAACCACTGCGTCTTTGTCAAACACAAACAACAACACGTTTAGCGACTTCACAAAACTGTTTTCCGACTACCAGTCCATGCTCCAGACTCCAACGTCGAACATGGTCGCTCAAGATACGCCGGCGGCGGCTCCGCAGCCCTCACAGGCTGTGCCCGCTCAGACCGGTGCCGCTTCGACGCTCGGCTTCTCAGGTATGCAGAACACTGCCTCTTTCCAGAATGACTCGGAAAGACTTATCATGGTCCACTTTACCCCTACAGGCGGCGTCTACGATAGCTCTCCCTTCATGGATTTCCCTCCCCATCTCACTCCAGACCTCGACAACTCTCCCCTCGATGATACTCTCATCGCTGACTACCTCAACACCCCACTCATCGCCGACGACGACATGTTGACATCTCCGTCCATGGAGTATGGTGACTTCCCGCTATTTGGGGGTGTTGACATCCTCGACAACGTCAACGCTAAGGAACAAGAGGCACAATCGGTTGCGCAAGAACTGCTGAATCAACTTGATATGGCCAGCCTCCAAGTCATCTCGCCATTCACTCCCATGCTTGACTCGTTCCCACAATTTTCTCCTTATAATGCACCTCTCCAGTCCTTCTCCGCTCCAGCTCATGTCCCCCTCCCCACCGTCCCCACCACCACAACGGCATCTGCAGAATCATCAACCACAACGACCTCAACTCGTCGTCGTTCGCAGGCCACAGGCATCCGCAAGGGCATCACCCCAGACGCACTCCTCGACGAGGAAGCACCAACACAGCCCCGCAAGTACACAACTCCGTCCACTACCTCACGCAAGGAGGTGCCGGCTGTCTTTGCTCGTAAACGCGCTCGCTCTACTGCCTTCGGTGATGAGGAGGATGAGTTGTCGTCTCCAAGCGCGATGCCTCTCAACCCCACCGAGAAGGACCTCATCGAGATGAAGAGGAGACAGAACACTGTCGCAGCGAGGAGATCAAGAAAGAGGAAGCTTGAGCAACTGTTGTCGCTGGAGACCCGAGTGCAAGAGTTGGAGAAAGAGAGGGACATGTGGAAGAGTCGTGCTGAGACGTATAGTGGGATGCTGAATACGATGGGGCACAACGTCCCCGGCGGGGATTTCTGAACGGGTTCAACCTAGTTTCCCGTTCTTGTTTTGTGTGTTTCCTTCTATCTCATCATCATTATCATCATCTTCCATTGCTCGTCGTTCTGCTCTCATTGTATAATAGGCTAGACTATGAAAAGTTAATCCCTATGTTTCATTTTTTTTCTTATGATCGTTTTCTATTTTATTCCTTTATGTTGTCCTTGGCATACCCCACACCTCTATCCCTTTCGCCTCCCCTCAAAAACACTTGTATGCAATTTCGGACCTAGCTTTCGTCATCATCACTCCCCACCCTACCCGTTTCGTTTCGTTTTCTATTATGTAGACCAAGACGACCTGCCGTATTTTTTTCAAGAGGCGATCTTTGTGTCCTTTTTTTCTACTTTTGCTTATATCTACAGTCTCGTACAAGTCCCCAATCTCCCTTTCTTGATACTCTCTATCCCGTACATCTCCCAAGCCTTGTATCGTTGCGTCCTATATACGCCCAACAATTGATCATTTAGTTAGTGGTCGGTCATCGTATGCCGACCATGTAAAAAAATTATTGGTGTGAATCTCAGTGAAGTTTGAACTGCAGCTGGTCGTTATTCATGAGAGATTTGAAGGCAGTGATGCAGCCGTGACTTTGACGGGATAGGTGTTGTGCGCAGTGATGAGCAGATGAGGCGTTGAAATCAGCACAGCCACACTCAAACCTTTGTGCATGACCAACATGTTTTCATGCTTGTTCGTTCTGTGCTTAAGTCTGGGCTTTTAGAAATCTCTAGGTCATGTTTCTAACTGCTTTAGACTGCTTTTTTCTTGATCGTATGCATACCTTTGTATTTGCATGTTGTTGCTCGGAGCCCTTGTCGCGATGCAGGACTTGACGTCGGTTTAAGGAGGTTTAGGGAAGCTCGCCCTGTGGATGGATTTATTATGTCTTGCTCTCAACAGAGCGCCTCCTTCTGGACATGTGGTAGGTGTTTTTTGTTGGCTTGATTCAGCGATATCTTATTGGGATTTGGATAGATAGGAAAACACGAGGGTCGACTCGGAGTCGCGTCTGGATTGTGATGGGCCAGATGTTTACTAGCTTGCTCGTGCTGTGCTGGCGTCTCTATGCTATAACCTATAAATGTTTTGGCTGCGGTTCTGGCTGGATTAGTCGTGGTCGTCTCTTTTTTTTACTTTGTGGTGCGCATGTCAATTTTACTCATTTACTCGGCCAAGTCCATGCTCAGCCACTTCTAGGAAATGCTACTACACGCGCTTATGTAGAACGCAAGTCCGTGCTTCCTGATTTTTGAACTTGCTTTCCCAGAGGTAGTCGAAACTCGATTTTGGTCACTATGCAGTGATTTCTTCCATTGGCATATTATTTTTCGCGAGATTCTTTGAGGACGATGGCGTTTGGTCCCTTCGCACCTTTAGATTTCTTTGACGCTATTGGGTTGTTTCTTATTATTCCGGTGTGTAGTTCTTGACCTGTTAGCCAACAACGAAATGATAGAGGCAATTTGGCTAAAACAATATTTTTTCGTTTCTTTGTAGCTTTGCACTACTTAAAACGAACAGGACCACTATTGCTCCCCTATCTTTCAACGACAGCAGGTTGATCACCGAGCGACAACTTGGACACGGAGGACATCACTATTTGGCCATGGTCTTCGCTTTCCAAAACTAAACAAATGCCAAATACTGCGTTCCGAGTGAACTGCGCTATGACAGCCCATCGACAGCTTGGATGAGGGACTGTCCCCTACCGCAATCGATCATGTCAACTTTCATATATAGCGTGGCAGTGTGACTGTTGATGATAAAACCCACCCTGCTTTTATCTCTGTCCGTTTCCACCATTATTCCCTCCTGTGGGCTTTGCTTCGTCTCATAACCATTCACGATGAGTAGCACGGCCAGAATAGGGCCAGCTTGGAATCTTCAGCCTCTTACGGGTCGTTCCCCTGTACAAGAAGGTTAGCGGGCCTTGCTTATCATCCAGAAGTCGCTGAACACCCCCACTAGATTCAACAACTATTATTCAGCCATCTGCTCTGGCTACTGGCATAATTTATGGCATGATGGGTGCTAATGCCAGAATGATGTTCCATGGTGGGAATCCAACGTTTCAGCAACACTTTGAAATATTTCAATCAGAGGGTACGAAGATTGTCACTTTTGTGAGAAGCCTTTGAGAGCTTGTCGACTAATGCTGCTGTTTATGTTTAGAAATTAGAACTCTGTACCAGTATACCGCTCCAGCAGCGGCATACAACGCCAAGGACCGATATGACCCCCCAAAATGCCATCCCAACACGAGAACTGGGCTTTTAGACATGACCCGGGAGTGGGCCAATGGCGATCGCGCACGCGTTATGTGGCTCTATGGGTCCGCCGGGGCGGGCAAGTCTGCCATTGCGCAAACTATGTCAGAAGAGCTCAGAGCAGGGTCAAAGCTAGCTGCTTCATTTTTCTTCTCTAGAACGGCGCCTGCGGAGAGTCATCGTGGGCACGAGGCACGATTCGTAGTGACAATCGCGTACCAGCTCAGCGAGGTTATACAAGGCCTACGTAGACACGTTGAACGTGCTGTCGTCAATAGGCCGTCTGTGTTTGATCTCACCCTCCGCGAGCAAACGATGACGCTCATCATAGAACCCTTGAAGCTGCTCTGCCATGATAACTGCACCAGAAACATCCCGCCCATCTTTCCCAGAATAATTGTTGTTGACGGCTTGGACGAATGCAAAGACGAGACAGGGCAGAAGCAAGTTCTGGAAATCATCGAGATGCTTGTTGGGGACTGGGACGGCGTCCCGCCATTTTCCGTTTTTTTGGCGAGTCGCCCCGAACTAGCCATCCAATGCTGGTTCACTGCCACCTACCATGCACACCCCGATCTGGTGGAGAGTGTATCTCTACTGGACCATTGCGACAGCGACCGTGACATCAAGGCGTTTGTTACAGCTGAGGTGGTTGATATCAAAGATTTTCACCCGTTCAAACATCAACTCCCTCCCGGCTGGCCATTGACCCAGCTGATAGACGACATCGTGCACCGCGCCTCTGGGCAATTCATCTATGCATCCACGGTCATGAAATACGTCCGCGACCCACGCCACTACCCTCATCTGAGGCTTGACTACATTCTGAAGAATACCATCCCTGGATCTGACCAGCCATATGCAGAGTTGAATGCACTCTATCTTCACATTCTGCGAAGCTCCCGTTATCCGCAAGACGTTCTGCGAGTACTCGCTTTCCATATTTTTTCAGTTTCGTTTGTTGCGGAGATTCCGTCAAACCCAATTCATGGCATTTTTGCAACAATTTCTGATGCTTCCTTGTCCTGTGGATGTGCTCTTGATAGATCTGCAGTCGATTATGCGCCTTAATCACGGCATAGGTCATCGCGATCGTCATGAAGCGGAAAATAGCACGAGTCTTGTAACACCAACCCCTGCCGCATTTTATCATGCATCTCTGTCTGAATTCCTTTTGGATCGTCGGCGGGCTGCAGAGTTCTATATACACACACAAAGTGATGATCGTGACTTTTATGAATTGCTTTTGGAAGATATCACTGGTCAGTTTGTTTACCCTTCCTTGGACGATGAATTCCTGATGGATACATATTTTATGTGCAGCTTTGTCACTCCCTTCTAGAAAACCAACAGACGCTGAATATGTGGCAACTTCATTTGCCCTTTTGTTACAGACACAGACCGTGCGTAGCACACTGCAAGGAGACAGAGCAGCTGCAGAACTTACGAAATTGGACACCCAGCATCCACAATTGCTGCTTAACATTCTGGAAATCCTCCGACCGAGGCTCATGGCTTCCGACGGCATCGATTTCTTTGACTCGCTAGGCCCGACATTGGTGAAACTCTTCCTGGATGCATTACAGAGAGAGGTTTTGGCTAGCCATCGCCAGCTTATATCGGCGAACCTTCCAATGGGTTTGTTTGGCTTGTTCTTTGACTCACTCCAGTTTGGCTTCGAGTTACCCGTCTCCAAGAGTCTACCAGATGACCCTAGTGTCGACGTTCTCGTAACGTGGTATATGCATACTTGCTGCAAAAGGGACGGAGGGGGTGATCTGTGGGATTTCTTTGCTGGCCACCCTTCCTATTCCCTTTCACGCATGCGATGGGTTTATGGCTCACAGTCTTTATTCTGCCAAGATTGGGGTTGCATAAATGGACTGAGCGATGCTGGGCTATCTGACGGCTTCATAGTGGCCAGCTCAAAAGCAGTTATATTCTATATTCGACATATTGCGTCGTTGTATGTGCATCCCATTTTCACTGCAAGAATTGCATCATAGTCTCACACAGTGCATAATCATAGATTCAGTCCTTGGACAGATCCTTCCAAACCACAGGAAATCCGAGATGCTTTGGACCACATCAGGCTTAAAACAACTGCAGATTGGCGGGTCAGGACGGTACTTCAACTCTTGGTCAACATTCAACCCTTCCTGTGGCTCCATTGTCCGCTCTCTGCCGACATTGTGCTGGCGCTAGAACATCTCTCAGCTCTCCTATCGTTACCATCTGGCCGCTCAAATATTGAACAGCCAGTTGTCCTCGATTTTCCCGATCTTGCATCTGACGAGTTGTTAAATTCATTCGCAACTGATTTATCTGCAGCCACACTACCTCGCTGGTTTTTCCGCCCTTTTGTTCCTGACGGAGCGTCGGGAGTAACCGAAAACCTGGGTTTGCTTCATGACTATATACGCGTACGTTTTCCTACCTCTGGCCTAGATCAGATATTGGTATTAATTTACCTCCTTACACCCCAGCTCTTTCACAAATATCGCAGCGCGTGTGATTCCGACCCTGCATTTACTATTCCAGACGTTAGCACAAGAAAAGCCTGTAACGTGGTGTACGACGTATTGGGCCTTGATCAGACCCTGGAGGATTGGTCGTACCGGCACAGAATCCATGACATTGTCCATGCAGCTATCGTTCATCGCGCAGATGTATGTTGGTATCTATCTCTGAAGTATGGATTCTAACCACACTGTGCCAGGAGGGCTTAACTTATGTCCAAGATAGTGTACCCCTTGAAATTCAGGATGACGCTTATAGGTCACCGCTCGTCAGACTCGAAGGTATGTGTAATATCGATCATGTAGAAAAAGAATCGGATTAAAAACACACTAAAAATACAGAATATACGGGCTTTAATCGTCTATACAACGTCCCTTATTTATACAGTGTCGCAAACAATAACAGTTAGTTTTTGCTGGAAGCAGTTGTGCCAGCCTGGGCAAAGTGAAAATCAGCACTCATTAATCAACGCCACATGCAACTTTGGAACTTACCAGCTTCTCCTCCCCACGTCGCAGCATCTCTTCGTTGGAGGTGACTTTTCCCGCCATTTTCTCCGCTCCGCCTTCAACGGATATCAGTGACAGAATGGGGTCAATAATCAGCACGACCACTCACCAATGACTTTGTCCGTCATGGAAGGGCCCTTTGCGCCGGCTCCAGCCACACCTGTGGCACCTGCCCCACCGCCTGCTACTCCGCTGGACAGACCGGTGGTGGAACCCATGGGGACTCCATGTCCCATACCAGTGGCAGTGGCAGCCATTCCAGTCGTCCCCATACCAGATGTTCCCATCCCCATCTTGCCAGTATGACCCGTACTCATTCCCGTCTTGTCTGCAGTCGTCCCCATTCCCGAGGTATCATGACCAAACTTTTCTCCAGGTGCTATCCCACGATGCACACGAGTTTCGTGCTCGATGACGGTTTCACCTGGTCGGAGATGCATGTATGAAGGTCCCTCATGGGTGACCGTGGTCGCGTCTTGCCCCAAGTCGGTGGCTGGAGAACCACTGGCTGGCATGTCAGTACCGGACATGGTATTCGCACCCGTGGCTGAAGCATTATTAGCAACGAGGAAATACTAATGACAGAGGATGAAACTTACTTTTACCCATTCCACTAGTGCCAGAAGTCGTGGTCGTCGTTTCGCCAGTAGAATCAATTTGGCGGGCACGCTCTGTACGGAAAACGTCAGTTCTTACTTGGGTTTATTCTATTGAGTGGCTCACCGTCGACCATATGGCACATTGTGCAATGCTTCTTGTCTGTAACATTTTCGTGGTGATGAGAGTGGTCATGGTGGCTCGTATGGTGGCCATGGTGGCCAGATAAGCCAGACGTATGGGTGCTCATGCCGGTGCCTGTCGCAGAACCAGAAGTGGGTATGCCTGAGCCCATCGTGCCTTGATGATAGTAGGGTTCGGCGTGAATGCCCCTGCCGGAGTTTGGTCCAGTCGCTGTGGTAGCACTGTGTAACTCGGAGCCTAATCCAGGCATGCCACCTGTCGCGCTTGAAGCAGAGGTATTAAGACGAGAAGGATCATAGTAACCACTTCCAGCTGGCTGTCCATACGGACGATTGGTTGTAGCATTGATCTGCTCAGACCCAAGTTGCGAGTGTGTTGTCCCAGAACCCATTCCTGCCTGGGTCATACGTGGGTCCATGCCTGAGGAACGCCCATAGCTTTCACTATTGGTCGTGTCGACTCCTCGCGCATCGCTGAAAGTGTTGCTTCCACCGTAGCCGTCGTGGGTGTTGTCACGAGTGCCTACGTGGTCTCCTATGATATTCTGGGCATAAGTATGTAGCATATCACCAAGACGAACCAAACGTACCTGCACCACTGGTGAGACTGCTGCCCATCGCACCGCGGTAGGGGTGATTGTTGGAGGACATGTTGGTTTATAGAATGGGTAAGGTCTGGATATCAATACCGAGGCAAGGGGAAAGAACTGAAGCACAAACATTATGGGTCGCTTCTTTATATGTGTGGTGGATATGTCTCAAACCTTGGAGCGCATGTTTTGAATTGAACTGCGAATCTGTGCAATGTCTGAATTGTGGTTGTACTCCTCTTTACCGTTTGAAGGAGAATAAAAGCATCTTTTTGGCCGAAGATTATTGAGGGGAATTATATAGCACGTCTTCGTCCATTGCACTTTGGTGCCTTTGACGCTCGAGGACAACTTGGGAATCTTGATCTAAGCTGGGAGAGATAGGGGCTTTCCTAACCACATTAGGACATCATCGGAGCTTGCCGAGATTTCTGCGGTGGCTCAAGGACGCACTCGACGTTCTGCTCAAGTTGCCCTTCCAACTTTTTCACTGTCGGATCATGGAAAGACACCCTTCAGTCCGTCTTGTTAGCCTTATAAGTGGTATCTTGTCGCTCAAAGGCGTCTAGTATCCCGTGCTAGCTCCTTACATTGTCAAATATCCGCGAGCTGCGGGTAGTTTGTTCCAGGCGTACAACGACATCGTTTATGGTGAGCAAATCACTCGTCAAATGAAAAGATTATTTCTAACTCCTTGATAGCTCAGGAGTGGACTGATGTAATGCTAATTGATCTAGAGTCCTGTGGACGAGCAGCAATATCGGGAAAGAAACGCGATACAGTGAGTCTGGCTTGACTTTGGGTAGTTGCTTCTGGGTCCTAACAGGCGAGATAAAGGATAAAACGCTCTATGTCGTTCCATGCTCATTGCAAGAAAGTCTATCCTTTGGATGGTAGGCTTATTTTTTATCACTCAAACGTGAATTTTCCCACCAAAACTTGCTGAAATCTAGGGTTCAAAGCGCGTTCACTGAGCTCTTTCCATCGTTTGAACAGCGCTCGTTAGAGGAGATTCCCTTCCTTTATCTTGGAATAACCTCCTCGGACTCATCTCTAGTCTATTACAAGCTTAGCCAAGGAATCGTCAAACCATCAGTCTAGGTGTACCCGATACCCTCGCTCACCCAGGCTTAATCGATCAATATCCTGCTTAATTATGCATTACTTACTACCTGTTGCAGCACTCCGCACATCCACATACATATTCACGACTCTTATGTTGCAGTTTTTTTTCGCAGATAAGCAATGAATGAGTTCCGTGTTTATAACCATAATTATTCTCATATGCGGATTGGATGATACACTAAAAACACGCCGAGAACTAGCTCCATCTTCTGATCGTCTACTCTCAGTCTGTTGCAGCCTCGCAGCACATTTCGCATGGGCAACCTAAGTATGGAAAATTGAATGATCAGCGAACGTCAGCCTTTGCCTGGTGCAATACACTTACAGATGATGTCGGCGCAGCATTCACAGCAACCCTGTTACGCAACGTCAGTCAGAGGTGAGCACTCTCATGCTAAATTTATGTTACCTCGCAACATTCTAACAAAGTATGTTAGCAGCAGTTCGAGCTCAATGTAACAAGCAACACGCTTACCGAAGCACAAGAAGCATCCCACCATGCCCAAAAAGCAGTCCTGCAAAGGTTATCCGTTCATTTCTCTCATAAAATGGTTGCATTGGGCTCGTTCAATCGCACCTTGCCAGCTCCTCCTCCGCGAATTCTGGACGCCTTCTGGTGCTTTCCGTGTTCACAGTGCTGGTGTTGACTCGAGTTTCCTTCAGGGGCGTTCATCACACCTAAATACGAGAAAACGTTGGTGAGCATGGTGTCCACTGGGCATGCCCTGGAAGTACTGGAGGCTCATGTTGGTGTTTTCAACGTACTCATTTGTGTGGCAGCCTGAGGCTGAGTAGTCGTTGATTTGGCAGCAGCAGGCATTTTCGTAGTGCAAGATGGACGAGGGAGAAAGGCGAAAGCTTTGTTGATCAGGGGAGAGGAGGCGAAAGTGGAGAGTTGGGTGGGTACAAGGTGTCGTCTGTTTTATATGGAATCAGCCTGCTTAGCGTGTGGCGATTACTTGCCGCTACAGAATTCAACCCCCTGCCCTCCCTTAGACTCCGTTTGCCCATGAAAAGCCACCAACACATGGCATCTATTTTTAGATGCCGTGCTAAATTTATCTCATGGTGATGATGGAGATGGAGTACATTATTCTGGTTTTTGACTTCATGCAGTGCCACCGCCCTGCATGGTGGGTGAGCACAACAACCTAACTATAGAAGAGGAAATAGGCGATTTATCCTACACCCAAACCAGGTCCCAGTTGCTAGAACTGATGCACGTCTGCAGTTCAACCACAATGCAGCGAAATTCACTCATGAAGGCTGCCTGAGAAAGACAAGGGGGCAATCGGAATTTGATGAACCAACAGTTTGTCCGAAAGACATACATGCTGCATTGATGAGAAAATTTGTCGGTAAAGCCGCTTCACTCGAGGTGGACATTTTCAAATTCAAACAGGGCGACTTGATTTTGAATATACTTGGGTGAGAGAAGCTTTCATATGGGAGTTAGACGCGGGAGAAGAGGGTCTCCCAAGCTGTGCCAAGCTCTGCGCATTGACAATGAATGGTTTAATATCTTTTCTCTCTCATGGAAAGTGACCAGTCAGAGGAGTATCAAAGGTGGGTTCTATTTATATTCCCACTGCGACCCACTCCAATTCGGCTTCTTGACGTTGCACAGTTGAGTGTTAACAACAGACCTCACACGGCAACCTACATGCGTTCATTATGAAGCGCGATTCAGTCATCAGAAATACTTCAGCAAGAGGACTTGGAAAGAAATACAATACGCACAGATACAGCCCCAGAAGCATGCACAGCATGACTATTGCACATTTGGTGGGATGAAATAAAGATAGGAATCAGTCGAAATTTGACACCCGTTGAGAGTTGAGATAAACATGGGGATAGTAGGGTTTATTTTGGAAGCAGAAAAACAAGGTTGTTGGCCTACCTCACAGCATTCTGGACGTAATTTTAGACGCATGATGGGCGCGAGTGAGCGCGAACGGATAGTGATAAGATTAGCTCGAAGCTTGAAATGGGCGGGAAATCATCTCCGAGGATGATAATGCACAAGGTTATCACTCACCAAAGCATAAGAACATACTCATCCACGAGATACAACAGGTCTGGGGGCGTTCGTTATAGTACCTAATAAGACCCATGAAAAGCAAAGAAATGGTTGGATACATACCATTTTCCATCCCCCACCACGAATGCGGCTGGGTGTATAACTTTGAGATAGGGGCTCTCTACTTTCGTGACCGGTGCTATGATGGACTCCGAGTTCAGGATCGCCTAAAGCACCAGAGCACGTTGCTAATGCGCAGACCAAATTGCAAGTTTTTTTCAGTGATTAATACGGCAGATCCGAGGCTCAGTTTTGTTCAAAACGAAGAAGAAATGCCGACTTACTCATCTGAAGAGATCGCTGTGGCTGCTTGTCGTTGGTGTTAATGTTCGAAGACTCCAGAGCTGCTCCGTCGGCGCTTGGTCGCGACATTACTGCGAGTGTATATGTACTATAAACACTAGCGGTGCATGTACCTGTTTTTTCTTGAGCGACCTTTATATCCTCCCGCACTCAGTTCGGATGGTTATCCCATGTCACTGCGGACGTGCAACGTGCAAAGTTCGGTGAGACGTTACGGGGTTTATGTCGATCTCGAGACGCCTGCGCAGAAGGGCAGGGGTGGCCGTGGGATATAGTCTAGGTAGAAACAACACTTTCAGTAGCAAATAAAAAAACAATCTGATAAAACAGAGGAATTAAGTCGTCGCTCGAAGGTCAGAAACAATCTTATGCGGAAGTGAGTTTCACCAAGCAGCTGATGGCACAGCCTTAGACGCTCTTCCTTCAAGATCTCGAAACATTTGATATCGACAAGATTACAATCAATACTACTACAGAAAAGATACAGAAAATTACGAGAGCTTTTACAGAGCTAAAAGATGTAGACGCTAAAAGTACAAAAACGAAGAAAATAAGTTACACAAAGTCCCGAATCAAAGGTCCTCTATAATTTACATTTAGATTGTCTATGTCATGAAATTCGTGTTTCGTATTCTCCTGGAATGATAGCGTAATAGTTAAGAATCAGGTGCCAAGGCATCCAGTGCCAGAAGAAATCGACGGTGGGCAAGCCTATCTGTTGAAGGCACCAAGGAAGTGTTTTGGGACCAATGAATGGCAAACGCGCAGCGTCTGCCTCCGGTGCGGTGCACCCCGAGCCAGCTTTCCGTTAGCCAGAAAGGGAGTGCACCAGAAAGGTGAAGCACCTCTCTAAACCCTTAGCTCTCCGTGGAAATGATCTCTTAGACCCTCCACAATACTCTCCCTCACCGATGCGATACTCTCTAACGCAGCCATCGTGCACCCCAAAGGCATAACATGAGGCTCGTACATCCTCTTTTTCAACACAATCATCGTCGCACGTAGCCTTCCTAACACATCCGCACTTGCATGGCGTTGTGTTGGGATCGAGCTCGTCGCCGACGTCCACATCTCCCTCCACGACTGCAAGCACCTCGCGTGGTCTGCACAACCATCAGGTGAGAAATTGGGAGCGGAGACGCGTAGACCTTCCCAGAGTCTGACGAGGGAGTGATGAGCAGCCATGAGCTCCTCGCACGTTTTCTCGTCCATATCTTCAGGGAACTGAGGTTCCGATGGGCCGGCACCCCGCCAGACGGTCCATTTTTCGTGACGCTCGTATTTGAGCAACTCCTTGTAGTAGGCGATGCCCTGGAGCACGGGAATGTTACGGGCTTTGGCGACGGCGAGGATGGGTTTGCAGTCGATGGTGGCCCAGAGCATGCGGGGGATGAGGCGATGGATAATGGCACTGAGGAGCTCCTCATCGTCTACCAGTGAAGCCGTCTCGAGAGCGCGAGCGCAGAGTTCTGGTGCTTCGTGGCGTAAGAAACCCGTTGGACTCTGTGCCAGCACAGAAAGTCGTTTAATTGCCCATATTTCGTAGGATGTGATGCAATACTTGTTAGCCAGACGCGCGATGTTGAGAAGACGATCGATGGTTGGAGGAGCATAATTTTCAGCGAGAAGCAGCTGCGCGGGTCTAGAAAATAACCAGTCGTGAGTATGAAAGAGCCTAAAAGAAACCATGAGGAGAATCGTACGTGGCATAGAGCACCCACAGCAAATCACGGAACTGCTCGGCCGTGTCTGACAGGGTAATAGGCCACTCGTCACAGAGACCTTCACTAGACCCTTGAATACACGGTAGACTCAGCAAGTCACTAAATGTTGATGGTTCCCGCAGCAGATAACACTTGTGCACCTATGATACCATAGCAAAAATGGCTCAGCGCTCCATTGAAGACAAGACTAAAGACGGAGCTGTCTACCTTGAATAACGTGTTCTCGACCCGAAATATGCAAAATCCGCTGTCAAATTCTTCTTTATAATATTCATCATCGTGAGTCAGCCCTGATACGGGGATGTGGGGTAAATTGACATCTATGAGATCCAGAGGATTCGGGCGGGGGCGGCGCTTCTCTGACTCGTCCAGGTTGGAAATCTGAGGCGAAGGCCTTGACCCATGATGAAATAATCGCTTAATTCCCTTCAGGAGCATCTTTGAAAGGGTATGGCATTTTTGTGGTGGATGAAAGATATATAGATTGACCATTTTGAGAGTGTGTGGGGTGCGAGAAAGCGGAAAAGACGGGGGTATGGATGGGAGTTACAGTTTAACTGTCAGAGGAGAGCTACGGTCGGTGAAGAGGGAAGGAAATGGATGGAGGAGGAAGGGTGAATAGGCATTACGATTTGCGCTTCAGCAGTAAATGAAGTGGACATGAAGCAGCCACGTGTAATGTTTGTTTCACAACCTCGCCTTCGGTCTGCGTGTCGATTATCGATGTGAGCACAATTCAAATCCGTTTTAGCTTATGATGCCTTTGATTGGGTGAGAATTCATAATCTTTTTGGCTATTCTCCTGAATGGATGAATGACATGATAATGTCGTACGGATACCTCGCCCGCCAGTAAGACGACGATTTACCCATAAGGAACCTAGAAACCTGAAAGGATTGACCAATCCATGTTAGCGATTATTAAAATTCCTTTGATTAAGCCTTACTGAAGCATTTTAGTACGTAGTTTTTGTGGCGAATGAGAAGGCCCGGACCCTGTAAACATGGGATCGAAGACGTCTGTCTGCTGTCAGGTGTGCCATTGTGAATATTGATGTTGAGTTCAGAGTGGCGGACTGTGCATAGCGCCAGGTTGTTGGCGCGGTGATTGCCACAAGCGTTGATCCGACGCACTCACCCCGACTCGGCACCGAAGACAGGGATAAGATAAAGGATAAATATCACGACAAGAGGCAAGATAAGGATCAAATATGTATATGTAGGAGATACTCGATGCTCTATGTATGTATGACTTTTATGTTCTATTTATTCTGGATGAGCCAACTTGCAACATGTCTTCAGGCTGAATGAATGGTCTTTCACTGGGCATCAACGACAACTAGTCCCGAGAATCGAATAACCCTCAATGACCTGCGTGGTCCCCAGCTTTTGGGAGATTGAATAAAGCTTCGTAATTTTTCTCTTTCAGATAACGTTCCGCCTGCTCGAACCCTATCTCATCGATGTAATGACGATGCTTGACGCCGTCATCCGTAGTGAACCCAATAACATTCGGTTTTACGCAATTGCCTTTCGTTCCTTTATTCGACGATCGACGACGGAGGGCATGAGATCGAATGTTCGGACGTCTTCCGGATGACGACGATTCGTGTAATGAAGTATGCCTATCATGGATGGGTACACCTTAAAAGTTCGGAGAAATTATTCAGTTGCCATCAGTATCATCGAGGCTCGGAGAAACAAAAGTGCCTCGCTCACATATTGGATCGCTTACTGATAAATGTTCAGACCTTGAGGGAAAGTCGCGGGCTGTAATACCATGAGTGGTCCCCGAACCATCTGACGTCAAGGGCATATCTTGACAAGCAGTCCACTTATAAGTGGGAGGGTACGCGCAACAAGCACCCTCTGCAACGTTGTAGCAGCATGCCATAATTTCATCGCAACTGGAGGTGTTGTAAGCACACAAATTGAGGGCTCCGACTGCAGCGAGCTGTGCTGGGAGAAACATAGTGAAAGCGACAATTGTTGTGCGGATCATTGTTTAAAGGAGTTGGGAACGCTTGTGGAATCGAGGTGTAGTGAAGAAATTCAAACCTGTTCTGTTGTTCTTTTAAGAGTTAACCGGAACTGTCAGAAGGTCTTCGAGTTCGCGATACTAACCTTCGTCTGCGTCCAATATTATAATCAGTCGCCGCGCACTTGATGCACACCGCCGCGGTAGATAGCCAATTGTCAGTGCCACATTGTGCTATTCGCCACGCTACTACAAGACCATAGGAAATTATTGTCTTTATTTAAGTTGTCCGAGAGTACTATACTGTCCTTGTTATGATAATCAACACGTTCAAGCACAAAAGTCCGCAGGATCCACACCGCGATCGCCGTATGTCCATCACTAAACGACTATACAACTAGCACAGTCACATTATTCAGCTCTAAAGTAGGAGATGGTCCAGCCTATTATGCGCCATTAGGATGTATAACATGTAGACACTCTGATAGACCTACCCCAATTAAGTGGAAGCGCGCCGTCGCAAGCTGAGCCTTTCCAGTAGGGAATTCCGCCGGCACTGTGACGGTAAAGTTCTGATAGGGACGTCCCGGCTGCTCGTGGAACTGTGGGTTGTAGTGTCCGTTAAAGAGTATAGTGCCGAGCTGGGACTGTGGCGATGGGCAGGTTGTGGTGGTACCATCAAAGGATTGACATGTTACAAGACCGATGATTAGACCGCCTTCGGTCGAACCTTGTAAGCTGTTCTGGTGACGAGAGAAGAAGGATAAGTGAGATATTAGGCTAGAGTTGTACGCTAGTTAATGTTTACTTACAGGCCTGACAACCTGGACTGTGAACTTCTTTCCTCTGGTTAGTTTAGATCCGTCAAGAGGCAGACCAATGAATGACCGTTGAGCCCATGCGGAGAAAACGAAGGAAAGGAACAGCAGGAATGAGAACAGGAGCTTCATGACGGAGATCGTTGGAATCACAGAAGGAGCACAATCAAAAAGCGTCGAATATTTGCGGCAGGAATTGCTTTTATACGATCCGACAGAATTGGAGCGAAACAAATAAAGGGGATGGGGCGCGTGCCGCATGATATGAATCATTGACATGTCTCAGGAAACTTGATGGCAGATTATAGACTAACCTTAAAAGAGGCGGCTTCAAAGTGGAGCATTCCCTGCTCTCTATGAAAGCCTCGAGGCGTGATAATGGTCTCGCTCTCACATCCGCCCTAGACAACAATCTCAAATCCGCATTCAATGACTGACGGTGTGTGAGTTCAATAGGATCGGAATTTATAACCTTCAGCACCTCTGCGGCTCTGTTTACATGTTGCATGATACTTGAATGTTGGACAGGAGATTCCTACCATTATGTGCATACTCGATACTTACAAGCATGTCTCTCCTACGAGGAAATGTCATCCAAGTCGAACTATCGAAGCGCGATGAGCCTACGGTTGATCCGTTGGGGTTCTTTCCAACGACTGACATCATCCCACCACTCCCCTTGCTTCCCATCTATTTTTAGAGTCTTGTGCGGGGCTTATTACTTTATCGCATGTGCTTGAGGATACGATGATGTAGAGACCATGGGGTGGCAAATGTTATTCAATACATCTTTATGGTGCTTCGATGAGGTGAAAGCGCTAGCCCAGACACCTTGGCATCAAACGAGGATTGATCATCATGATGATACTGTCTAGGTGTCCACCTTTACGAATTGTTTTACGAAAAAGAATATTCAGAGAACATTTATTGTGCAATGAGGCTATACTAGAGAAGTCCATATGTGTTATGAATTCGGAAAAGTCCAACTGATGTTTGATCTGTTTCCTCCGTTCTTCAAGGCTGGACGACCTTCACTGTCACATTATTGAACTCCAAAATCGAAAAAGGACCAGCCTGAACGAGTTCAAAGAAAGGTGCCCTTGATTAGCGACGAAGACGAGCGATATAGAGTGTATCACTTACCCCAATCAAATGGAAGCGTGCTGTTGCGAGCTGGGCGACCCCGAGAGGGAACTCAGCGGGAACTGTGACAGTAAAGTTCTGATACGGTTGTCCAGGGATTTCATGGAACTGTGGGCTGAATTTGCCGTTGAAGAGGATGCTCCCAATTTGGGCTGAGGGTGGGGGGCATTGTGGGTCCGTAGTGAACCATTGACATGGCAAGAGGCCTATAACAAGACCGGCTTCGATCGACCCTTGGATGCTGTTCTAATTTCAAGGTAAAGAACTCAGTAACCAGCGGAGAGTTGGCCTGGAGCTGAGATTCATGGACACTTACTGGTCGGATAACCTGTACGACAAATTTCTTTCCCTGTTTCACCGTGGTTCCATCAAGTGGCAGTCCAATATGGCTTGCCTGTGCCCAGATGGTGGTCACGAAGAAAGAGAGCAAAAAGATAACGGACAAGAATTTAGACATTAGCGCTGGGATGCTCGTTTGAATTTAGCGGGTTGGCTGGGCATCCTTGGCTCGAAACTTCAACTCAATTTATACCATGTAAGAGAACATTTCTGGATTGTGTTCGAATGTGGTGACCAGCGTGCCGTGTGATATGAATCGCCGACAGGGGGGGGGTCAAATTGAATCCGTGAGGGAAGGGTGCAGGTGCCGCGCAGTAGGACTGATCTGGACTGTGGGATATGGTAAAATGATATCAGTTGTGATACATATACAGTGGTAGACATCTGCTTCGATCACACGGAGAAGGTTGTAAGCATCTGGGGTTCAGGTCCAGGAGTTACCTACACGCTCATGGGTCGGTCCTCAACTTGTAAGAATGGTATTAGTGAGCAGGCCTTTGTTGATACCGAGTCGAGTTCCCATTTTCGACTTCCATTTTTTGATTCTTCTAATTATATCGGCGCCAAAATGGATGTGTCCCAAGGGTTGGCCTGGAAGGCTCCAGATTTGGCAGTGCTAAGGCATTTCATGACAATCATTAAAGTAAAATGAACATTTTCAATCCAATTTTTTTTGATATCTGGTAGAATTTCGGTAAATTTTATCACTATTAGCATGACCATAATGCCCTTCTCCCTGCCACTATATTTTGTTCAGGCGTCCTACCCTTGGACAGGGTTGGTGCAGAGATGATGCAATCACGGTCTTTGCCGAGGCACCTTTTACAACCAGTGACTCGCGTCGATGCGTCATGTTGGCTTGCTTTCCGACTCGGAGTCGTCGTGCAACTCGCCGCCTTTCATACTTAAAAGCGCAGTTTAAAGAAACAGCAAAAAAATATACCTTTATCATGAACGACGACCATCAAGTGAAGACTTTGGTGTACAAGCATGTATCTGAGTTACAGCTTTCTGTGGATGTTCACTTTTCTCTGACTGCGTTGCTGAAAGTTCAAGGTCACGCTGACAGGGCAGTACCAGCAGTTGTCTTTTTTCATCCAGGAGGGCTGTCAGTTGGGAGCAAAGAAAGCTGGATACCAGAATGGCTTCTTGGTAGCTCACTTCTTCAAGTTTTCCTTTAAATCATTCTCTTCGATTGCTTATCTGAAAAACTGATTTTTGCAGAACCTTTAATCGCAGAAGGGTATTTGTTCATTATACCCGAATACCAGCTTATGCCACCAGCTACCGGACACGAAATACTTCACGATATACAGGATTTCTTCATATTTTTGCCCCATTTGAAACTTTCCGTTGGTACTCAATTTGTTCAGGTTGATTGCCATCGTGTCGCAATGGTTGGCTCCAGTGCCGGTGGCCTTTGCTGCTATCTCGCGACATCTGACAAGGTTCCTGCGAGGCCCAAGGCAATCTTGAGTCTGTATGGCATGGGAGGGGATTTCTTCGTGAGCAAACTTATCCGTTCTATAAATAGCTTGGAATAAGCTGATGGACGCGTCGCAGTTGCCTCATTATCTGAAGCCCAAGACTGAGGTCTTTTCCCGGGATTATGAGCTCCTGGAACCTGCCATATACTCTAAATATCTTTACCCATTCAAGGAGGGTCCATTGAGCCCAATCGTCCACTGCCCCCCCATCTACCACCCCACCTCACATCCGATTACCCCTGGCTATCCTGCTGACCCACGTATGAAGCTTCCCCAGCTTTACTTACAGTTGGGGGTATATCATGATTATTATACCGATCAGCATGAGCCTAGTATCAGTGCACAGCTTTGCGCTGGGCTCGCAGGCGAACTTCAACAATCAAACCCGGACCTCACTGCCCAACGCGCTCGGGAGATTCTTCCAGTTCACCACCAAATATTGTTCCCTCAGCTTAATGTTACGTCGCGTACTTGGCCCCCTACTTTGCTCATTCATGGGACAGCTGATACTGCGGTGCCCATTTTGGAATCTCGAAACCTTCAGCGCATTCTCAAGGCTGAAAATGTGGAGGCTCATCTTATCGAAGTAGATGGACAAGAGCACTCCTTCGACTTTCGCCCCAATGCTCAGACCAAATTTAAAGGGATTTTCGACCAAGCGATTGTGTTCTTGAAAGAGCATATGGGGAATTAGTAATACTCTTGTACTCCCTTTCCCCCTCTCTTTTCCACATTCTTTTGTATACTATATGTATTCTATTAGCATTGCATGGTCAATGTATCCTGTCTCGTGCGTCTAAAAATACCCAATTGGTTGAATGAGCTAGAGCTAATCCTCCGGACTTAGTGGATCAGTTTATCGATCGTTTGCAAGATTCGTCCTCAGGTTTAGTGTATCCATTTAAATGGTAACTCCTGTGTCTCCATTGTGATCACCATCGTATGGCACCTCAAAACAGTGTCCTTACCCTTTCCTATAAGACACTATCCAATGGTGATAGTGTATTGCTGGACGTGTATCTACCCGTGTTGTCGAAAGGTGTCACCCAAACCTCGCCACTGTTTGTGCCTACCGTTGTCTTTTTCCATGGAGGAGGTTTGACGGCTGGGAGCAAAGACTCGTTTATCCCGCTGTGGCTGGTAGGTTGGTATAATGTCCTCTCCCTTCCAGTCGTCGTAGTGTTGACACATTCATTGATATTTGATAACATAGATCGCGTTCTGTCGCTCGGATATGCCTTCGTTTCACCCAACTATCAGCTGATACCACCTGCGACAGGACATGAAATCAAGCAAGATGTCCTGGATGTCTTCACCTTTTTAAAAGACGCATCGTTTCACCTGAACAATGAGGGAGAGTCTACTGGCAGTTCGATCGTGTTCAAAGTCGACACAGAGAAAATCGTTGTTTCTGGTTCGAGCGCCGGAGGTCTTTGTGCGTGCCTGGCTGCAGCATCAGCGACACCCAGACCCAAAGCCCTGTTGAGCATATATGCCATGGGTGGCAATTTTTTGGTTTGTAATCCTCTATCCATGCTAAAATTCTCCGATGCTAATGCATCATCGACTTCGTATAGTCTCCATGGTATATTGAACCCAAAACGTTTCCCTCTCAACGTGACCCAAAGCAATTCGAAGAGTACACATACCCGTTCCCAAAAGATCCAGTCTCCCCACACACTGAGGTCATCGTTCCACCCGGCACAGCACCCTTCGATGTACCAAAGCTGTGGTTGATGGGCCATTATTATCAGCTCGGGGTTTTCGCAGATCACTACACAGGCTGTCACGAACCGAGTCTTAGCAAGGTTCTACAAGCCAAACTCAAGGATGTCAAAGACAAATCAGAGACAGAGTTAGCAGAAGCACTGGCAGACGTTATTCCAGAATCTCAAAAGCGACTATTCCCTCAGATTCTTGCTGCTGATCCTCAACTCGCAGACTGGCCCCCGACACTCTTCATTCATGGAACGAAGGATAAGCTCGTCGGCTACGAGGAATCGGTCTACATGAAGGGCGTTCTTGAGAAACGAGGTGTGAGCGTGGAATTGATTGGGGTCGAAGGAGAGGATCACGCGTTTTATTATGTCGCTGATGCGGAGGAGAGATGGGGTTGGTTGTTTGACAGAGCGGTTGGGTTTGTGAAGGCGGCGCTCGAAGCATGATTTGATCGTTTGCCTCATTTTTGTCAAACCCCGTGATTATACCTGATAATTTGGTGATTCGAGGCCAATCTCTTTCTTTCTCGTTCGATGTGTATAGCCTGCCATCAATGTTTTAACATTTTAACACTCACTTTCAAGTTTCTTGGCGCTGCGGAGGACAGCTCTCAGGTTATGGGCCGATGACATGGGAATAGAATATGATGCGGACACTACGTCGTTCGATTTTGGTGACGATGGACAAAAAGGTCACTAAATGTTGGGATCGACCCACTTCTTCGTTATCGCTTTTCTTCTGATGTCTTCTTCCATCAATGGCAGATGAGACACTGAGAAGCCCAGTAGAAAACCACTCTTTGCCCCCGGTGGCTGAGCATATAAATCCTCATTCATTGAAAATTACTGGCTATCGCGTTGAAAATGTCCACCCCACAGCCTCCCATAACGCTTTCATACAAAAAGTCTCTCCAATGGCAGCAATATTCTGCTTGATACCTACATTCCAGCTTTTTTGAGTGACAATGGAAAACATGATGCGTCGATCATCCCCTCGATACCTGCTGTCGTGTACTTCCATGGTGGCGGTTTGATTGTTGGAAATAAAGAGACATTCATCCCATCGTGGCTCATGGGTAAGTGACACAAAATAATGACAATATTTGGGCAACTCTGACCCGCTTGTAACGAACCGTTAGATCGTGTTTTATCCTTGGGCTATGCGTTTATCTCCCCTAATTATCAGCTTATTCCGCCCGCGACAGGTCACGATATCAAAGACGACATCATTGATCTCTTTGCTTTCATCTCGAAGACAGAGTTTCAAGTCAATGGGGCGAATCAACGCTTCACCATCGATTCTGACCGAGTTGTCGTTACGGGATCAAGTGCTGGTGGACTCTGTGCTTATTTAGCTGCGTCATACGCCATTCCGAAGCCAAAGGCATGTTTGAGCATATACGGACAGGGAGGAAACTTCTTGGTATGTGATCACAAAATGCCCTCCTCCCTCCTCCTTGTGTTTATAAGTCGTTTTTCAGACGCCTTTCTACCTTCAGCCCAAAATCGAGCCGTTCTATAACAACCAACCGCTCCTCGATCCAAAGGACTTCGAAAAGTACCTTTACCCATCGTCTAAGTAGCTGGGCCTTGAGACCGATATTCTCATCCCTTTCCCACCTGCACCACCACCCGACACGCCTAGGATGGAGTTGCAGAAGCTTTTCGTTCAGTTGGGCACGTTTGTGGACTATTACACCGGGGCGCACGACCCCAGCCTCAGCCATACCTTGCTCTCGAAGCTCTATACCCACCAGGATTTAAAGGGAATATCGAGTTGGAAGAAATTATCCTGAAAGAACACCAACCTATTTTTCCAAATCTTTTAGCGAAGAAAGCAAAGGACCTCAATTGGCCACCGACTCTCCTGATACACGGTTCAGTCGACCAGGCCGTTGGACACGCTCAGGCTCTCAAAGCGGACGTGGTGTGGTGGTGAGACAAGGAGTTGATGCCGACCCTGAAGGACCGACTCGTCGTAATCTACATCATGTGTCTAGTCTACGTTGATATAATCTATTGTGTCTTCCTCGTTCTTCGTTCCTCGTCTTTCTTCCTCTCTCTCTCTTCTTCCCTGCTCTCGTCATGTCTCTAGGACTCTATCCTCCAGGTTCGGTGGCTGAGTGAGGCACTTGTCGTGTTGTCGCTCCTTCTGCACGTGCACTCTGCACTGCCACACCGTTCACATCGACGAGTCTTTGATCATGCAAGAGGCTCTGAAAGCGTCCGGAGTAGATGTGGAGTTGATTGTTGCAAAGGACCAGAATCATGCGTTTGATTATGGTCCAGAGGCTGAAAAGGAGTGGGGCTGGGTCTTCGACCAGGCTCTTGATTTTTTGAAGAGGGCTATCGAAGGGACGGATGGAGTGGAACCGAATCCTTAAAGCGCTATATAAACAACTGATGTAAACCGCTGACGAGAAAAGACTATGCGCTGTTCTGTGGATAAAATCCAACCGTAACCTCTCTGCATCAATCGATTGTATGACAAAGCCACGGCGAACCTTGGTAATCTAAACGTTGAGTATCATTGCGCAGTTGACCTTGCATATAGTGTCGAGTCATTTTCAGTTCAGTAAATCCATTGAGCCACAAATAACTTCACGCCCATTTATATCCCTATCAAAAGATGAGTAAGCGTTGTCTCTGGTTGTTGTTCGAACGAACGTCCCTTGTCTTTTCAAGTCATATCTATTTGATAAACGTCTCCCCAGGTCTCAGGTGTTGCTCACCGCCGAAATCTATATATTGGATAACTATAGCCCCGAACTTGTTCGTTGCTTGCACATCAGTCAAACATGTCAACAGAGTTCTATCACATCACTCTTCCTTACAGGAAAACGGCGAACGGCGACGACGTGCTTATCGACGTCTACCCACCGCCATCCATTACAACCGCCTCTAACACTTCGGACGCCTCAAAGATACCTGCCTTTGTCTATTTTCATGGTGGAGGCATCGTGGTTGGTAACAGAAAGTCGTTCCTTCCTCCCTGGATCATGAGTAAGTCCTAGTCAGACTCTATGAACTGTCGATCAATTGACTGACGAACTTGGTTAGATCGTGTTCTTGCGGCGGGGTGGACTTTCATATCTGCCGATTACCACCTTCTCACTCCTCCCACTGCTCACGACATCAAGCAAGACGTTATTGATCTCTTCAAGTTTGTGGCCAACACCGAGTTCGAGGTCCAAGGGTCAGGAGATCAAACAGGAACTGTAAAACGATTTGGCGTCGATGGAGGCAAGATCGCTGTGTCTGGTGGAAGCGGTGGTGGCCTACCCGCCTATTTAGCCGCCGCATTTGCAGTCCCAAAGCCAAAGGCGGTATTGAACGCTTATGCTATGGGTGGGAACTTTCTTGTACGTTATTCATCTCCTGAAGGAGACACATTTCCTGATTCTATCATCCTCAGTTACCGTTCTACGTCAAACCTAAGACGGAGCCATTTTTCCCTGATGAACCTCTCCTGGACGTGGGAGAATACGAACAGTTTATATATCCGTTCACGAAGGAGCCTCTGCCAATCGAGACTGATATCTTCGTTCCAAGCCCCCCGCCGCCTGAGTGGCATGTCCGCTGGTCATTGAGAAGACTGACAGTTCAGCTTGGAAGTTGGGTCGACCACTACACAGGGGCTTACAGCCCTAGTCTTAGCGCGGTGCTTCAGTCGAAGCTAGGCGAACATCCCGATAACTCCAAAGAACAAACCCAGGTGCTCGAAAAACTCATACCGGCGGAATATCGTCACCTGTTCCCCCAGATACATGCGAAGGAGGTACAGGGCGATTGGCCAGCGACGTTCCTCTTTCATGGAAATGCCGACACCGCTGTGCTGTTCCAGGAGTCGCAGTACATGAAGGATGTTTTGGAGGCTGCGGGCGCCAAGGTTGAGCTTGTGGTAGCCGAAGGCCAGGACCACGGCTTTGATTGTGGGCCAGATGCAGAAGAGCAGTGGGGTTGGATGTTTGAGCGGGCATTTGGCTTTGTTAAGGGTGCTGTGGAGGGTGTCGCGAAGTAAATTATCTGGCTGCTAGCTACAGTGAACGCCTACGAGCTATAAGCTCCTTGTAAAAGTTTCTTGAAGGGTTCAATTGCAAGTTGTATCAATTATTTTTTAAAGCATGACAAAGAGGCCTTATTGTACTGAATGATGGATCGACATCCAAAACTGTTGCCTATCAGTGGGTGGTCATTCGATCCAGGTGCACAGATCGCCGTCACATCCTATTACAGTCTATAAACCAAGCCTCCAAGCATTCACCCCTGTAGACAAGCACCCATTTTTCGCGTCCTAACTCACACTCCATTCGTATTGTATCTAAAGTACTCCCCGTGAATTCCGTCATATTAAGTGTCAGTGCTGGATATTATCTTACATGCCAAGGGCTATAACTGCTGGTCGATTTCAGAGCACCTGGGTCATGCATTATCTCGAGGGTCATTTACCCATGCCAAGTTCTAATCAATACCACAGATGGACGATCCTGACTACTCCACATCGTCTCGTTATAAAGGTCAGCCCCTTTCTCGAAAGGCCTCACCACAAAATTATGTCTGCCAAGCAACACCACTCAATAGTCCTGCCCTACAAACAGCTCGGAAATGGCACTGACGTCGTCCTTGACGTGTACCCTCCCCCATTCCTGACACAGTCTACATCATATCGAACGTCATCGAATGTGGATAACATTCCAGTTATTCCAGCAGTGGTCCATTTCCACGGCGGAGGTCTTTCAGTAGGTAATAAGGAATCTTTCATTCCATCTTGGCTAATTGGTGAGTTAGTTTGCAACATATACACACCACGGCACTCCACTATTGACGCAACCTCGATCGCTGATATTGTGTGATTTTCACCCCTTCATAACTAGATCGTATCATATCTCTCGGATATACATTCATATCACCAAATTATCAGCTTATCCCACCTGCGACCGCCCACGATATCAATCAAGATGCCATAGATGTCTTTTCCTTCATCACGAAGACCGTGTTCCAGACGAAGAGCGAGAAAACGGGTAATTGGCAAAAGTTCCGCGTCGATGGGGACAAAATAGCCGTTTCTGGCTCCAGTGCCGGTGGGCTCGTTGCTTACCTCGCAGCGAGTAACGCCGTTCCAAGACCAAAGGTGCTTTTGAGCATTTATGGGATGGGTGGGAACTTTTTGGTAGGTGTTGTCGATGCACATTTCGTTGCAATTGATCATGAGGTTCACCATGTTTGATATTTATGATCCGAAACAAAGCTTATGCGACAAAAGACTGACCATTTGCATCTACAGACCCCGTTCTATATTCGGCCAAAATCAAAGCCATTCATGCACGATGAGCCTCTTCTGGACCCCAAAGACTTTGAAGAGCACCTATACCCATTTTCGAACGGCCCGTTAGCACCATGCTCTGACATTCTCATCCCATCACCTCCCACACCCCCTCCTAAAACAGCTCGAATGAAGCTTCTTAGCCTATACCTCCAACTCGGGGTTTTTCTGGATTATTACACGGGATCACACGAGCCGAGCCTCAGTCGAGCACTCCAATCCAAATTGGAAGGTGTTAAAGATTCGAATCGAGCTCGAGGTCAAACAGCCGAGAGATCCGATCCTCATGCAGACGCGCAAGGCGCTAACGTAACTGAAACGCTCGCTCAGCTCATTTCAGAGGAACACAAACATATATTCCCGCAGCTTCAAGCTCAGAAACAAGCACATTATTACTCTCAAACCGGGTCCAGTTCGAATGATATACCCAAGGATTCGGGTTCAAAATCCCAATCGTCGTCATCGCAGGCAGGTTCAGATGCCCCTTCGAAAGGCCAAGGGTGGCCGGCCACGGTGTTCATACACGGCACAGCAGACCAATCTGTCCTTTTTTCGGAAACAACGTATATGAGGGATATTCTCCTCGGTAAGGGCATGCCGAAGGATAAGGTACTGCTTTTGGAAGCAGAGGGACAAGATCATGGGTTTGATTATGCTCCTGGTGTGGAGACGGTGTGGGGAGGAATGTTTGACGAAGCGATTGAGTTTATGAAGCGTGAGCTGGAGGGTTGATGCTCTGAGGGGGTTCGAAATTACGGCAGGAATCGAGGTCGAGGTCGAGGTCTAAGTCTAGGGTTGGAGTTGAGGTCGAGGGTCCAACAACGTATTAATTTGACCTTTCGAAGGGTCGTGTAAAGTAAAGACATAAACGTAGAGTTGGATGAAGCGTTTGGGAGGAGTAAGTCAGTAAGCTTTGTATCAGCACTTGCAAGTTAAAATGGAGGATAGGCGCATGTCGACTTGGACTTATTGAGGGTGGTGGGTACTTCCCCCCCTCCCGCGTGAGCCTGAGTGGGCTTGTGAGGGTATGTGAATGAGAGCTGCGTGATTTAATATCGGCTATAGGGCGAAGCGTATTTATTGGCACTATAATGTCACCAGCTGACAGTGACAGGGCACTGCTGTGAGCTGTGCACATGAGGCACGTGTACACCATCGTCTCTAGGCTTGTTTTCTGTCGACGTTTTTGACATGGTATTGATCGACGTACTGTGAGCATGGGTAAATGATGATGTATTTTTGGGCGCCTTGTGAGAGGCCATCTTTGGGTGGTTAAGTTCACGCATCTGGGAATTCGGACCAGTTGCTGTACTTGCCTGTTTTGAGGGCACCTGTTTCGGCCGTCTGCAAGGAAGTGGAATGAATGAATGAACATGGCTCTTTGGATTCGCATACTTCTTTTTTGCGAGGCAAGTGTAAGGGCCAACAGGTGGGGTGCTTTCATTTCCGTGGTAATTGGTGAGATCATGTCCCGAGCGCGACCCCTTTCTCCGGTAACGGCAGGGTTATTTCTACGGATCAAGAGAAGAACGCTGGCGGTGAGAACAAATTCGCATCACGATGCAGAAAATGTCAGAATACTTACCTTTTCCATTGCTAATTGTCCAGCCAATGACGAACGCAACAAAAATGTGTGGCCTATGCAGTTCTGCTACTACTATGTATGTCATAAAGAAAGCAAAGCCGCGACACGATCACCTCGTCGTCATAGCGTGCGTGTCACGCGAACACGTTTTCACTTATTCAAGTGGCCTTACAAGACTCCCCAAAAGAAGGCCATCGATTTGGAGGATATTCGAATACAGGCTCAGACCGGTGGAACAAACATCAGACGACAGATTTAGTATTCAGACGTGCCCCTTCAGGTTGATAGGAATTTGAATATGAATTGCGATCGGACTGCTGCCGGATTCATTGAGAACCTGCGGAGAGAAAGAAAGTTTTCAATGACACCTCGCTGATGTAAAATGCAATTCACTCGAGTGTTATTGAACAGGCTGCCGAACGTTGGCTGTGTAGCTGCCCTTTGGATACGGCTTGCTTATCGATGGATGGATGAGCTGTCGAACCGATGGTAGCCAGGTTTTGGGGACTGGGAAAGTTGAGGGTCTCTTATTCTGAAAATTATGTAGATCGATGAGGGGTTCGCCGAGGACATTTCTGGTGGTCTTTCTATGTGGGAAACGGGGGGAGCCAAGGGAGGAGGCCTGACATCGTCATCGTCATTGCGATGGCATATGCACATTCATTCGAAAGATCTTTTTTGAGAATGGAATCTGGGGGAAAAACCTATCTGTGTGGCAAGTCAGGTGGTCCATGGAAATGGCGGCGGAGAGCGTGTGTGTGGTACCCAGGATAATGGGAGAGTGATTTCAACAAGCCCCAACAGGTGCATGCCATTAGCCCGATCAATAAACACCTATTCAGTAGGTTTGACTTCTTCATATGAAGGTCGTAACACACTCAGTTTGGAATCAGGGAGAATAAAGATCATGATCAATCAGATGCGATGCATTGAGGTTGAGATGTGGGGGTACCAGTGCGGGGTTTTAAGGGAGGCTGCAAGGTTCGAGTTTGACTGGTGGAATGATATCCGAAACACGATGAATAGGGATTGCTCTTAGATATACTATATATGAGTTTAACGTAGACATACACATGAAAGAATAGGATATTCACGAACATTTGACCCAGGAAAAGAAGAGATATAAAATTAAATGTTGAGAGCCATGGGCGACACTCGCTTCTCGGACTTTAAGGGCGTAGAATTCCATGCGGTCAGTTTGATTTGTCAATGCGTGCGATCTCCAGTAAAAGAGTGGGAGCCTAAGCCTCCAAAATGCGCGAAGTAAAAGAGTCTCTAGGCAATGAATCGACGATGGTGAAGAGTTTTTAGTGCCTCTATCAACGAAAGTAAGGTCCGGAGAAGTTGGAGGTTGAGCCGAGAAGAGTACAAGATTCAGACGCGTGTATAGTGTAATCTGAAAGTTATCGGGTTATTTGCGTTGGAGTAGGGTTCGGAGCCAAGTCCCTTCATTTCCCTGGATGTCAAATCGCACGATTGACGGTCAGCCGACCACCATTGACAAGGTATTGATGTCAAGATTAGTACAGCCTATTTCTTGAGTTCTGTTTCTGTGTCATAAACGAAAGATAAGACCAATATTCGTTTTCCTTCAGATATCAAACATTAACTGTTAAAAGAACTTGTTAGAGTTTATAATGATTAGCAACAGAGTCGATAGTGGTGGTCAAGAGTCAAGTTCATGAAAGGAGAGAACAGAGATAAAATTAGGTAGGAAAAATAAGGTTTCGGAGTCTGAAGGGTTGTTTGCCTCGCACGACGCCACCCTCCGTCGGCATTGCATGTTTGGCTGCACCCACGACCCATGTTCCTATCCTTCCTTGGACAATCTTCTGGCTTTGAAACGAGTTTAAAATGGTTCAATGAATGAATAGATATAAAAACATAATAAATTATAATAAAATAAAACCCATAAAATTAGCATGTGGCCTTTGTTTGCTGTTGATTTGATTTCATGGCGTTGTGATCGTAAAGTTTGTCACAGTTTGTTCAGTTGTGCCTTTGATTTGTCCAGCTCGTTGTCGAATTCGATTTGAGCAGTCCCCAAGCCGCCCATTCTTTTTTCCCTTGACCAGAAACTTTCTCCTCGTCGTCCAACACATCCCCCTCGCTGTCCTTGTATATCTCCGCGTTGTTGATGAGCTCAGAGCAACAGTTGGACACTATGACCTCATCTGTCGGCCAATTGCCTTTATCTGAACCCGTGAACGACGCGAGCCAGGATATGCTTGACCTTCAGAAGAATCTCAAGCGAAGGCATGATGAGCTCGGTCATGTCAGTAATTTTTTGGAATTATCATTGATTTTATTCTCATCATCGTGTGCGATTTATAGGACCCAGAGGACCCAGAGTCACAACGTGAGCGCAAGATGCATGTGGCGGAGTGAGTCCAGGACTCTTTATGGGTCGTACCTGCCGAATTTTAACACCTAGCTTCGTTTCGTATTCATCAGGGACCTTACCAATGGCATGCCTGTATCACCCACCAGAAAAGGACTCCAAGATGTGAATGATCCGTCGAAAGCTGGTGCGTTCACCTCTGATCCAGCTAATTATACACAGCTGAGGTACTTTGCACTTCATTACAGAATCGACGCAGAATCACGCCCAGAATGACGATGTCGCCATGGTGGACGGTACAACAGACACGTCTGAAAATGCTGATGGTGTGTTTTTATCCGTTGTTATTCCATATGCGGTACTAAATTAGTGGTGTGTTTTAGATGCCCAGCAAAACACTACCACATCTACACAGATGGATTCATCTTCATCTCCCAGTAGAAAAACGTGTCCTACGAAACCTATTGTCGATGGCGTCGCTATGGTGGCTGCTGTAGCTGTGGCGGAGGCTGAGGCAGCTGCCCTGAAGGAAGCCGCACTCTCAAATGGAACCCAGCCATCGGCAAACTCGACATCTTCAACCGCCGCACCCCACACCACCACGGACACAAGTGCGACGTCCTCGGTCGCATCAAAACCTGCCAGCGACAATCCAGAACCCTTGCGTGCGGCATCCCTGAATTTCGAAAATGCACCTTCCACAGAAAGCATAATTAGAGTTGCAGAAGCCGCCGTCGCTGCTCAAGAGGCTGCCAAAGCTGCAAAGGACAAGAGCAAGGAATCCTCTACCCATGATCCAAATTTAGACCCCAGCCTTTTCTCGCCCGCCAACAACACTACAACGACGGCTACCTCGGTGGCGAAAACCAATGGTACAACACATCCAGCAGTAAAACCTCCAGCTGTTAACACAGCTGTCGTGTCCTCCTCGTCCTCCACCCAGGCTAGTGCCTCTTCCTCTGGATCGGCGACGCCGTCGACATCCTCTGCTACGACCCCCTCTTCCACCCTCAGCAACAATCCCTATATGAGTCTAGCCAAAATGGGCGCTCTCACTCCGACACACCTGATGATGCCATATCCTCTTTTCTATCCTCACCCAGGCACACCAGTGACGCCCAACACCCCGTCGTATCCTATGCCTTATAACCCTTATTATTACCTCGCTTCTCCTTTAATGGCCAGCCCCGGTGGCGTTTACCCCTCAATCCCCCCTACGACTGCTGCCGCTGCCTCATCAAGCAGTAGTTCCGCGTCTGCGTCTGCGTCCACTTCCCAACCCCGTCCAGCTGCTGCCCCCGCAGCTGCGGAACAACCTCCCAAACCCAAAGCTAAGCGAACAAAGACACACGCGGTGACGTCGAAGAGCTTCAGTATACCTGTTGTTCCTCGCGACAAAAATAGGAACCCTATGTTGCCCCTAAATGTCGGCATCATGACCGTTATCAACCTTGGTGTGGTCTGTATGCGCGAGCACTTCCATTCGGAGCGATATATCTTCCCAGTTGGCTATGAGGTTACGCGGTATGGTTGACAAACCTCCTGTTCGCGACTATATGCTGACCTATTTATGTTTTTGTATTAGACGGTATCTCTCGACAGTTGACCCTGCTGCTGAAGTCGTGTATCATTGCACGATCCTTGATGGTGGTGATGGTCCCAAGTTCCAGATCGTACCCTCTGACAGACCAGACAAGCCTGTCATTGCGGGCACAGCGACGGGGGCGTGGTCAAGCATCGTGAAGCAAGCGAACCATATCAGGAATCGACAGCACTCCAACTCGGTGTCTGGCCCAGATTTCTTTGGACTTGGACAGAACACGATCAAGCACCTGATACAGGAGCTGCCCAACGCCGATCGATTGCGTGACTACGTCTGGCAGAACTTTATGGAAGGAGGGTGAGTGCGAAACTTTTGGGGGGTGTCTTAATACTCAAAACTCTTTTTATCTAATAGCCCGCTGGGAGGACGACATGCCGCTGTGATTCCCGCCTTGCCAGAAGAATACGACTCATCGCTACCCCTCGGCGCATATTACCCTAAGCGCGATCCCTCTAACCCCAACGTTCCTCGTGGCATGGCGCACTATCCTTCACACATCATTGCTCAAGCGGAGGCCGAGCGTGGTCACAAATATGTTGCCGGCTCGTTGGGTACCAATGGCGCTACACCCCAGCATTCTGTTGCTTCGGGTTCGGGTTCATCGACGCCTCAACCTCAGTCTATGCAGATGCAAATTCAAATGCAAGTGCAGCCGACGCCACCGGAGAGCCTACAACAGCAAAATGGAGGGCAGCCGCCACTTCAGATTATCCCTCAGAATCCAGGTGGACCGCCGACGTTGAATATTCAGGAGTATCACCCGCCTCAGCAGCAGCAACAGGTACAAGAAGCGATTAGCGCACCGTCTGGGCTCCCGAGGCAGTATACGCCTGAGAGGCGGACGAAAGCGACCAATGGGTCAATTTCTGCGCCTGTGCCTCCCCCTGCGGCGACGACACCAGGTCGGGCCACAAGGTCTTCAACACGAGGGGCGCAAAAACAGACTCAGCAGGCTGTTACTCAGCAGCAGCAGGTTCAGGCCCAGTTACAGGCGCATTTGTTGCAGCAGCAACAGCAGCATGGAATCCAGGAAGGAATGCCGACTACTCTGGCTGGTGTGATGCAGATGTATCCAACGCTGTCGGGTGTCAATATGCCCTCTGGGACAAACTCATAGCGGGCACGTTCGCACCTTGTTGGGTATTTAATGGCATAACTTTTTCCTTGTCTTTGTATCAGGATCCTCTCTATTGTATTCGCGTGCTTTGTCGCTGTCGCTGTTTTTTACCTTTCTCTTTCTTTTTCCTGGTTTAATATCCGCCCACAAACTTTTTTTTTCTTTAATCCTGAACATTCAAATAACGCTTGCAACCATCTCACCTTACCCATCCCTATTTCAATCATCCATCCTATGCTCTCCGTGCCCATCTTTTCCACCGCCATGCCCCCTCGCTGTAATTATCTTCCGCAAACCTGACGATTGGTCCTGCGTTTTCTCCTTTCTGTGTTATATTTTGGGCTTTTGGCGTTATGACATATGTCGTATGACCGTTGGGTGTTGGACGAGGATTCGCGCACTGTGCACTCATCTCCGAACCGCAGTGTTTGCTTTCTTGCTTCATTTTCATTTCATATCCACTTTTCCAAACCCCCCAACGTTGGATTTTGGGCTACAGTGATCCTCGCTGTGCTTCTTTCTTATGGGTGAAAGTGTTGTATCATTCCGGCATTCTTTCTCCCTTTCAGGTGTTCATGGCCTTTCCCTCTCCACTTTTTTTCTTTGTTCAAAATGTTGAATTCACATAGTCAAGCTGTAATCAAGAATATCGGGTTTTAAGGTATAACTGGTAATACGTTTTTGTTCAGGAGTCTGAATTTCCTCCTTGACTCATTCGAGTCGTATCATTGATTTCTAGGACCTGTGTTGGCATGGGTGCGTATAACTTCAGTCGACTTCCATTACAGCCTCATCATCCACCCACCTCGTAGCGGCATCTCATGATGCCACCCTCCCACTGCGAGGTTGGGACGTGATGACCCCCTTCGCACTCTTGTGATCCAATGCAGGAAATTTGGGAAGGAGCATTAGGACAGTCCTTTGGGGCAATGACTCCTCTTGTTTCCCCACTTTTTCTTGTGTTGTGTACCCCTCGAGTTGTCGTTTGGTGGGAAGGGTAATTGAGGGGGTCTGTTCTCATGCTTTGCGTGGGGATGGCTCCCTTGATGACCCGCGAAACACGAATGATGGCGAAAGAAACAAGCGTAGAGTGGTATCTTTGTTTGACTTTCGAGTTGAACGCGCTGTGCTTCTGTGGGGACTCCCTCTGTTGCAAGGATAGTGCCGGAGAATTGGGGTAGTATGTGAAGCAAACATTTTTTACTTCAGGATGTTCCATGATAGTATTGCAATGAGGTTTATCTATACATATTATTTTTACAAGGAGATGTTACAGCTTGAGATGTTAGCAAGGAGAAAGGAGATACAAGGGAGGGGATCCATTCATTTTTGACGAACTATAGGAGGCTTTGGGGCTTTAGTGTTAGTGAATACCAAGAGACACGATTCAAACTCGACCGGATGATGAGGAATTTAAGGCTTTTGTTCTTTATTCGCACCCTCCGCTGTTGGTTTAGATGCCGAACTTGAAGTCGGTACCTCAAGCACTGGGGTACCTTGACTTGATACAGTTGATTCCTGTTTCTCCTCCTTGGACCCTATCTCAGCGTCAGCTGCCTTTTGGTCGGTCGTGGAGTCCTCCTTTCGACCCAACACTTTTTCCTCTGCAACGGTTAACCTAAACAGGCGAGCCTCAATTGCCTCCAGCGCAGCCAGAGGGTCCCATTCCTCGTTCTTCTCTTCCTCCTCCTCAGCCGGGAGTGGATCTGCTATCACTGAAGCCTCTGTTTCCACCCACAAGCGTCGCAGGTCCTCATCCCATCCAAGCTCCTTGCATAATTCCTCGACGATCTGGTCGCATTGTCCTAGCAGGAGGAGGTCGTCGGGGTTATCACCAATGTCACCCACTGCCTCCATATTGATGAGAACACGAGGACAACGGTCGAGAGGAATTTCGGCGAGTGTGGCAAATGGATGTACGGTAAGAGAGGTTCCCATGATGATCAATAGGTCTGCTTCAAGAAGTGTGTTGAGGGATGAGATAAAATGTGGAGGAAGCTGCCCAAAAAATGCGATTATGATCAGGACTCTCTGCGATGATTGTAGAATGAGGGACGATCCCTACCCCTTCGCCAAAGAATACAATGTCAGGCTTGACATACCCGGAACAATGAGGACATTTGGCGATTTTTTTCGCCATGATGTGTTCTTTCATGAGGTCGTTATCGAAGGGCTTGCGACAATCAATACAACGCTGGGTTGCAAAGCTTCCATGTGCTTCAATAATTTTATCCTCGGGGACACCTGCCCGACGCTCGAGGGTGTCGATATTCTGGGTATAGCATGTGTGTAGGAGACCTTTCTCTGCTACGAGGCGAATGAAGGAGTGAGATAGAGTAGGACGGAATCGACCTGGATAGAGTTCCTGGGCAAGGGTATAGACTGAGAAGGAGGTTGAGCGAATTTGTTGAACACTATGAGAAGAGCTTGGATAACCGTATGGTAAAAAGATGGGCTTACAAGGTACAGGGTTTTTTCGGAAAAAACCGATCTCGAAAACAGCCTCGGGACGAGGCAAGTTCAATCTGGCAAGATTCGCCTACCCACGCCATTGTTGATGTCAGAAAAGGATCGTAACAATGTCTTTTGGGATTTTCGCTTACATAGAGGCCTATAATAGATCTTAGATCAATTAATAAGTTGTAAAATCAATGTGCATACCTGTTTTCGGGGATCTAAAATCGGGAATTCCAGCAGAAGTGCTAATCCCTGTTTATGCCTGACTTTAGATTATACCTTATTATTTGTAGTCCAATGTAAGCATACCTGCTCCAAGCTAGTGGTTCGAGCGCACAGATTCAGTCGTTGGTACAAGTGCGTTGCACGCCCAGTGCAAGGTGTGACAGGCCTACCTACCATGAAGAACACATTCTTACATCTCTCAGACTTGATGTAGTTTGCGAGAGATGGGATATCTCGTCGCTTCAACACTTTAGGCTTTCGGCTGTCGTGTTTACCATAGCGAAATGACATTGCTGTAAAGCAAGGACCTGGTCCAAATATTGGGTTCAATGATTCGTCAAATAACAAGCCAAGGATCCACTTGGCTAGCTTTAATTTGGCAGTGAATTTCACCTTAAAATACAGCTTTATATGCAATATTCCTCGTGTACGGCCCTCCTAATGAATAGCTCCAATGCAGGTGAAAAGCAAGTCAGCGCTAAGAGGCGATAGGGCGTTAGATGATAGTAGGAAGAAACCTGTGGAGCTGGGGAAGGGCTCATCAGCGAACTGACTAAGCGAACCACACCGTGGGAAATTCCCTGCCCAACCTCAGCCTCAGTTTTTTTTTTCGAATCGCGTTGCTCTTGTTTCAATGCTCCGAGTTCTTCATCTGTATTATCTCCCAACTGGCCACAATTTGCTAATCTAGCACCATTCTTGAAAGAGCATTTGCTCTTCTGTCGTTGCTTCCAAACTAATTATAAATGCTTGCTATGCTCTTGGGTCAACCTTACGGACCTTACCACGCAGAAGACCCGCGACGCCTTCGTTATCAGCGTTCCTAGCGTCCTTGGTATCTCTGAGTCTATATTCCTGGGGAAATAAACTTTTTGGGCTGCTTTAAATGAAATCTTTTGGTTTTCAAGTTTCAAGAGAAGTACACGGATAATCTATGGATTTTATACGGTAGGATGGTGTCCTCGTGTTTATGCTTCTTGGTGGACATAATACCTGGAGCAGATTTTTTTGGCCACCCTTTCGACGTGCTCTTAACTCAGTGGGATCTTCTATAACTTGAAATCGCTGTAAAATAACTGTACCTGACCCTCTGGCAGACACGTAGCATTGGCAATCGGCAATCATGATACCATGCAACCGTCTGAACATCGCTCCCCAACTCGGGACCCCCAAGACAGCTCGTTTCATCATACTTTGGCTTTTTTACTAGGTTTATATGTGTGGAACATTTTTCCTTGATGTTTATCTCGGCAGAAGAGGGTCTAGTTGCACAAATTTCGATTCGGAGCGTCGGATGATGTCTTGCAGCTTGCACAGATGGACTTTCACATTGCTTCTTCTTTCAGGGGATTTTTTGGCTCATATTGGATATTGCATGCGTCCAGGTTCTTCTGAGCGCGGCAGCCTTACGAATTCTTCCGTTATTTAGGACGCATTAATAGCTATTGATCTTCTACATACCCGTGCCAATTATCCGGTATTGATTTAGTGGCGCCTCATCTTCTCATTGTTTGTGCTCTTCTTTTTCATATATCCTGTATTCAATTGTCATCTCGCTATAAAAAAGAAAAGAAATCGACACATCCATTCGCAAACTACTCCTCGGGTCTTATACACTTACCATGAAGCTCGCCATCTCTTCGATCGTAACCTTGGCCTTCATTGTTGGAGTCAGCTCTGCCCCCGTTCCTGATGTTATTGACCCAATCACCGTAACGAGGATCACCCCTACATTTACATTCCCAATTCCATACCCAACAACCAGGTACACTCTACCCCCCATCCCTACAACTAGGTCGACCGTCCCTCCTGTCCCTACTACCAGGCCGACTTACTCCGGACCCATCCCTACCACTAGGTCAACATTCTCCCCCATTCCTATTACAAGGCCAACATCGCTTCCTAACCCTATTCCTACAACTCGGACTACCGTACCAACCCCAGTCCCAACCACCAGGACTAGGTCGGTCTCATTGCCGCCAATTATTACCCCCGCCTAAGTGGAAAACCTAAAGCCATACTTTTGCTCTGTATGTGTCATTTTATTACATAGTGTCCAGTGTGACTTACGAACCAACTCCCAGGGTATTGAAGTTATGGCAGCACATGCTAGCATGCAATACTGTTAGAAGTTGGAATAAGCGTGCCATTCAAGATGTATATTTTGTCTAGTAACCTTGAACAGAAACACGAAACTTGAATCCTTCCTGAATCCCCGTCAGGGGGAGCTCATCCTAAGAAATAAGACCTGGTGTTTCCATGTAGGACGGACGTGGCTCATGCCTTTCCATCAGTGGTCACTTCCCTGATCCTGAAGAACTGCCTCTTTTTATGCACAAAATGAATGATGATTCCAGATTCAAAGCAGCTATGGGAATCCAAGCTTTAATGCGATGCGAGGGACAATTGCCCGCAATAGACATGTTTGGGAATGACACGACTCAAATCTTGTAGAACCAGGATTGCTCAAGTTACTGAAAGATGAGGATATTACTACACTGTACTGCGTTATCCTGACAATAAAACGCCAGGCCTCCCAGATGACAAGTCCCACCAGCGTCAGAAATTCGACATATTTTTATGTTACCGTGTATAGTTGTGCAAAAATAATGGCTTGCGGAAATAATTTTACGGCGGGCCAGTTGTGTTCTTTGTTTTTCCTTGACAAATTTCCTATGCCACCCAAAACGAATTGAATTGGTTATAGTTTGCGTCCGTAGAGCACCACGAAAGAATTCCGATATCACCTCCGGTATCGCCTCGAATACATCGTAATGGCCAGTCGCTGAGAAGTATAAGTACAGCTACCTCGAGTCTCATAACATCACCACACCAAAGAATTCCAACAGCCAAGCTAGATAGTCTCAATGCGCTTCACCGTCGCTATTGCATGCCTCACCATTGGTGCGCTTACAGCATCTGCGGTACCAGCCCCAGGACCAACCTTCTCCGTCATACCGACGCTCACTATCATCAAGCCTCCAAGGGTGCCCATCCCGACAATTATCGTACCGACTTTGATTCCATGGGACCCCATCCCCATTCCTGACCCAGGTCCGATCAAACAATTCAAGAGGGAAGAAGGCGACTCTGCTTGAGGTTTTGTCTAGGAGAGGAGGGTAAGAATTCTTTTTCCATTACCCCTGAGTGTGATTGCTGATGCTTTCGCAAACCAGGTCCAAATTTGAAGCCAATTCCATACCCAAAGCATGAGCTATTAAATCGAGGCTGCCAGAAATTCAAGTCGACCTTCGTTAGACAAGTAGTGGTTGAATTATTCGATATTATTTTTAGCGCAATGCTAAGGTCATTGATTGATGTGTGTTGCTATTGCCCCATTCGGAAGCGTCGGAGCGGTGAGACGCGAAGCCAGCGCCTAAGCTTAACTTGTGCCACGTGAAGTTGACTCTCTTGAAGCTGACAGATAGGACGATTGCCTGTTTGAATAATGCTTATTGGAACCCTCAATACACAAGAGCGACTGAGTGTTCGACTCATCTCCGAGTTGTTGCATACCCTATGGCAACATCCGTTGACTCAGATGGGTAAAAGTATCACTGCCCTCACATGTTCGAAGAGCTAGCGATTCCAGACAGCGAAACACCGCGAGTCTCTCAAATGGTACGATTACGCATCACGACATGATGCGCTAAGCTCTTTCACGCTTATCTCGTCCTATCCTGCTGTTGTGGTATCATGCCTTTAACTTTAAGGCATTGCCACTTCACTGAGTCAGAAAAATGAAACAGCCCCAAAGTACGTATATACCGTTTTTACAGCTGTTCTTAGCCAAGCACTCAACGAGCGGTAGTTGTGTCAGTAATTTGCGCCCAAATGAAGTGGCATAAGATGATTAAGCAACGAACAATTGTAACAACCTCACTGGGCCCAAAGCCACTACTTACAACTTATATGAATAGTTTCACCATATACATTACAATCAACCGCCCGCAAAGGACATGGCGTTGCGGTATGTAATGCCTCAACATTATCCTGACCCCAAGCTTTTATCCATGAAACTTCAATTGTGACCCCTAATCAAAGAATAAGGAGCCATTGAACTTTTATGATAGCTCATCATTCTGTGCACGCCAAAATCGTTCTGTCATAGCAACCTCCAGCGCTGTCAAAGTTGGACGAGTAGTTCGAGTCCCATGACACCTAGTAGTACCATCCAGAGCTTCACAAAGATGATGAACTGCGGGGTAAACCTTATCTAACCCGTGGAATCTCTTTTGACCACTCGTCATTCTAACACTACAAGGAATAACATCGTCTTGTGGAAGCTCTCGTAACTGCCAGTATCTGGCAGGGTATATAAGTACACCCGTTGCGAGCGTCATATTCGTTACCAACAGCCAACACAGAACCACAACAATCATCTCAGCAGCCTCAGCAATGCATCTTACCATCATCTTGGCAGCCCTTTTTTCCAGCACCCTTACAGTCTCTGCTGTACCAGCCCCAGGTCCGCCCTTGCTCATCATACCGACACTGACTGTCATCAGGCCCCCTATCCCAACAATCGTCGTCCCAACATTGCTCCCTTTTGACCCTATTCCTATTCCTGATCCGGGTCCCATCAGACTATTCAAGAGAGAAAAATACTCTGCTTAAGGGTGATCGACGGGTCTTCGTCAACTGGAGTGGGGTATTGGTGAGAAAGATTTTGTATTTGCCTCTGCCTTTGCTAGTCGGACGGATAAACTGACATGTGCACAGTCAATTCCGACTCAAATGCAGCGCAGCTCGGTTGATGACCTCATAACCAAACCTTCAAAGCCAAGTCCTGTATATGTAGTCACCCCATCTCTTCCATACTGTGTTGTGAGCAATGATAGTCGTTAATGCGTATCATTACTCGATGCGGCAAGGTTGAAACGGCTAATTCAGCGCCTAAGTTTGCCCTAAGCCACCTGAAAGAGCCGGCGCTTTTGAACGATTAAACATTGTGTTTCTAATGTTGCATACAGGCAGTCAATTTTTCTTTCGGTAATGTGAAGGACCGGTCCGACGGTCCTCCCTGCGTCATCCCCACACGGCGACGCCGGGTACGCTGTCGACACAGATGACAGCAAAAAACTTAAGAAGTCCCAATGGGATCCTGTGGATCTTTACACCGACGTACAAAATTGAATTCATGTCTCTCAAAGTGGTGTGATTGTTGAGACTTCTGAGCCTGTCCGATGGGAGCTTTTTGAAGGGTAGATTTACCTTTGTTTCGCCGTTAAACAAGAATGGGAAGGTACACAGCAGTGAGTGATAATCATTTTTTGCGCAAACGGAAATAGAAATGTTTGACTTTCAGAGACGCTCACCCAAATGGCAAATTGAAAGAATATGAAAGTTGGCTGTACGGTGTGACTACCTTTCGAAACACGCATCGAATGTAGGTCATGTGTTGATGTTGAGCTTCGATCACATCAACTGAAAGCTTGCGAGATACCTCTTTCGCGCTTTGAGCGATCACGGAAAATAGGCATACCAAGCGTTTCACATATGCCTAACTGACGTCGCGGCGTCACGTCATTTGTAGTCCTAATTGCAAGATGTACCCCTATATATGTGTACGTGCCCAGGTAAATTCGGAAAAATATGATGTTATAAAACTGGGTTAGCGAGAGGTTATGGTACTTGAGCAAAACCCGACGTACAAGCTTCGAGATACAATATGCAACTAAACGCGCTCGTCCTTCTTGGCATGACCCTCGCTTCTGGACTTACCTATGCTTCCCCAGTTCCGCAGGTTGAAGGGCTAATCACGAGCAAGCTGACGATCACCGATCCATTCCCACCAACATTCACAGTTCGACCCACCTCAACGAAGCCCACTCTCACTGTCAGGCCAACTCTAACCTTCAACCCAAGCTTAACTGTTATTTTCCCAACAACCAAACCGACCAAGACGTCAACCGTTCGACCAACTCTTACCATCAGGCCGACATTGACGCTAATTCAACCAATTGAACCCTGAGTTGCGGAAACTTGGGCGCCCGCCTTCCGGGGCTCGTGAAGGTCGGTCGATTCTTCAGCCTATGTTATTTTCCTTAGTTTTATACTGCCCTGCAAACGGCCGAGAAGATAAAGAGCTGACAACTCTTCTATAGGGTGACCTACCAAGAAATGATGGATGGGTGTACCGTATCCCAGCATCTTTAATGAGTTTCATGTTGTAATTAATGCCGTTTAATACCTGGGCTTTTTGCACACTCAAGAATTTAGTTGAACTCATATTATCTTAGTCTCATAACCTATCGAAGAGTGTGAAATGCGTTCCCTCTACCTTTTCTAAGTCGAGTTGCTGTCGACATTTTCATTGCTTAGCTTGTGACGCCTCCAAGTGCAAGGAGTTCAGGAACACGCTCGGACGGAACTGAGAGTTTCCAGTGTCAGAAGTAGTGTTGTTATCGAGTCGATCTAGTCGATTCGAGTTGGAAAACTCGTTTAACTCGTTTGTGCGAGTTTTGATCGAGTTCAACTCGGGTCTAAACGAGTTGACTCGTTATGACACGTGTGATCATCGGCAGTTCCCTGGAGCCAATGAGATTGCTTGATTAAATCTTCCAGTTGTTAACAAGTCCGTAAGAGTCCTTTCATCATTGAACCTGTAGTAATTAAACAAGATTGCCTGTGGTTTGATATTTTATAGTTGTTTTCAACACACACATGTAGATTAGTATATAATTAAGTTTAAAATTGGCTAGATGTTACAGTTAAATTATTTATTTAATGGCCTCTTCGATTTAAGACCCTGGTACCGGTGGGTAGCGAGAGTAGGCAGGCTGAGGAGGTGAAGGAGAGTGTACACTACTAGGAAAGGAATGAAAAGGGGTGGAGCCCCGAGCCTGAGGGGTTTGTGGCGGCTCATGCTGCCAACACTGTTGAGCCCAGCAACTATGCTGCGGCCTACATCAACAGACAGTAGGTGACTGGCACATACATCTTGCAGAGTAACCAGCACTCATGGCCACTGATGTTGAGGAAACTCACCCCATGCTCATAATTTATATGCTCCTCAAATTCCAGCCCTGATGCTTGAACGTCGCTGGCATTGAAAAACAAGGCTACTGAATGTTCCGATATACATTAAAGACGTTGGCCCAAGGTTCTACTATGGAGCAAGGATCAATCACAAGTGCGCTCAATGATGATGGCAGCGTCGGAAGAGGGTCAAGGGTAAGGACAGGACCGATCATCATTCCCCATCCCCACATTAAACAAAGTCACATGTATCGTGCGTAAACTCGTTTACAACTCGACAACTCGCGAGTTTCAACTCGACTCGCTCGAACCAATCGAGTCGCGACTCGTTTAGCAACTCGACTCGTTTTAACGAGTTCAACTCGACTCGACAACAACACTAGTCAGAAGAATCAGACATCGCCTGCTCTGCATTGCCTATTTACATACTTCTGTAAGCCGAACCCCTTGAAGGGCTATGCGTCCCCCGCGATGTTTCATCATTCTATTCAGTAGCAGGGCCATCGACAAGGACGACTCTCACACACGTTATGAATGAACACATTGTGTTTTTGTTGTAGGCAGCTGTATTATGTACTCAATATAAATTTCACGAAAAAAATGGTTTGCGGACAGGAACCAGTGCAAGGTCCATAAAATTTAGTCGGCTCAGTAAAATTACCATCAACAGGTCCTCTCAGGCCGTTCGGAAGCGTGCCCACACCGGAATCGCTGATCAGGCCTCTCGTCATGCCTGAGGTGTATAAAACAACCACCTCATTCTCAGACAACAGGCAATTCAGCTCAACACTAACTCAACAACTCCATCATAATGCGTTTCTCTCTTGGTATCGCTTGCATCGCCATTAGCGCTCTCACTGTTGCTGCTGCACCAGCCCCAAATTCAGGAGTGCAAGGCTTGATCCGTCGGGAGCCCGTCCTTACTCCTGGATCAAATGCTATTGAGCAATTCACAAGGGAGGAAGTCAGGCGTGAAGAGGTTCTTGAGGAAGTGAGGGAAGAGGTCAGGAGGGAGGAAGTTAGGAGGGAGGAAGTCAAGAGGGAGGAAGTAAGGCGGGAAGAGGTGAGGGAGGAGCTCCGAGAGGAAGTTAAGCGAGAAGAGGTCAAGCGCGAGGAGGTTAAACGAGAGGAAGTAAAACGTGAGGAGGTCAGGAGGGAGGAAGTTAAAAGAGAAGAGGTTCGACGCGAGGAAGTCAAGAGGGAAGAGGTGAAGCGTGAGGAAGTCAAGAGAGAAGAGGTGAAGCGGGAGGAAGTGCGGGAGGAGGTGAGGGAGGAAGTCTAGAGGGAGGTAGTTGACTCTGCTTGATAGATATCATCCTAAGTAGCTATTCGAGCGAGATCCTGCCTCAACGAATTGTGCGTGATTTGCACTTCTAGCTCATGGTACCCTCTTCGAACTAGTATATCTATAATAACACCATTTATATGTACATAAAGACACTGACATGCTGCCTTGTATTTCACGGTGGACTTTCTGTATGATTGATTATTAGCACCAACCTACAATTGGTTTCTGCGCGCTTAAATCTCGGATGGACTAGGATAGGGATTTCACATTCGTTCGGATGCACTGGTTGCCTCGAGAACTCACGATATTATGACTGACAATGACTTCAGTGACAGGTTTGACGAACTTGAAACTGGATGCAAGAAGACGTGAGGCAGCAGGATCTTCTACATATGAGATTCGATGAACTCTGGACGCTGAATGCCAGGTCTCTGCTATCTGCGATTCAACGAAGGTAAAGAGGATCCCCGGAATCCGGAAGTGACTGAGTTTATGTCCGTCAGGTACAATTAGAATTACATTCCAAAAGGAATATGATGACTATCCGAAGTGATAAAAATACATCTACATCGGCGTATCATTTACAAGTTCGAATACACCGCCAAGCTACAGAGCTATAGAAGAGTAGATCGAGCTAGTTGAATTAGTCAGTCCTTTAGCAGATAAAGAGGCATTAACGATCAGACAGGTCTTTATCTAGCATGATAACAATCGCCGTAATGCAGAGTAGAAGTAGTATGCATACCGAGGCTCTCTAGATATAGAAACGGTTAAGAAGGCAAACGAACCAAAATGACCTCAAACAAGGCTAGCTGAACGTATAAATACCCAACAAGGGCTAACACTATTTCACTCAACAAGCTTGCGAATCATGCAATTCAAGGCCGTTCTCGTTACCCTTTGTGTTCCCTTCGTGGTGAACGCCGCTGTTATCGACGCACGCGAAAACCTAGCAATCACACCTGCACCGCTCCAGACTACCACTGAGAAACCTGCGTACACCATCACCCTTCCCACCATCACGATTCGCCCTAGGCCTTGAGCATCCATCCCGATTTGCTAACCGCGGTGCCTCGTCATGTCTTCCGATCAATGGTGTGTTTTATGTGCATTTTTGTCAGTATATGACTAACCCAGAGGGTCTTACCCTAGTCGAAGTCAATATTGTGCGATATGTATCCAAACATAGTGGCTCAGTGAGGGGGAGGGGGACAGAGCGCATGACCTATGCAGATATGTATATAAAGACTTGAAAATAATGGTCGAAATTGTTGTCAATTGGAAGTGAAAATCATTTAAATCTCCTTGAGAAGCATGTGGTGTCATGGTTGAGGAACCGTTGCTAAACATAGTCTGTATGCCAGTCTTGTGTTGTGTTGACGCTCAGCTAGCGCTGTATTATGTGCCATGCTCCATTAATATTGTCCTTTCCTCTCACTACCCTTAGAGTTTAACCGAGGTTTGAGCGACTTATACACACATCAGGAAATGAAAGTCGGATAATATCCGGTTAAACTGATGAGAGGTGACTGGTGAAGCTTGAAGAGGCGTGAAGGACAACATCTGCACAATCCCAAGTTTCGTCTTGACCTTGCAACAAGCCTTCGACACAGCCACATACTTGCGCGCTTAATGGCTATTAATTCGATCCTCCAAACAGTATAGTTAAGATCCAATATTACATCGAAAGATAGGGGGTGTTGAACTACCTGGGTCATATATGCAATTAGGGTCAGTGGACCTGTTGTTCACCTTTTCATTCGGACCAATCGTTCCGACTGACAATGATTGAAAGGTATTTGGACATGAAACCAGTGAACACCGTTCTTGATATTGATCTTTGACAGTGCACGATACGTACACAATCTGAGTTGATAGTGCGGGATAAGGTAAAAATACATTAGATCGTTGTACAGGATACTCTGAATCTATCAAACACCTCCGAAGATTTTTCAAGGATTATAACGTATCAACCCTCTAACGGTCGTCGACTGTATTGCTTGATTATCTTCCTTGTCAGCACCCAGAATGACAGATGCGCCCGTTTATATCCTCTCAGGCTCTGACATACAGGATTTCAAAGGGTTTGATTCAAATTTCAAATTGATGGAAGTCACGAAGAAACAGGCCAGTGACCATCGATGACTTTTGAGTGAAGAAGCCAGACTCATCTGCTATGCGAAGATAGCGGAGTATAAGATCACTATTGCAGAAGGCAGACATCCCAGGTCAAAACTCAAGGACGAAATGCAGCTTAGTGACTCTTTCACATATTTGACTGCTCTTGTTGCCAATCTACAACATAGTCGTTCTAGTTCGGGCAGGTCCTAACGTTGCCACATGCCGCAAAGTGCCATCGCCATCGCCAACACGTAACCCTCCCTCACCCCTCGGTTCACTACATACTCCGCAGAATACAACTGAAGAACGAGCCGTAATCACTACATGTTATGTAGTGGCGCCAACCGCCACTCGTAACCTGCCTTCACCTCTTGGCAATGCTGGGGACGCGACTCGAACCATCGGAATGCTCGCCCCTCGACAAATCACGACTATAACCCTTCCGGAAATCACTGTCACAGGAAAATCTATCAAGCCAACTAAGACTCCTCCTAGCCAAACACCATGAAGAACGAGAAAACGAACGTGCATCGAGGAGATATATTTGTGGGTGATTCACGAGCTCGAGGTAGAGAAACGACTGAAAATAGCTTCGAGGTATCGAGAATATTCAACGAGATCGGAAGGGAGGACCGTGTTCAGAGACAGAAACACCATATAACATTACAATTTATCATTTGTGCGATGTAGTAGTATTTCGGAGCAATCATCAAACGGGTGCACCTTTATTTTGTCTTAATACTGTGCTTGATGTTCCAGTCCTCCAGCCACGATTTCACGAAATCGACCATCTGAGAATGAATCAATTGGATCTGTGGGGGTTCGGCAGTTGGGTCGGCTAGACCGTATTCGTCGTAGTGATGGACTCCATCTATTAAAAACCTATGAGATGGTGATAACGGGGAGAAACAAAAGGAGACAAACTAGGTATGAGCTTGAATGGACGCAGTGTAGTGTCCTTCCGAGGCTTGGCATCATCGCTATGAGGTGTGTTGGGCCTCCATGGATCATCTACGGCACGAAATCGGAGACGGGGTATGTCAGAACTTTTGTACAAACGTTCGCAACTGAGTTCGATACGATACCTTCGCCGTCAATGATGGCCAAGCGGTCAGCGGCGATGTCAAAGCCACCAAGCCGGTTGACAACCTCGACGTCAGGCTGAGGAGGGACACGGAAGTGCTTTCCAGGAGGATATGCCTGTTTGCAGATCTTAGATTGGTACTCGAGGGTCGACAGCTTGGAAATTATGCGGGGGACATTGGGAGGAGGGGCTGTCTGAGGTTCGTATGACGACTTTAGCATTTTCAAAATCTGAAGATGATCACACAACTAACCGTAAAGAAACCCCACTCTGTGCACACCTGGAATTGCCATAACCTCCAAGTCTGGTCTAACCCTGTTTGCTGATAGCTTGTGACATTGTTGCTGCCAAAGCACTAAGACTCAGATTTATTAGTACAGGGGTAACGAGCAGACTTCGAGAACTCACTGATTCAGCTGTCGTTTTACATCTAGAAGCTGTTGTCTGTGATGAAAACAATATGAAACCGTGCAAACTCTGATACAGTTGACGATACACCTACAGAGTTTATGTAGGCTGCGTAATTAGCAACTGAAGCATCGACGGCAAAGGTCGTGCGCGCATCCAAAACTACCCGTCGATCAGGGTGATCAAAAGGCTGGGCAAGGTCCCTTTGTGAGAGATTTCCTGAAGGCGCTGTGAGCGCTTGACAAAAGGTCGTAAACTTCGTGCTTGCGAGGGATGGTACCCAGTTTTGATTTTGCCAAGCACCCAGTGGACCCTAACAAATGAGTGGTCAGGTACGACCTACTGTATCACAGGGAGAGTATAAATCCTGATGCGTACCTGCAGCACATTCGCAAAATCGTCATCGTGCTCCAGTCCCGCGAGACCAAACAAAGCCTTCAACTGATGCTTCTCGGCTGCACTTCCGTGAAGAAGGACGTCATCAATAGCAGCAATGGAGTTAACAAGGGCCTCTGAACATTTCGAATCCGCGAACCGGCGGATGATGTCCATATATTGCCAGTCTTCCAGGTTAGCATAGGTTACACCTAGAGAAGACAGTGAATCTGCAGCGTTTAAGCATCTTGTTGCATGGGGCACATACCGCTTGAGGCAATGGCTCCCCACACAATGTCGGGATAAAGAACTTTCATGTGAGCGGAGCGTGCACCTGCATATGATCCCTGATAAAAATAAAGCGCGATAAGTAATCCTAGTGATAACGAGTCCTATGATAGATAGTACCCCATAATAGATCCATGGCGTCCCTGGAGCAGTTAGGTCTTCTGCGATGCCAGCAAACCTGACGTTCCTCATAAAATTGGCACTGTCAGCTGCAGCTTGTGCGTTGTTGAGGAATCTAGCAGACCCTGTTTGTGAGCAGGGTATAGATACGCCCAACAGAATCATTCTTACCGTAATGAATCGGTGGTGAAGTTTGCCACAGGTACAGAACTCCCTAGGTTCGAATTTGAATTGGGTATAACGTTGGTCGAAAGGGGGCTATTTACCATAG